>OY856413.1:1137735984-1138240984 GCA_963693085.1 Alisma plantago-aquatica | reverse complement strand
AGGAGACGATCATGCCTACGGCCTTGCTAGAAGTAGTCTTTGGCCGAGAAACACCATATCACATTGAAAGCCTAGAACGGAGGGCGGCTAGCCTCCAAATGACCATTTGTTCTTTCTTTGATTAAATAGCTGGCTTCTGAAGGGTCTTTCTGAGATGAATATTACTCAATATATATCACTGCTTCTTTCTATCAACTTTAGATTGCATGAAATACTCATAGCTTTCAAGACAAGGTATGGCATGTCGATGCTCTCACGAGAATCACATGCTTCATTTCTAATGTTCACTCTACAACGTTCTTTAAAGATGCTATACCACCTGGAACCCAAAGAGCTTCACATCTGCGTGGTCTACTTCTTACTCAACCAGGGTGGTTTCAATCAGAGTGGATGCCTCATCTCATGTAGAAGGTGCTACTATTGCCTCCATTTCTATATGTGATGATGGGAGTTGGATTATGGGGTGGTCGTCTAGACTTTGTATGCTACCTCTATTCATGAAGCCAAGGTTGCAACAATATACTTTGCACTTGCTTGAGCATACAAGAGTAGATGAGTGGAGGTGGTTATTGCATCAGATAGCTTTCTAGTAGTTAATGTTGTTAGTGATCATCAGTATGACTCATCAAGGTTGTTGTACTGGTTTAGGGAGATTAAAGAATTCCTTATTTGGCCCTATGAGGTGCAACTTCTGACAGTACCAAGAGCTGAGGTTGCTAAGGAAGATCGTTTGGCTAAACTATAGGGAAATATAGGCACATAGTAGGCAACGGAAACAAAATGTTTATGTATATATTCCCGTAACAGAAAGAATGTGTCAAAAACTATGTAATGGTAAGGATGGTTTAATAAGTTCATACCTAGTCCTAGAGCAAGTTCAGTGACTATGAATCATTGCAGTAGTCATGCACTCCTAGTTATACTGGGACTCGTCTATGACAGCTCCTGGTCTCCACCATAGACAGTAGATTCATACGGCATCTATAGAAGCTCCACCATAGATAGCAGGTCAACATTATCCTCCTAGTGATGGGCAACAACCACCTCACCTCTATGGTAGTCCACCCGGACCACCTAGAACTCCTTTTATTCTAGTAGAATAGATAGGAAGGAGTTGTCCCTCCCGTTGCTGTACTAGTCACCAATTTACTCTCTCACAATTGTTCTCCCTTGCTATCCCTCCCTTTATCAAGTTGGACTTGCTCGGGCTCTCTATTGGTTACCACAACCAGAGAGGAAAATAATTATTAGAGGAAATTGAGTTATTTTTTAGAAGCCCCCAATATCCCTCTATTTATAAGAGGGGTTTGGGTCAGGGCTTGCAGTCTATATGGGAGTGGAAGAGACTAAAATATCACAAAATTCACAACCTATGAGTGGCGAACTAGTCGGTTTTCCAAGTGAACCAGTCGGTTGACATGCGAGATGATTGGTTTGCTTAGTGAACCGGTCGATTTGCCATGTTTACTAATCACAAATGAATTGGAATTTCAAATATAATTAATGCACACCATGATGTCAAAACTAATCCTTGATGCTATCAAATTTCTCCACCAATCGAGCATCTCACCCTGTGAGAAGGTTGTCTCATGATCCCAAACAATTGGTTTACTAGGTGAACCGGTTGGCTAGTGACTCTATTCAAATAGAACTCATCCAATTCAATTTCTACTCAACGTGACACTTCAACCAGTTATTTCATCACATGAGCCAATCAATTGAGAGTCTAGTCAAATGATTTGTTTCTCAAGTTGAGTACCCAAACACTTTGGTAATCAATTCAATTATCATTAATCATTGAACTCCTCTTCTAGGTGAATTACTATGTGTGTGACCATGTAGGTCCCATATCACATTGGTAGTGAATGTTCATAAAGATTTTATGAAACCACAATCAAAGAGTGGTCCCTAGTCATACAACAGTGTTATCCAAGTGAATGGAAAGTTGGATAACAACTTCAACCTACAATCTATGTAAGGTGTTATAGTGGTTGTAAAATTACTTTGTCTCTGATATTCATAATGAAAACGAGGCATGGAATTGTTATCCTCTCAATGTTCAATGTATGTACCTTGAATTTAGAGAAGACTGTATGAGATATATGTGACATCAATATCATATACTAATTCACATGTGCATGACCATGCTTTTCTCATTCTCCCTTATCAAGTGGCAATGATGTCATACTCCAGTAGAAGGGACAAATCCCATCTACATCACTCACAATCAATCCCCATGTGTGACAACTACCCAATCATCACCATTATGGAAATGCTTATTCAAGGTTATGCTGGATGATGTCAAAGTATAACAAATGACATGTGATGAGTGTAGTGAATTTAGGTATAAGAACCACAATCACCACCTTCACTATGAGAGATGACTATGACCACCAATTATGGTTTCCATGTGTCACTCTCATGGTAGGTTTGTCCAATACAATGTTCCCCAACAAGCATCTATGTGCTTAGTTTGATATCACATATCATGATTGATGAATTTTTTTTCATCAACCAACACACCCTCTAGTCTTATGTGTTACTACTATCTATCAGCCTTCTACAATAACATTTGACTAGGGACATACTAAGAATGTATATACTCTTAACATCCGTATGATCTCATTGTTCAAGTCACATATTTGAAGATATACGTCATTGAGTAATTGTCATTCTCTACACATCCATTATATTTCCTCATTTACTCATAATTTAGTGAAATACAATGAATTGGAAGCTTGCCTTTATTATTATTAATCAAATCCTTTGTGTAATATTATATCACAATCATCTTATGATTTACTCAATTGGCATAAATACCAATAGAACCTAGAGCCAATCACCCACAAATCATATCCTTAGTCATCTAAACATGTCCATCATGTTTCTTCTGTGCAAGTGCTAATCTAGCGAGTTAGAAACACTTCACTTTTAGTATGTATATTACATGTTTCTCATCTCTTCATTGTGAGATGAAATTTCTGTAATATGCTATCTGATGTTCCTTGCCTAACTGTAGGTCCATTATTTTCATAGTATTTCTACTATGTCATCGATGGTTGGAATATTTTTAAGTTCATCCATATGAACTTATAGACCAATATAGTATCCACTTCGATGTTCACAACACTAGGATACTCAACCTCTATTGTAGAATTGAATTAATGGTTTGTAGTTCTGAACCCTTCCAACTTACAACTCTTTTCATAAGATGAAACATTTTATATTGTGATCACTTCTTGTCATTTTGGAACCTTTCATCGATGCAACCCTTTACACCCAACTCTTCCTTGTTTCTATAATCTAGCAACAAATCATTTAGTGCTTCTCAATTACTTATAGATATCTTTAAATAACATTATGATGAACCTCATTGGAAACTAATATCATCTTGTCATGTACAATGGATGAGTACATTTTATATAGCATTCGTGATAGGTCCAATTTCTAGTGCATATGGAATCATACTCATGTCTTTCCATTCTTCATAAGAATCAGAACATAATGTTCTTGAGAGTCTAATTCCATTAATCACAGTTAGATTTTTTCTCATTGAGTCCTTCATGTTGAACTCTTTCAACATCTTGCTATTGCTCATGCTTAGGTTATGAAACTATCAAGCAGTATTTGTATAGATCTCAATCCCTATCACATAGGATGTTGCACCTAATCCTTCATTGTTGAAGGCATTTTCCATACCAGGTCTCAATTTTTACAATATTGATATGTTATTCCCCATCAATATGTGTAATATTTATATATGCTCCCACGAAATATTTTGTAATCACATATTACATCTTTTATCTTGGCTCAAGTCAAACTCTTTGACTATCTTGTCAAGTCAAAAGATCCCATCTCTAAGATTCTTGTTTCAATCCATCAGATTGAACTTTGTATCTTATAGACTTTATTTGCATTCATGAAGTTATAAAATCTTTAGGTTGTGTCACATACACATTCTTTCATGCATTCCTTTCAAGGAATGCAGTTTTAAGATTCATATGCCAAATCTCATATTCTATACTAGCTTCAACAACAAGCATCACAATTGGTGAAGGAATTTCTTCCTGCTAAAAAATTTGAACTAATTTGAAAACCTTTTCATCAAATCCGTCCTTTTAGGTTATCTATGTTGGTCTTTGCAATGAAAACCCAACTTCACCCTTTAAATCTAATTAATGCATAAAATGGCACCAACAATTAATTTTTGATGCAATAAAATTTCTACATGAATCAGGCATCTCGCCCTTCGAGCCGATCGTCTCATGACCCCGACCAATCAGATCACTAGGTGAGCTGGATGAATCACTCCCCATTTCAAGAAGAACTCAACAATTCAATTTTTAATCAACTTGATACTCCAACTGATAATTTTATCACATGAGCCAATCGATTGGAAGTCCAGTCACCTTATTTTTTGCACAAATTGAGTATGATAATACTTTGGTAAACAATTCAATTATCATTCATGATTAAACTCCTCTTCTAGGTGAATTCCTATGTGTGTGACCCTATAGGTCCCATATTGTGGCATACAACTCTCAAAAATATAATTAACTAATGCAGAAGCATTCACTAAGAAACGGATTACCAAAAATCACTAAAAATTAAAACCTTTTTATCAAAAGATCCATCGAAGGAAAACTTTCTCACATAGAACCGGAGTAACATAATTACATTCTTGTTTACATGTACATATTCTGTATCATCTCCTTCTAAGAATTACAGGCATTAGCTGTCTTGTCAAGCTAAACACAGACAGTATAAAATCTTGAGGCACTAAGACAAAATCTCGAAAGCACTAACTACTACTCTGAGGACTTGAGAGTACAAAGACGACACATAGGACTCTATCTACATCTATACAAGGCATAACATGCAGTGTCTCCACCTGAGACTTCACTACTATCCTTGCGGCTGCTGTTGTCCTTCACCTACTGAAGGATTCCTGCCTCCTCGTCTGCGTCCACCTAAAAATGTGATTCCCACGGGGGTGAGACAATTGTAAATTGCCCCAGCGAGAGTTATAATTCTCTGCCAGAAACATTATTATTGCCGTTTAAGAAGATAAATATACACAAAGGAATTATGTTTGTTTAATAGCAGTTAATTCAATATCTAACAGATTAGAACATCATTTTTATCAAAAGCAATATAGCTTATAATTTGATAGAACAACATGTCACTTATTCTTTAAGGAATATGAAGAACATGTATATCATTTATTCACTATAGAATCATTACCACCACACTAATTCTCTTCAGGCTTAGATCATATATCTAATGCCTGGAAATGTCATTGGAGAGTCATGACCTATAGCCATACTCTTATCACAAAGTGTTGGGATCTTAATCCCTCAACTCATCAAGTATATTTCTACATCTTAACAAATTTACTATCATGAATATAGAATCTGGGTATTCGAACCCTCATCTCATCATAGAACACTTATTACCATTTATTTGGTAATTTCATACATGTAGGTCATCTGACCAAGAATATTATAATTCTTTCTACACAAAGCATTGCACATAGTTCACATGCTCATAAATAATCTAAGATAGTTAACACATCATGTGACACACAATATTTATTAATTGTAGGTTACCTCTCATTAAGCGACAAAGCGTATGAAGGCTTATAAGGCCTATAGAACATTTTCAGTATACAGAACATCATAGCTCCTACCTGGCTCTGCTCATCATCTCAACATATCTGTATGACTAGTAATCATGATAACATTACATATCAGTACTATGCAATACAAGGGTTATCTTTTTACATCTACAACCCATTAGTCTATATTTAAGCTTCACATAGGATTACTCTGTATTGGACCTTCACATAGCATTATCAATATGGATAATCATAAGTATTCACTCATACTCTTTGTTCTCATTATTCATCAATCAATGAATTATCAACACACATCATGAGTTTCTCTCTAATCTTTGTTAGAATAGGATTACATCATAGTTTATAGGTTTGGATTAACCTTTTGTAAGGCATGTTAGCCTACACTCAACAGAGTACATTACATCTCAATATAGCCATTGACATGACACATCTTATGTATCATTTATCCAATTATATTGGACTTATAACACATCAAGGTATACCAGTATTAGGGTGTTGGATGTGATATCTATAATATCTTGATGTATCACTTCTCTCAACACCTTTATCTTACTTGAGTTCATGGACTTAGGTTGTATTAGGGTATTACCCATCCTAATACTTTATGCACCAGTTCATCACATTTACTATGTAATGTATTGGTCATTAGCCACTCACTTAGGTTATACAACCATTGTCAATACTATGGACTCATCCTTGAGTTTAAGAACTATTGATATAAGGATATCCATCATCAACCTCTTTAGGTGTCTCATTCGTCAAAACATTAATCACTATTCCATTATTAGGAATAGTATTTTCCATATTTATAATTTTGAGGATTCACATAGCATATTCCATACACTTATGGATTTCACATAATATTACTCTTCAATAGAGTTTTACATAATCATCCTTCTATATCAAGGATTCACCTAGTACTATGTAAGTTTAGGATTTCACAACACATCACCTAGTGATGGAACTTCACATAGAATTAGTAGGACAACCCTATATTAGGGTTTCATATATCTTTATCCCATTTTAGGGATTAGGGTTTATCATTCCCATCCAAGTGGAGTTTCTCTTTCTTCATACTCAAATTAGGGTTAGGATATACAATTCCCATTAAATTAGGGTTTCCTTCATGGTTGCACTAAGCTAGGGTTACATCATCACCCTGGATTTATGATAACACTCATCTTTGCCCTAGATTAGGGTTTCACACATATCATTGCTCTAATTAGGGTTAGGGCTCATTGATTAGGGTTTCATAATCTCATTATTATGGATCAAACCCTTATCACATAGTTTACTCATAAAGAGAGAATTAGAGCTTAATTATATAAGCGTTCAACTTTCTCACTCTCTTTCTCATCCTATTTAGGATGTTAAGTATCCCAAGATTAATCTAGATCAACTCTTCACTTGAGTACACATAGCTAGGGTTAACCTTCACAATTATTAGGATTACTTCCACTAATACCTTCAAATTAGGGTTAAGATTCATTAACCATTATAATTAGGGTTTCCATGATCTCACTATGAAGGATCATACCCTAATTAGACATACTCATACATGTTGGAGGTTTATTACTTGATTCTCATTCATATTAGGAGTCTTATCTTTCCTCTTTCTATCAAATGATGTTTACATCACCCTTGATTAGGCTAAGTCAATTCAACATTGACATCATGGGTTGAGTCATTACTATTGTAGTCATTAAGATTCACTTGATCAAAGGGTATTGGTTACTCTATCCCATCATGGGTACTTTTTTAGTGTTCACCATTGATCATAACATGCATTAATCCACTAATTACTTAGGCCCTTAATCACTTTAGGTATCTATAAGGTTTAGGTTAATCAAACACTAAACCATCTTGACCACTAAGGCATCAAATGATCTTGACCTTTTTAGACCTCAAACGGTCTTGCACACTAACCCCCAAAATGGTCTTGAACAAACCTTGAAACCGTTTGGTGGTGTTGACCATTTGGTTTTGTTGACTTTGAAACCGTTTGGTAAAGTGCACACTCAAAAACATTTGGTCATGAAGACCGTTTGGTCATGAAGACTGTTTGGCCAAGTTGACTTTGAAACCGCACAGACACAACCGTTCTTGAAACCGCATGAGCACCAAATGATTTGGGATCGTTTGGTCCCAAATGTTCTTGAGACCGTTTGGTCCCAAATGGTCTTGAGACCATTTATACCCAAACGGTCTTGAGACCGTTTGGTCCAAACCATCTCAAAACCGCATGGACCAAAAAGTGTTTCAACCACTTCAATTGAGTTAGGGTTTCCAAGGTTGAACCCCTTAATCGTTCATATACTTGTTAGCCACTTATCAATTAGGTCAATTAGGTCAACCCTCAACTGATTTGACCCTCAATTGACCCTCAATTGATCACCAATTAGGGCTTGGATCAATTGAATTAGGGTTTGGAATTGATCACCCTTCAACATGTATCAACATGAGTCTAATTGACATTGAAACCATTGAACCATCATTCAATTTGGTCATGACCTGACCCCAAACGGTCTTGGGATCATTTGGATGAACTCCAAACGGTATTGAGACCATTTTCTCAAGTCAACACCAAAATCTAACTCAACCTATTAAGGTTTGGCTCATTGATTTGATCATTAGGTCACTAATCAATTATACTTCAACTTGCTATCCTTAGATTTCCAACCACTTGACCATAGTCAACCCTAGACCTCCAAACGGTCTTGGGTGACCCCAAAACGGTCTTGGGATCATTTGGATATCCTCCAAACGGTCTTGATACCGTTTACCCATTATTTCATTAAAAACCAAGTCATTCTCTTAAGGGTTGAACCCTAGATTTGGTCACCAAATCAACACTTAATTGTTCAACAACTTGATATCATTGGACCCTCAATTGGTCAACCCTACTTAACCCTAGACCTCCAAACGGTCTTGGGTGATCACCAAACAGTCTTGATACCATTTGGGTGATCCCCAAACGGTTTTGAAACTGTTTGGGCCACTCAACCCAAACTTCAACATGATTGTATTATTGAAATCAGCAATAGACCCGATTAGGGTTTAGGTGACTAATGGGCCTTCAATTGGTGATTCTCTTAGAATTACTTGATGATTTTTGGTGGGTGATTAGTCCATTTTGTTTACAACAGACCTTCAAATGGTCAACGCCAGGTCAACGCATCCAAACGGTCTTGGACCGTTTGCTTCCATGCGTTCTTGGTTGAAACCGTTTGCATTCAAACGGTTTGAAACCGTTTGCTCCCAAACGGTTCGGGAAACCGTTTGAGAAAGGTTAGAGACCGTTTGCTAAAGTTGATTTTTGGATAAACATTGGTATTAACGTCATCATCTTCTACGTCATGAATAGGGGCTTTTCTTCACGGAAATACTTGCAAGAACACACAAAGGTGTCTAAAGAAGAAGAATAAGCATATATACTAGAAGAAGAGGATGCAATAACAAAGCTTAAGTGTTAGAATTATAAAACCCACCTTAAGATCTGATATAGAGATCCAAGCTTTGTAGATTTAATGGTGGATGAAGCTCCAAAAGTTGTCCAAGGTCCGTTCTTCAAGATTTGGATGGAGAAGATGGCTAGAAAGAAGAGTTGTATAAGGAAAACTACTAAACCAACCTTGTATTAGAGTTTTCACAATGAATTCGAGCTAGGTGATGATCCATACTTACCAACTTAGCTTGGTCGTCTTCCTCTGTTCTAGAGTTCCCTCTTAGTCGGTCCAAAGCAAGAAGATGAGGAGAAAGAACTAAAGGAACGATCCTTTGCTTTGAGGAAAAAGGGTGCTTATATATTTTTGGGTATTATCAAGGCAAAGAAAAAGATAGTTATTTCTTTTATTTATCAAAACCATCCACTCATGCTCACTCCACCCTTGGCCACGTTTATTACTCCTTTTCACATGCAAAACCTCTCTCTTATCCAAGGTTAAAGGAAAAGAAACCAATTACCCTATTAAGTTATATATATATATATATATATATATATATATATATATAAGGGCCATTTGCTGAAGTATTGATTATTTTGATATCAAGATTCTCTCTCCTTCTTGATCCTTGTAATGAGGCGCCCCTCTCAATTTATTTTCTCAACTCTATTCCAAGAAACATTATAGATACTCTAGAGGATACATTTTACATGTTGGACCCTAGGTTTTGGGTAATTTGCACATTATACCAAAACTAGGTTTTAATGCACAAGGATTACCCTACAAGCTATATCTTGGTGCTCAAGCTTGTGGAATCCATACCACCATATCATATGCATTTTTATGATGTCTCAACATCATAGGAACATCTCAAAATGTGAAATTTGCAAGTTAACCCCTAAACTTAGGTAATTTGCACTTTAGTCCAAAATAAGCAAACATTACTTCAACATTGTTCAAACATGACCAAAATTGAAACATGAGTTTCTCATGAGCCCTAATTACTTTTCTCAAGATCAGATTAAGCATCTACTCTACCTTATTAGATAAAGCATCAAGGGTTAACACATGACCCAGGTCAGGGATGTTACACATATCACGTTGGCAGTGAATGTCCATAACTAGTTTATGACATCACAAGCAAAGAGTGGTGTCTATCGATTGGGTGTCCAGTCAGCTTATTTGTTGCACAAATCAAGTATGATAATACTTTGGTAAATAATTCAATTATCATTCATGATTAAAATCCTCTTCTAGGTGAATTCCTATGTGTGTGACCCATAGGTCCCATATCACATTGGTAATGAATGTCCATAACTAGTTTATGACATCACAAGCAAAGAATGGTGCCTAGTCACACATCTGTGGGATCTGATCTCCAAAGTCCGAGATAAACACATAAACTTCGAAGTAAACATAGAGGAAGTGATTCGTTTAGCAGCGGAATACCAAAAATCAGCGGAAATTAAAACTTTTTGAGATAAGACATTGAAACCAAAAAAAATTCCTTTCATAGATTCAAGATAAACTGTTTACATCTCTGTTAATTACTTCTTGAGTAATTAGACACAGCATGCTACAAAATCTCAAGAGACGAATCAAAACTCAGACCATGACTCCAAGGACCTGAGAGTACAGAGGACGCATAGGACTGACTATCTATCTATATAACTCAGCAGTCTGAATCTCCACCTGAGATTTACTGCTGCTCCGGGTACTACTGCTGCTGATACTGGTCACCTGGAGATTGGTCCCTTCGTCCTCGACGACCACCTAAAAAAACAATTGAAATCTATGGGGTGAGACAATTTTAAAAATTGTCCCAGCGGGAGTTATAACTCTTCGCTAGAAACATGATTATTACAGAATAAGAGAATAACAGTACACAAAGAAGTCATATATATTTTAAGAGTAGTTAGAACAATGTTTCATAGATTGTAATCTATTCCACCTACTAGAAGCAAAGCATCTCTAAATCAACCCACATATCTCATTTCTTTTAGAAATAAAAGGACATGTATAACATTTATTTATTATAAATCCATCACCACCACACTGGCTTTCTTCAGGCTTAGATCATATATCCATCACCTGGCATTATAATAAGGGATATCATGGCCTGTAGCCATACCCTTTTCTACAAGGTGTTAGGATTCCAAAACCACAATCATAACTGTATGATTAGTACACATGAAATCATACTTAACCATACTCAAGTGACACAAGGGTTATTTACATTCATCACCCCTAAGTTTGCAGTTAAGCCTTTCACATGATTATCTTGTAATAGAATTTCACATAGTGGCACTCTATATTAGGATCAAATTTCATAATTTAACATAGGGATATCAATCCCTAAACATCTTATCACTAAGAATCCGGAAAGTGAGAGTCCAAACCCCTGGACTAATTATAACATTTATTACTAAGAACATCTTATTTTATCTGGTCATCTAAATAATATGACCTTTGATAATCATCAGCGCATATTACTCATGACTCATTCAACCTATCAAACTCATAAGTTATCACTTATCAGATAACATACATGTTCTTGAACATTTAAACATTAGCATAGCAGCTAAGAAGGAAGGATACTAAATGTAACAAGTCTAACTTACATCAATTACCATTTCTCAATTCTCTCATCACAAGTCATCTGTTAAGCATGACCTTGATGATACTCATGGCTCTCACAACCCATCAATCTCATAAGAAGCCACTATCAAGGCACCAGGATATATCACTATTCATAAAGTGGACAACATGCTTTTAATGAATATAGCATCATCATCCATACTTGGATATGATCATCCTCATATAGGAACCTGCATGGTCAATTCAACTGATAACAGTAAATAACTCATTTAAATAAGTTGTATCTCCCTACTCTTACAAGAGCTAGGTTTCCCTGAATCTCATCAAGTAGGGTTTACTATTCACAATACATGTCATCATCCTAGAATTAGGGTTTACTATTCCCCTATTAGTGAATTGATCTCATAACATCATCATGTATGAGATACATCATCATTAAAGCTCCTAGATAAGATTAAGATTCACTAAACATCATAATTAGGGTTTCCATGATCTCACATAGGTGGATCATACCCTAATCATGCACATTCATGTGTATTGAAGGTACTATACTGAAGTTTCCACTATAAAAGGGTACTTTCTCTCTCTTATGATACTTTCTCTCTCCTATTACTAGTAAATGGTGATAACACCACTCTCGATCAGGTTGGGTTAAGTCCTCATTGATTAGCATAAGCCAAAACAACATTAACATGTGATTAGGGTTCCATTAGAAAAAGGTATTACTCAATTAAACCCCTCAAGGGTATTTTGGTAATTTACCTCATGATCACCATCATGGGTCAATTCATTAGTCACTTAGTCCCTTAATGTTCTAAGTTACCATTAGGGTTTAGATTAGATCACCATTGAACCAATTACAACTTCAAGTGATTAAGTATAAATAACCTTGAAAACCTCCAAACGGTTTCAACCTTCAACCACTAAACGGTTTGAAACCGTTTGGGTGCGTTGACCGTTGGCTAGGTTTGACTCCAAGACCGCATGACCTCAAGGTCGTTTGCCCAAACCGTTTGGGTGCGTTGACCATTTTCTAGGTTGACTTTCCAAACCGTTTGAGCTTATGCGGTTTGAAACCGTTTGATCAACTTGTCTTGAGATCGATTGGTCCAAACGACCTTGAGATCTTTTGAGCCCAAACGGTCTTGAGACCGTTTGGCCTCAAATGGTTTTGAGACCATTTGGATCCAAACGGTCTTGAGACCGTTTGGTCCAAATGGGCTCAAACCGTTTGGACCTCCAACATGGTTCAAAAGTTACAAATGTTTATGATTAAGTATGTTGAAGCCCTCAATTGGCCAAAGCCATGTTAACCACTTATAAATTGAATCAATTAGGATGAGCCTCAATCAATTGGACACCAAAATTAACCCTCAATTGAAAGCCAATTAGGGTTAAGTCCATCTCAAATAGAGTTTCAAATCGGATGGTCATCAATATTCAACAATGTGAATCAATTCAAGGTTGAACCTATTAATTGACCTCCAATTGGGCCCAAACTTGGCCCAAACGGTCTTGATATCGTTTGGATGACCTCCAAACGGTCTTGAGACCGTTTGCCCAAGAATTCATCAAAATATAAGTTGATTTGATAGGGGTTGAACCTTAATTAAGTCACAAATCAGCAATTTGATTATTTCAATAACCCACTGTAATTGGGCCCTCAAATGATCAAATTACCTTAACCCTAGACCTCCAAACGGTCTTGGGTTGACACCAAACGGTCTTGAGACCGTTTTCCCATCCACCCTTTTGATTCTAGTGAAAATTCATCAAGGTTTGATCTATTGAGTTGATTATCACATCAATACTTAATTGCAATTTGATTTGGTACCTTTGGACCTTCAATTGGTCAACTATACTTGACCCCAGACCTCTAAACAGTCTTGGGTGATCCCCAAACGGTCTTGAGACCGTTTGGATTATTCCCCAAATGGTCTTGAGACCGTTTGGGCTAATCAACCCAAAATCACTATTTAACTCATTGGAATTTCAGCACTGATTTCAATTAGGATTTGCCCTATTAATCAACCTTCAACTCATAACTCGTTTGGAATTAATCCATAAAATTTGGTGAGTCATTAATCAACATCATTATGAACAGTAATCCCAAACGGTCAACATTTGGTCAACCATCTTAAACGGTCTTGAGACCGTTTGCCCAAAAAGGGCAAATTAAACAGATTGAAAATCAGAACTTAATTCAATTGGTTTTGCTAATTGATTTACTTATATCTCACGATTCCTTTAGAGTTAACCTCTCAAATTTTGTGGGTGATCAGCCTACATAAATAGGAACAGGATTCTCATACGGTCGTCGCTTGGTCAACTGGACCAAAGGGTCTTGAAGGCCGTTTGCCTCCATGCGACCCTGAAACCGTTTGCCCACCAAACGGTTGTGCAAACCGCATGGGAAATTGGTTAGGACCGTTTAATAAAGTGTAATTCCGTAGATAAGCATAGGAATTAACGCCCTTATCTTCATCCTCAAGAACAGTAGCAGTTCTTCACGATTTTGCTTGCAAGGATGCAAGGGAAGATAGGGAAGAAGAAGAACTAGCAACTATATGCATAGAAAAAGATGTGTAATCAAAGCATAAGGTTTAGAGTTATAAAACCCGCCTAAAGGTTGTTCCTTGAGCTCCAAGCTTCCAAGCTTCAGGTCTTGAATGGTGTCTTTGAGATCCACAGGTCGTCCAAGGTGAATTCTCCAAGGAAAAGTTGGAAAGGAAAGGCTAGAAAGATAGAGCTAGGTGAGCAAGCCATGAATTCAACCTTGAAAACGAGTTTTCTCCATGAATTCAAGCAAAAGGGATAATCCATCTTACCTTGAAATCCCTGGTCATTCTCCTATGCTCCAGAGCTCTGCCTTAGTCGGTTTGAGCAAGGGGGATAAGAAATGAAAAGAAGAGGATCGTTCCTTTGCTAAGTGGGGAAAGTAGTATATATACTTAGGTGAAATTTCAACATAAGAACATATGTTTTCCTCATTCCTCATCTAAGTCCTTCCTTTCTTCTTTGCACGTCCCCACATCTTATTTCTAAGGACAAACTCCTTCTAAGGTCAAGAATTGAGGGCAAAGAGGATCAACCCATCACTAAAGCATACACATAAAAGAGCTATTATACATACACCTTGATTATTCAATCACAAAGGTGTTCTTTATTATATGATTATTCAAATGAAGTGACATTTTCATCATTTCTCTTCTAAATGATGCCAAGAGTCATAAAAGATATTTTAGATGATGCATTTTACAAGTTTCACCCCTCAAATTGGGTAAATTGCACTTTACACCAATTTAGGGTTTTCAAGTACAGGGGTTGCTTCCACAGCTGCACCTTGGTAATCAAGCTTGGGAAATCCCTCAAACTTCATCATAAACATCCTCATGATGTCTCAACATCAGAGGAACATCTCAACATGTTCAATTTGCAAGTTAATCCCTTAACTGGGTAATTTGCACATACATCCCTGTATTGCAAAACAATACTACAACATTGTTCCTAGGGGACAGAAATGGAAACATATGTTCCTTAGGGGCTTTTATTACCTGCTAAAAGATAATTACAAGTGTTTAATTACATATTTAGGCAAAACTTATAGGGTTAGGTTATAACCCAGGTCAGGGATGTTACAAATTATAAACCCCTAACAAGGATTTCGTCCTCGAAATCCCAAGGAAAGGAAGAATAGATTAGTCATTATGATGATATTATGGGTCTGTAATTCACACAAATTCCCTTTCATTAATTATCCCTTATCACTGTTTATGCTTGTGTAAAGCATAAACCCCTAACATAATGTGTCCATACTTTTGAAAAGAGAAAGCATAAAAGAACATTCTTCTCATATCACTCAAGAATTCTTACCAACAGAGGAATATACATACCTTAACACTGATAATTTACTCTGTATATTGTTTCAAGGGCTTCACTGAAGGAGTTCATTGAGAAAGGCTTACTAAGTAGTTACTGAGGAAATTCACCAAGTATATTCACTAAGTTTGTTCACTAAATATTCACTGAGTATGTTCACTGAGTATTTTCACTAAGCATTCACTGAGTATGTTCACTGAGCATATTCACTAAGTATTCACTGAGCATATTCACTAAGTATTCACTGAATCTATTCACTGAGCATATTCACTAAGTATTCACTGAGTATACTTACTGAGCATATTCACTGAGTATATTCACTAAGCATATTCACTAAGTATTCACTGAGTATATTCACTAAGTATTCACTGAGTATATTCACTAAGTATTCACTGAGTATATTCACTGAGCATATTCATTAAGTATTCACTGCGTATTCACTGAGCCTATTCACTAAGTATTCACTGAGTATATTCACTGAGTCTATTCACTAAGTATTCACTGAGTATATTCACTAAGCATATTCACTAAGTATTCACTAAGTATATTCACTAAGTATTCACTGAGTATATTCACTGAGCATATTCACTAAGTATTCACTGAGTATATTCACTGAGCATATTCACTAAGTATTCACTGAGTATATTCACTGAGCATATTCACTAAGTATTCACTGAGTATATTCACTGAGCATATTCACTACGTATTCACTGAGTATATTCACTGAGTATTCACTGTGTATATTCACTAAGTATTCACTGAGTATATTCACTGAGCATATTCACTAAGTATTCACTGAGTATATTCACTAAGTATTCACTGAGTATATTCACTGAGCATATCCACTAAGTATTCACTTAGCTTTTCTCCTTTAATTTTTCCTTATACTCTCTAGATTGTTTTAGAATAATTACCTGATCAGAGTAATCAAAAGATAACAATCTAGGAGTTTCATACTTACCTTATCTACAATAACCATATACCTGGCCAGGGTATATGAGCATTGAGATTAGGTAGTATGTATTTTGCTTATCATCATATTTCTCATTCTTCATATCATTATACACATAGAATTTACCATACAAGATTATTCTTCAGGTATCACATCTATATTTCATCCTTTTCATACACAGTTAAGGGAGATTATAAATTGTTTTAAAGAATACTGAGTAAGATACAAGTTCTTATCTCCCTTGTGTTCTCCAGGGACTTAGACAAGGAATTCAAAAGTAGCAAAGTTTACATATCTTCTACACATAGAATCCTGATATGTAATATTAAAACAAAACTTATGTCATCTGACCTGTATGGGACGTTTGTCCACATCCTCTAATATTATAGAGCCTCCCTTGTGAGCCTTGCAGACTCTGTCCTTGGGGCTGAGTCATTATTGTATTCCTGTCTGGACAATTCCTTGCCAGGTGTCCCGACAGTCTACTTAGGTAATAGATCCTGGGTGCAAAGTGTCTATACGATCCAGTTACCGATGTTGATGCTATGTCGGAGGGTCCTCTTGGAATACTATTATGATCCCTACTTCCACTTGACACCCATTGTGTCTGGGTAGGAAATCCTGACAAAGCTGATGGTGTAGAAAATCTTGGTTTCTTAAAACTTTCAGGCCCTTGTTCTTGAGGCTGGGTGTACATCTTCTTACTACTTGTCTGTTGTTTCATGGTTTCTGACCTCTCTATCCTTCTTACTGACTCCACAAAGGTGGCAAACCTTTCTCTATTCTCTAGAGCAGACACAGGAGTGGCTAGTTCAGAGTTCAAGCTCTTTTCAAAACGTCGAATTCTTTCTTCATCGGTAACTGCCATTTGTGGACAAAACCGTAGTAACTCCATGAACTTAGCTTCATACTCACTAACGTTCATGTGTCCTTGTGTGATTTTCTCAAATTGAAAGATCTTCTCATCTAGATACGTCTAAGGGAAGTATCTACTGATGAATTCTCGTCGGAAAACCTCCCATCCTATTTCTTCGCCTGGTCTCTTATCCTCCTCTATCATCCACCAATTACCAACACTCCCTTTTAGGAGGTATACCACATGTTTTACCTTTTCAGCTTCAGGAATATCAAGGATCCTGAAAACCTTTTCCAGCTCTGTCAACCATAGATCAGCATCTGCTGGGACAGATGTACCAGCATAGTCTATGGCTCCCACCCGACGAAGTCTCTCGAAAGTCTTGCCAGCTCCATAACCTTCCTGATGGGCTGGTACCCTAGGTGCAGATGGTGGCACCCTATCTGCTATGTGTGTTATGGCTGTCAGAATCTTATCAAATAAAGCATGGACAACTGGGTTTTCTATCTCAGTTGGGTCAAACTGGGGTGGCTCCCTGGGTTGCTCAGGTAAGGGTTGCTCCATTTCTGGGTTCCTTACACCTCCCTGTGGTGCAGCAATGCTAATTTCCGTCACGTACTCTTCATGTGGGTCAGACATCCTTATATATCTTCTCCTCCTGAGGAGCAGAAGGTTCTATTAGATAAGGAAGGAACACTAAGGATAGACTCGACATCCTAAGTCCTATGTCTCTATAGACTCAGCGAACCTAGAGCTCTGATACCACTAATTGTGGGCTATGATCTCCGAAGTCCGAGATAAACACATAAACTTCGAAGTAAACATAGCGGAAGCGATTCATTTAGCAGTGGAATACCAAAAATCAGCGGAAATTAAAACTTTTTGAGATAAGACATTGAAACCAAAAAAAATTCCTTTCATAGATTCAAGATAAACTGTTTACATCTCTGTTAATTACTTCTTGAGTAATTAGACACAACATGCTACAAAATCTCAAGAGACGAATCAAAACTCAGACCATGACTCCAAGGACCTGAGAGTACAGAGGACGCATAGGACTGACTATCTATCTATATAACTCAGCAGTCTGAAGCTCCACCTGAGATTTACTACGGCTCCGGGTACTACTGCTGCTGATACTGGTCACCTAGAGATTGGTCCCTTCGTCCTTGACGACCACCTAAAAAAACAATGGAAATCTACGGGGTGAGACAATTTTAAAAATTGTCCCAGCGGGAGTTATAACTCTTCGCCAGAAACATGATTATTACAGAATAAGAGAATAACAGTACACAAAGAAGTCATATATATTTTAAGAGTAGTTAGAACAATGTTTCATAGATTGTAATCTATTCCTCCTACTAGAAGAAAAGCATCTCTAAATCAACCCACATATCTCTTTTCTTTTAGAAATAAAAGGACATGTATATCATTTATTTATTATAAATCCATCATCACCACACTGGCTCTCTTCAGGCTTAGATCATATATCCATCACCTGACATTATAATAAGGGATATCATGGCCTGTAGCCATACCCTTTTCTACAAGGTGTTAGGATTCCAAAACCACAATCATAATTGTATGATTAGTACACATGAAATCATACTTAACCATACTCAAGTGACACAAGGGTTATTTACATTCATCACCCCTAAGTCTGCAGTTAAGCCTTTCACAGGATTATCTTGTAATAGAATTTCACATAGTAGCACTCAATATTAGGATCACATTTCATAATTTAACATAGGGATATCAATCCCTAAACATCTTATCACTAAGAATCCGGAAAGTGAGAGTCCAAACCCCTGGACTAATTATAACATTTATTACTAAGAACATCTTATTTTATCTGGTCATCTAAATAATATGACCTTCGATAATCATCAGCGCATATTACTCATGACTCATTCAACCTATCAAACTCATAAGTTATCACTTATTAGATAACATACATGTTCTTGAACATTTAACATTAGCATAGCAGCTAAGAAGGAAGGATACTAAATGTAACAAGTCTAACTTACATCAATTACCATTTCTCAATTCTCTCATCACAAGTCATCTGTTAAGCATGACCTTGATGATACTCATGGCTCTCACAGCCCATCAATCTCATAAGATGCCACTATCAAGGCACCAAGATATATCACTATTCATAAAGCGGACAACATGCTTTTAATGAATATAGCATCATCATCCATACCTGGATATGATCATCCTCATATAGGAACCTGCATGGTCAATTCAACTGATAACAGTAAATAACTCATTTAAAGAAGTTGTATCTCCCTACTCTTACAAGAGCGAGGTTTCCCTGAATCTCATCAATTAGGGTTTACTATTCACAATACATGTCATCATCCTAGAATTAGGGTTTACTATTCCCCTATTAGTGAATTGATCTCATAACATCATCATGTATGAGATACATCATCATTAAAGCTCCTAGATAATATTAAGATTCACTAAACATCATAATTAGGGTTTCCATGATCTCACATAGGTGGATCATACCCTAATCATGCACATTCATGTGTATTGAAGGTACTTTACTTAAGTTTCCACTATAAAAGGGTACTTTCTCTCTCTTATGATACTTTCTCTCTCCTCTTACTAGTAAATGTTGATAACACCACTCTAGATCAGGTTGGGTTAAGTCCTCATTGATTAGCATAAGCCAAAACATCATTAACATGTGATTAGGGTTCCATTAGAAAAAGGTATTACTCAATTAAACCCCTCAAGGGTAGTTTGGTAATTTACCTCATGATCACCATCATGCGTCAATTCATTAGTCACTTAGTCCCTTAATGTTCTAAGTTACCATTAGGGTTTATATTAGATCACCATTGAACCAATTACAACTTCAAGTGATTAAGTATAAATAACCTTGAAAACCTCCAAACGGTTTCAACCTTCAACCACCAAACGGTTTGAAACCGTTTGGGTGCGTTGACCGTTTGCTAGGTTTGACTCCAAGACCGCATGACCTCAAGGTCATTTGCCCAAACCGTTTGGGTGCGTTGGCCGTTTGCTAGGTTGACTTTCCAAACCGTTTGAGCTTATGCGGTTTGAAACCGTTTGATCAACTTGTCTTGAGATCGATTGGTCCAAACGACCTTGAGATCATTTGATTCCAAACGGTCTTGAGACCTTTTGGACCCAAACGGTCTTGAGACCATTTGGCCTCAAACGGTCTTGAGACCGTTTGGTCCAAATGGGCTCAAACCGTTTGGACCTCCAACATGGTTCAAAAGTTACAAATGTTTATGATTAAGTATGTTGAAGCCCTCAATTGGCCAAAGCCATGTTAACCACTTATAAATTGAATCAATTAGGATTATCCTCAATCAATTGGACACCAAAATTAACCCTCAATTGAAAGCCAATTAGGGTTAAGTCCATATCAAATAGAGTTTCAAATCGGATGGTCATCAATATTCAACAATGTGAATCAATTCAAGGTTGAACCTATTAATTGACCTCCAATTGGGCCCAAACTTGGCCCAAACGGTCTTGAGATCGTTTGGATGACCTCCAAACGGTCTTGAGACCGTTTGCCCAAGAATTCATCAAAATCTAAGTTGGTTTGATAGGGGTTGAACCTTAATTAAGTCACAAATCAGCAATTTGATTATTTCAATAACCCACTGTAATTGGGCCCTCAATTGATCAAATTACCTTAACCCTAGACCTCCAAACGGTCCTGGGTGGACAAAAAATGGTCTTGAGACCGTTTGGATGAGTTCCAAACGGTCTTGAGACCGTTTGCCCATCCATCCTTTTGATTCTAGTGAAAATTCATCAAGGTTTGATTTATTGAGTTGATTATCACATCAATACTTAATTGCAATTTGATTTGGTACCTTTGGACCTTCAATTGGTCAACTATACTTGACCCCAGACCTCGAAACGGTCTTGGGTTATCCCCAAACGGTCTTGAGACCGTTTGGATGATTCCCCAAACGGTCTTGAGACCGTTTGGGCTAATCAACCCAAAATCACTATTTAACTCATTGGAATTTCAGCAATGATTTCAATTAGGATTTGCCCTATTAATCAACCTTCAACTCATAACTCGTTTGGAATTAATCCATAAAATTTGGTGAGTCATTAATAAACATCATTATGAACAGTAATCCCAAACGGTCAACGTTTGGTCAACCATCTTAAATGGTCTTGAGACCGTTTGCCCAAAAAGGGAAAATTAAATAGATTGAAAATCAGAACTTAATTCAATTGGTTTTTCTAATTGATTTACTTATATCTCACAATTCCTTTGGAGTTGATCTCTCAAAGTTTGTGGGTGATCAGCCTACATAATTAGGAACAGGATTCTCATACGGTCGTCACTTGGTCAACTGGACCAAATGGTCTTGAAGGCCGTTTGCCTCCATGCGACCCTGAAACCGTTTGCCCACCAAACGGTTGTGCAAACCGCATGGGTAATTGGTTAGGACCGTTTAATAAAGTGGAATTCCGTAGATAAGCATAGGAATTAATGCCCTTATCTTCTACCTCAAGAACAGTAGCAGTTCTTCACGATTTTGCTTGCAAGGATGCAAGGGAAGATAGGGAAGAAGAAGAACTAGCAACTATATGCATAGAAAAAGATGTGTAATCAAAGCATAAGGTTTAGAGTTATAAAACCCGCCTAAAGGTTGTTCCTTGAGCTCCAAGCTTCCAAGCTTCAGGTATTTAATGGTGTCTTTGAGCTCCATAGGTCGGCCAAGGTGAATTCTCCAAGGAAAAGTTGGAAAGGAAAGGCTAGAAAGATAGAGCTAGGTGAGCTAGCCATGAATTCAACCTTGAAAACGGGTTTTCTCCATGAATTCAAGAAAAAGGGATAATCCAAACTTACCTTGAACTCCCTGGTCGTTCTCCTATGCTCCAGAGCTCTGCCTTAGTCGGTTTGAGCAAGGGGGATAAGAAATGAAAAGAAGAGGGTCGTTCCCTTGCTAAGTGGGGAAAGTAGTATATATACTTAGGTGAAATTTCAACATAAGAACATATGTTTTCCTCATTCCTCATCTAAGTCCTTCCTTTCTTATTTGCACGTCCCCACATCTTATTTCTAAGGACAAACTCCTTCTAAGGTCAAGAATTGAGGGCAAAGAGGATCAACCCATCACTAAAGCATACACATAAAAGGGCTATTATACATACACCTTAATTATTCAATCACAAAGGTGTTCTTTATTATATGATTATTCAAATGAAGTGACCTTTTCATCATTTCTCTTCTAAATGATGCCAAGAGTAATAAAAGATATTTTAGATGATGTATTTTACAAGTTGCACCCCTCAAATTGGGTAAATTGCAGTTTACACCAATTTAGGGTTTTCAAGTATAGGGGTTGCTTCCACAGCTGCACCTTGGTGCTCAAGCTTGGGAAATCCCTCAAACTTAATCATAAACATCCTCATGATGTCTCAACATCATAGGAACATCTCAACATGTGCAATTTGCAAGTTAATCCCTTAACTGGGTAATTTGCACATAGATCCCTGTATTGCAAAACAATACTACAACATTGTTCCTAGGGGAGAGGAATGGAAACATATGTTCCTTAGGGGCTTTTATTACCTGCTAAAAGATAATTACAAGTGTTTAATTACATATTTAGGCAAAACTTGTAGGGTTAGGTTATAACCCAGGTCAGGGATGTTACAACATCAATGCTACCAAAGTGAATGGAAAGTTGGAGAACAACTTCAACCTACAATCTGTGTATGGTGTTACAATGATTGTATAATTGCATTGACTCTGATTTCTAAAATGAAGTCGAGGCATGGAATCATTATCTTCTCAATGTTAATCTATGTTCCTAGAACTAAAGCAGACTGTCTAAGATATATGTGAACCTCAATATCATATATTGATCCAGATGTGCACGTGCATGTTTCTCTCAATATCGCTTGTCAAGTGGCTAGGATATCAAACTCTAGTAGGAGTGACAAATCCCATCTACATCACTCACAATTAATCCCCATGTATCACATCTACCCAATTATCACTGTTAAGGCAATTCATATTTAGGGTTACGTTGGATGATGTCAAAGTATATCGAATGACATGTGATGAGTTTAGTGACTTCAGGTCTATGAACCACAACCACCACCTTCACTATGAGAGATGACTATGAACATCAATTATAGTTTCCATGTGTCACTCTCAAGGTGGGTCTGTCTGATTCATTGTTCCTCAACAAGTATCTATGTGATTGGTTTGATATCATATATCATGACTGATCAGATACTGCCATCAACCAACACACACTCTAGTAGTATGTATTACTGATGTCTATCATCCTTCCACAATAACATATGACTAGGGACACAATAAGAATGTATATACTCTTAACATCCATATGATCTCATTGTTCAAGTCACGTACTTGAAGATATACATCATTGACTGATATCATTCTTTCGACATTCATTATGTTTCCTCATTATCTTATAATTGAGTGAAACATAGTGAATTGGAAGCTAGAATTTATTATTAATAATAAAATATTTTATGTAATATGCCATCACAATCATCATATGATTGACTCTCTGGGCATACATACCAACAAACTCCCACTTGCACTTAGATCTAATCCCCCACGAATCATATTCTTAGTGATCTAAACATGTCCATCATGTTTCTACTGTGCAAATACTAATCCAGTGGGTTATCAACACTTTGCCTTTTAGTCTATATATTTTATGTTTTCTCATCTCTTCATAGTGAAATGAAATTACTATAATATGCTATGTGATATTCCTTGCCTAACTGGTAGCTCCATTATTGTCACAATATCTCTACTATGCCATCAATGGTTGGAACATCTTTAAGTTCATCCATATGAACTTTTAGATCCATATAGTACCCAATTCATGTGTTCATAACACTGACAAACTCAACTTCTGTTGTATAATGGAATGAATGGTTTGTAGTTTGAAACCCTTCCAACTTACACTTCTTTTGTTAAATATAAACACATTTTAAATTGCGATCACTACCTATCATTTCGGAAGCTCACAATAGTGTAACACTTTACACCCAAATCTTCCTTGGTGCTATAATCTAGCAACAAATCCTTTAGTTCTTCTCAAGTACTAATAAATATCTCTAAATGACATTCCAATTACCCTCACTGGAAACTATTTGTCATGTCCAATACATACAAGACTATGGAATGAGTAAATTTTATATATCATTCACGATGGATCCAATTGCTAGTGCATATGGCATCTTGCTCATATATTTCCATTCTTCATAAAAATCAGAACATAATGTTCTTGAGAGTATAATCCCATGGATCATTGTTAGATTCTCTCTCATTGAATCCTTCATGTTGAGCTCTTTCAACATCTTGCTAGTACACATACATAAATTATGAAACTTTCAAGAACTATCTGTATAGATCTCAATCCCTATCACATAGGATGTTGCACCTAATCCTTCATTGTTGTAGGTGTTTTCCATGCCAGGTCTCAATGTTTACAATATTGAGATGTTATTCTCGATCAATATGTGGAATATTTATATATGCTCCCATCAAATCTTTTGTAATCACATATTTCATGTTTTATCTTGGCTGAAGTCAAACTCTTTGACTATCTTGTCAAGTCAAAAGATCCCATCTCTGAGATGCTTGTTTCAATCTATCATATTGTACTTTGTAGCTTATAGATTTTATTTGCTTTCATAAAGTTATAAAACCTTTAGGTTATGTCATGTACACAATACTTTCATATATTTCTTTTGCGGAATGTGGTTTTAAGCTTCATATGCCAAATTTAATAATCTATACTAGTTGCAACAACAAGCATGAAAATTGAGGAAGGAATTCCTTCATGCTCAATAATTTGAACTTATTTGAAAACCTTTGCAGCCAATCCATCTTTTTAGGTTATCCATGTTGGTCTTTGTAATGAAAACCCAACAAGATGTGGATGATGATGACTTGGTAGTTTCTTTAGCTGACATCAGTGGAAGGAAAGGTGGAGGTTGGCTTGAATGAGAAGGGAGTGTATGTTTTTCTTTTGTGAGGTTTGATCTTAGGATGAGTTGTGTTGGTCGAGTGGACCTGGAGGGATGTTGATGATATGATCACATCATTTTCTTCATGAGTGTTGGTCGAAGGTGGTCTTATGTAATCTAGATGACATTATTTTTCTTGCTTGAGGGGTAATATGAATATGATTTGACCTCAATTAAATTTAAAAAATTCACCCATTGGGTTTTACCCCTTTAGGTGGTATTAACAAGGTCATACCTTGTTAGCGAACATGGACTCCATAATGGCTTTAAGCCATTTCTCAGATTCTGGATCTCAATAGCTTCTAGTTTATTAGTTGGCTCAACATTTTATGACCAACCTTTCCGAGTTGTTGGATTCACAATCTTTCAATCTCAAATGTGTTCTAATAGAACTTGTGAGGTTTTTTGTTACATGAGGAACTTGAGATTCCAAACTAATTTGTGATTCCCAATTGTTCCCATTGTATCTCCTCATGGATCTCAAACCTTTCGAGTTATACTTTTACTCCCACTATTTCTTTTGGAACTCAGTTATCCTAGCAACAAACATTTTTTTGTCAGATTAGTGTCAAACATGGTATTCAACAATTATGGTTTGTTGATAAACCTTTTCAAGAAACTACTTTCTTTATAAAAGTTCCAATCCTTAAGACATATCGGGACATTCCCATATCACATCTCATATGATGCCTTTTAAACCATTTTAGGCAGCAAATTGTTTTACTGTAAAGTATATACCCATGATGAAATTAGAAGATTAGATTAAGTAATAATTACATCATGATCCATCAGGATGTAATTCCTTATTTCTGATACATCATCATGTTTCAGGTGGATTGGACTTGTGATACATTATCACAGTCCTTCCAGAAGGTTCTTAAAATATTGGTGTAAAGTATTTCAACATTTGATGATATTAAAGTTTCATACTACTTTTGTCAAAATTATACTTCATTTATAATCTCCTTGAACTCTTTAAGAGATTCATGTCTGTATTTTGCCAAATACAAACATTATATCAACTGAGATCATCAATGAATATAATGAAGTACAAACAACTAGTTGTATCATTTATTCTAAAAGATATTTATACATCAACATGCATAATCACTAATAGAAAAGCTTGCTCTCTCCACTACACCTAGTGAGAGGTGGTTTGTCATGTGTCTCAGAAATGATATTTTCATGTCTCTTGTTGGTTTAATAATCAAACGAGTCTAGATAAACATCAATATGGATTCTAGTTATGAATTTCTCATATATGTTCTCTAGATGACTATGTTGTAGATATTGATTGTTTGCATTATCAAATTATAATGTTTTAGTATTTACGTAATCAAACATTCATCTTTAGATCCTTTCATATAAAGATCAATATATGTTGGGGAATTTCAATACAAGATCACATCTTTCAAATAGAAGCATAAACAACTCTTTATTTACTGCCATCCTTGTCATACAAGAAGCATAACGTGATATGTTTCTATTTGTTGGCATAATGAAATAGCAGTTCAACTAACTCTATTACATTCCCAATGGGATAACATACATTTGAAATGTAGACTAAATCCATAACAACTCTTGCTCACATAGTCCAATCTTATCCTTTCATAAAGGATTTACTTCTTATCAGATCCTACACATCAACGTATGTCAGATCTACATATGGTATCATATACCAAGATGAAAAAGTAATAAAATTTATATTATAATATTTATACCTGAAGTAGAAGTCTCTACCCCTTCCTTCTTTTTCTATAATTCCTCCTGGAAGAAAAGGAAATTCCTTTTCCAATGTCCAGGATGGTGACAGTGGTGGCAATTGCCTCCCTTCTTTACTCCTCCCTTTGCCTTGAGATATGAAGACTTGGGCTTCTGGACAGATTTAAAACTCCTCTTAGCTTTTCCTTTGCCTTTAGCCTTTCCCTTTGTCTTGCTAATCATCATCATAGACTTGGTCTTGTATTTCTTCATTTATGCCTCAATTGTTCTCATCATGCCTAATAACTCTATCAGCTGCTTGTCAAAGTCATTCATGTTGTTGTTCATGACAAATTGATTGTACGATTCTGGTAGATACTGTAGAATTACATCAGTGGCCAACTCTTGACCCAAGGGGAATCCCGATCTAGCAAGGTTCTCCATATACCCAATGAGCTTGAGTACATGAGGACCTACTAGATCTCCTTCTGCCATGTTACATTTGAACATCACATTAGAGACATCAAATCTCTCATATCTTTCTTAATCTTGGAACATTTTCTTGAGATGTGTAACCGTCTCAATAACATCCATGTTTTCATGTGGCCTTCGCAACTCATAGTTCATGGAGCATAGCATCAGACACTTGACATCAATGACATCTTCAATATGCCTCTTGTAAGCATCCATGTCAGCCTTAGGTGCATTGGGAAGGGGTTCATCTGGCTCTAGTGTTTCAAGGACATAGAGCTTGCGCTCCTATGTGAGAATGATTCTCAACGTCCTCAACCAGTCATGGAAGTTATTCCCATTTAACTTGTCCTTCTCAAGGAATGATCACAAAATAAAGTGATTGTCGTATGTTGCCATTTTATTCTATAAAAGAATTTGCAAATTTGTTCAAAATTATTTTTGATTTGATTTGATTTGATTTGATTAAAATTGACAATATTAATTAGGTATTTAATTAACTACTTCTCTCACTATTTTACTCAAATTGATAGCCCTCACATATCAATTTGGATGATTTCGTCAAACAATCTTCTTGTGAGCTAAGATCCAAAATAATTAAACCATTACCCGACTAATGCATATTATGCAATTATTGTATAGATGATATGCACAACTCTTTTCCATAACTATTTCTATTTCATTGGTGCTTAATTTCATTAAGAATCACTAGTTAAGCCCGACCCAAAAGCCAACAAGATAATAATGCACCCACTTGGTAGGCCCACATTATTACCATCATACTTCCATGAGATAGATGGTGTACCACCCTTGGGGTGCCTATGCTTGGTTGATCAATCTTTTCATGCATGCTACTAATGGAAAGCATCTTAGACTTAATATTTTAATGAAGGGGTTTGCATTTAACATATACTTTATCCAATCACCACATATATATATTACATATCATATACATGCTATATCACACAAGGTAAACATGCAATATAAAACTGAATGTCATGGTTATGGGCATTCTAATGTAATTCATTGGATCCACAAGGTACTACAATATAGGGTCCACATATCATGTAGAAACCTATTTTCTTGTAGATCTGCACTTGCCAATCCATGTTGATCGGTTCAACCCTTGAATCAGTTGGCTCATCTCTTGGTCGATCAGTTGGTCATCAGAAATAATCATTTGACCTCATGTCTACTTGATGTTTGGACACATCCAAATAGTTAATTGGGACCACCAACTGATCGGTTCACTCCTCCTGTGATCTACCCTCCTCGGTCCTCTAGTCGGTCAGCTCATCACTTGAAACATGTAGGAAAATAAGATGATAAATTAGGCAGTAGAAATAAAAAATTGTATTGCCATATTCCCCATAAACCAGTGGATCACGTCACCAACTATATAATAGAAATGATGGCTTTGAGGATATACCTGGTCATGGAGCAAGTCTAGCAACATACTCCTCATCGTTGTAGATAGCCAACTATCTTCTAGTTTCTCGAGGACGATGTTTGTGCATCTCCTAGTCTTCACCAAAAATAGCTGACTGGAACATCATCATCTTCTGCATCAACTCCTCTCACCACAAACTGTCAGCTGACATTGTCCTCCTAACAGTAGACAACGACCTCCTACCTCTAGAGTAGTCTACGTGGACCATCAAGAACTCTATGTTGTGGTACCAGAGCCAAAAAGAAGGAGTTCTCCCATTCTGTCAGTGTACTAGTCGCTAACATCCTCTCCCACAACTGATGCTTAGTTGTTCTCTCCCTAGATATCCCTCCCCTTAACGGGTAGGACTTGTTTGGGCTCTCTATTGGTTACCACAACCAGAGAGGACACCAATTGTCTGAGCAATTGATTCTCAATTGTGTGTCTTGGGAAGCCCCTAGTACCCCTCTATTTATAGTAGAGGTCGGGGCCAGGGTTCCCGATTGGAGTGGGAGTAGAAAGGTCCAGAATCATGAATTTTCTAAAACCTACAAACTACGAGACAGTCATCTAGAAAAATGGTCGTCTCGTGAGAAAAATGGTCATCTCACCTAGAAAAACAGTCATTTCGCACAGTTTCCTATTCACAATTGAATTTACAATTCATTTCTGATCACTGTCAAACATTAATCCTTGTACCAATTGAATTGAACAAGTGAAATGATCAACTTTTATCATAATTTCAATAAAGTAACTAGAACCTTTGGCCGACATGTCTAAGTTGATCAGTTCATTAAGTGAACCGACTGTCTCATCATCTTGATCTGATCGGTTCACTAGGTGAACCAGGCATCTCACCAGACTGAGTCGATCGGTCCACCCTATGAGCTGATTGGTTGGTGTCCTGAGTCTTGTAGAAATCAGCCATTTCAAATTTTCAATCAATCTGACACTACAATCAGTAAGTTTAACACTTGAACGTGATGTTTCTGAGTCCAGTCAATTGATCTATTGTTTAATCGAATACCTAAACAACTTTATCATCCAATTCAAACATCATCCATGGATATACTCCTTTAATCCAAGTGCATCCTATGTGTGTGACCCTATTGGTCCAGAACTACGTTGGCAGTAAATGTCCATTACATCACAAGCAAAGAGTGGTGCCTAGTCACACATAATTTCTACCCAAGTAATTCAGAAAGTTGGAGAATAACTTCAACCTACAATCTATGATTAGTGTTATAGTGATCGTATAGTTCCTTTGTTTCTGATATCCTAATTGAACATGTAATCATCATCTTCTCGTCGTTCCATCCATATTCATTGAACTAGAGAAGACTGAATGAGATGAGTGTGAGTTCACATATCATATATTGAATCACATGTGTATGACTGTACATTTCTCAGTCTTGCATATCATGAGGTCTTGGATATCAAACTCCTCTATGTGGGAAAAATCCCATCTACATCACTCATACTCAGTCCCTATGTGTCAAAGCTACCCAATCATCACCTTTATGGCAACCCATATTTCAGGATTACGTTTGATGATGTCAACGTATACCCAACGACATGTGATTAATATAGTGACTTCAAGTCTAAGAACCACAATCACCACTATCACTATGAGAGCTAATTTTGACTACCATTATGTAGTCTCCATGTATCATTCTAATGGTGGGTCTATCTAATACTCTGTTCTCTGACATGCACCTATGTGCTTGACTTCATATCACATATCATGACTAATGAGACACAGTCATTAGACAACACACACTCTAGTCTTATGTATTACTGCTGTCTATTTTTCTTCCATAGAAATATCTGACTAGCGACATAACAAGAATGTATGTACTCTTATCATACATATGATCTCATCATTCATGTCTTCAACCTGAATACATATGTCATTGAGTAACATCATTATTTTGACATCTACTATGTATGTGTCATCATCTCATGACTGAGATGAACATAATTGACAAAATTACCTTTATTATTATCAAATTAGTTATCTAATGCCACATTCCAATCATCATTTATTGCTTCTCTGGGCATATATACCAATAGAATCCCACTTGCACTTAGATCCAATCACTCAAGATCTTATTCTAAGTGATCTCAACATGTTCATCATGTTTCTGCTATGTAAGCACTTTTATAGTGGGTTTAGCAACATTTACTTCAAGTCTGTATTTGGCAATTTTCACATCTATTCTCTCTACGACTAATCATATGAAATGGAAATGATGTAGTATGCTATTAGTGATTTCATGCCTATCCTATAGATCCATTGTTGTCATAGTATTTCTACTATGTCATTAATGGTTGGAGCCTCACACAAGTTCACCCATACAAAGTTCTTGATCTATACAGTATCCTCTGTTGTTCTCATAACATAGAGATACTCGATTTCTTTTGTAGATTTGAAGAACTGTCATTAGCTCAGAATCCTTTCTAGCTTACAGTTCTCATTTAATGTCAAAGATAAATTTAGATTGCTATCATTAGTATGTCATTTTGGAAGCTTGCATCAGTGTAACATTTTACACTCAACTCTTCCTTTTTACCATAACTAAGGAACCAATCATTTTAGTGCTTCACAAGAACCTAAGGATGTTCATTATGGTAGTCCAGTGACTCTCATTGACATTTAACATATACCCTCTCATCATGTCCAATACATATGAGATTGCTAGGTAGGTATATATATGTCCTCTCATCATGTCCAATACATATGCGATGACTGGATATCCTCTCATCATGTCTAATAGATACAAGATAATGTGACAAGTACATAAAATTTCTTTCAAGATAGATCCAATTGCAAATGCATAAGGCATCTATTCCATGTGTTCCTTTTCTTCATAAGAACTAGGGCATCAAGCTTCTAAGAGACTAACTCCATGGAACATGGACAAGTTTTCTCTCATCAAGTCTTGCATGTTAAACCCTTCAATATCTTAACAATGTATGTTCTCTTACTTAGGTCAAGATATTTTCTAGATCTATCCATATAGATCTCAATCTCTATCACATAGGATGTCTTCCCTAAACCCTTTATACAAAAGGTACTTTCCTTATCAGGTTTAACATGTGCAGGATAAGGACGTTAATCCCCATCATTATGTGGAATATAAATATGCTCCCACTCAATCTTTTGTAGTCATAAAGTTCATCTTCATTTTTGACTAAAGTCAAACTCTTTCACTGTCTTGTCAGAAAGAAGATTCTAATATGATATGCTTGCTTCAATCTGAAGATTGACCTTTGTAGCTTATAGACTTTATTTACATTAATGGATTTATAAAACCATCAGGATGTGTCATGTACACATCCTTATAATTATTCTAGTTAAGGAATGAGGTTTTAACATCCATATGCCAAATCTCATTAGCCTTAACAAGTTGCAACAACAAGCATGATCTGGATATATTTTCCATGGACACTGGTGAAAGACTTCATCATGTTCGACACCTTGAACTAGTTTGAAACTCTTTGTAACTAATTTACCCTTCCATGTTGGTCTTATTACAAAGACCCAAACACACCCTATGGGTTTTACCCCCTTAGGTGGATCCAACAAGGACATACCTTGTTGGTGTACATGTAGTCCATCCTGGACCTCACGACCTCAAGCCATTTCTCATATTTTCATTCCTCAACAACTTCAAGGTAGATTGTTGACTCATGTCTATGATCAACTCACCGCCTTCTTCAGTTATATGATATAATCATCTTTCAAACTCAAGGCGTATTCTACTAGAACTATGAGTTCTGTGTATTACATAAAGAACTTGAGATTCCACAATAACTTGTGATTCTCCTTGTTCCTACTGTACCTCTTTTAGGTTTATTGTTTTCTTGTTCGTCTAGAACAACTCGAGTTCTACTTTTACTCCCACTGATTCCTTAGGAACTAAGTTTCCCTTTAGGGATACAACTATCCAGACCAACACATACTTTGTTGTCGGATTGAGATAAGAGTAGTACTTAACAAAATAACATTTATGTGATTTGTGGAAAAAATATTTTAAGAAGAAATTTACTTATATAGGTATTCATCCCTAATCACTATAAAAGGCACATCCAGATACCTCCCATGTCATATCTCATATTGCATATTTTGAACTAATTTTAGATGGTACTTTTTTAGTGTTAGGCATGTACCCAAAAGAAATTCAAAGATCAGCTAGATTTTAATTGATAATCACACCATGACTAAATAGGGTGTGCTACCTTCTATCCGATACACATTATGATACACTATGACTGTGTTTCAGGTGGAGTTCATCATGATAGATTATCACGATCTCCCCAGAGGGTCCTCAAACTCTGGGTTTAAAAATATTTCAACATCGATCACATCAAAGTATCTTAATACTTTTACTAAGTCAATTACGTACTCCATTTATGATCTCCTTGAACACTTCAAGAGATCCAAACTTATATTTCATTAAATACAAACATCCATATCTACTGATAACATCAGTAAATATAATGAGGTACTAGTCACTACCTTAAGCATTCATTCTAAAAGGTCTATATACATCAGTTTGTATTATCCCGAATAGAATAGTGTCTCTTCCACTACATCTAGTGAAGATGCTTTTGTCATATTGCACAACAAATAAGACATGCATGTCTCTATTGGTTCAATAACCAAAAGAGTCTAGATAACCATTATATGGATTCTAGAAATGCATTTCTCTTTATGTGCTCTAGATGACAATGCTATACATATTCAATTTTTGAGTTATTAGGTCATTCAGTATATGTGTCATACACATTTGCCTTTACAACTATGAAGTATAGTTTTTGAGACATAGGGCATTGCCATAAAAGATCATATCTTTTAAAATGAAACATAATGTTCTTGTCACATAAGACATATGATGTTTTTCATCAATTACAGCTACATAATAGCAATTCACTAATTCTATTATGTGCCCCATGAATGACAACTTCCAACTATAGAGGCAACAACCCTTGCTCCATGCAGTTCTAGCTTACTTCTTCTCAGGTTCTAAAGTAAAGATCTTTATCTCCATCTTTCTTCTTGAGATCCTCTATAAAGAGGATAGTTCCTTTCCAATGTCCAGACAGGCGACAATGGTGGCACTTTCTTTCCTTAATTCATTAAGTGAAAAGGAAGGATTTCTTTTCCACCTACCCTTCTCCATATCTTGAGTGATGAAGACATAGACTTTATCTTAGCCTCATAACAGTTCTTGGCCTTGCCTTTGCCCTCAAAATCACTTGCACTAATCACCATCATGGATTTGTCCTTCTTCTTTCATGCTTTGGCGTCAATATGCCAAGCATTTGTTAAACCAACTATATGATTCATGAAAAATTTTGTTGAATCATATCCATTATCAACTCTTGACCTAAGAGAAATCCCTGTCATTCCACATTCCCAATCATATTGAACACATGGGGCTCTACGAAATCTCTATCACTAAGTTTTCACTCAAACAGTACTTTGGAAACATTATACCTTTTTTGGTTTGCATGATTCTTAAGATGTGTTACCATCTCAAGAATGTACATTCTTTCATGTTGTTCATGCAACTCATAGTTCATACAAAAAAGCATAAGGAACTAAATGTCTATGGAATCATTGGCATGCTTCAAGTAAGCACCCATATCAACCTTAGGCACATTTGGAGCTGGGTTCCTCTTGCTCTGGTCTTTTAAAGACATATAATTTCACTCATGATTGAGAACATTCACAAAGTCCTAAACCAGATGTGGAAGTGTATCTTGTTTTGTCCTTCTAATGGACCGATCACAATAGTAACATGTTTTTGTTTGACACTTGATTCTACAAAGAAATATTGCAAAATTTCAAAACATTTTTGATTTGTTTGATTTGATAAGTTGACAATATTAATTGGGTTTTTATTTAACCATTGCTCCCATGATTTTGTTCAAATTGAGAACCCACATGTATCTATTCAAAAGATTGCAACGCACAACCTTCAAGTGAGCCAAGATCCAAAAAAATTGTCAATACGCAACCAAAAGTGGTGCTCATGACCAATTATTAAGGTAGACGACATTTGCCAATTGCATCTCTTACAACTGTTGGATAGATGGTGTGCACAACTCCTTGTCACAATCCATCTGCATGTTTCTAGGCACTTAATCCTATTAAGGTCACCTAGTTAAGCCTGACCCAAAAGACAACACGATAGAATATGCACCCTGTAAGGGTAGACCCACATATCTACCATCACACTTCTATGATATAGATGGTGCACTAGGCTAGGGCGTGCCCACACTTGGTCGATCAAGCTTTTCATGTGTGATTCTTAGGGAAAGCATCTAAAACTTAATACTGTATTGAGGGGTTTTATATTTATAAATACATATACTTTATCCAATCACCACATATATAGTACGTATCTTATACATGCTATATCCCACAACAAAAACATGTAATAAACAAAATGAGAGGGTTATGGCCAACCTAATGTAATACCTTGGATCCATAAGGAATTACCAAAAACTAAGTCTAAATCATATGCAGAAACCTGTTGTTAATGAAGATCTGTGCTTGCTAATCTGGGTTGTTCGGTTGAACCTTTGAACTGATCGTTTTGCCTCCTGGCCGACCGTTTGGTCATCTCACCGGTCTCCTACACTACTACAGAAATAGCATTCAGTGACACTTTTCTGGGCGTCAGTTATTAAGGAAAACCGACGCCTTCTATGTTAGGCGTCGGTTGTTTACGAAAACCGACGTCTATATTCGAAGACCAGCCAGACACGGGTACCGCTTTGTCTTCAGCGTCGGTTGTTTATAACAAACCGACGCTTAAAGTCGCCCGCGAAATCCATATTTCGATAAAAAAAAATAGTGTCATTTTCAGCGTCGGTTATTAAGGTAGAAACCGACGCCTATGTGCGATGAAAATTTGTGCGAAAAGTGTCACCTTCAGCGTCGGTTATTCAAGGATAACCGACGCTGAAGGTGGTTCCCGCCAAACAATTTCATGAAAATATCCTCCAATTGGACGTCGGTTTTTTCAAACAACCGACGCTAAAGAGTTTAGGCGTCGGTTGTTTTAAACAACCAACGCTATTTGGAAACTTCATTACCCTCGATCGCCCGACTCTTCCCCTTTCTTCTATTTCATTGTGAGCGATTTCTTCTCTACTGCCGCCGATTTCTCTCCGGTGATTTTTTCTCCAGCTCCCCTTCTCCGGCGCCCCCTTCTCCGGCGCCCCTTTCTCCGCCACCACTCCTGCTCGCCGCCGCTCCTGCCGCCGTTGGACACCTGCTAGCCGCCGCTCCTGCTCGCCGAAGATCCTGCTGCTCTACGTCGCCGTCGCCTGCTCGCCGCCGCTCCTGCTCGCCGCCTGCTCGCCGCCCTGCTCGCCGCCTGCTCGCCACCACTCCTTCTCGCCGCCACCGCCGCTTGCTCCTTCCTCCTTGTTTCTGCTCTGCTCTGCGTCTCCTTGATCACGCCCTAACTCTGTTGCTCACAAGGTACTAGCATCAAGCCCTTCCTCTGCCATTCTTTCCATTCAGTAATAGTCGCATCTCCTCGTTCCACACCATAACTTGGCTGATGTGAAGCCCATGCTCAAAAACATCTACCTATTCTATCCATGTTCGTGTGGCATTCCCATTTTCAGGTGTCAATGACCATCCTTTACAGAAATATCTGCATCTCAAGCATAATTGATCCTAAAAAAATACTACTAACTAACATGATTTAAATTGGCTATAATTAGAATCCCAAAACTCAAGAACACATATGTGTTTATGAATGAAACATTCTAAATAGGAGAATGTCAATTTAGACACATATACTATGTGGATGTGCACACAAGGAAGCATTCTAAATAGATAGAAGATAGATTATCCTCCCGTGGACCAAGACCCAATGGTAACTATTTGTCGTGCATCAAAACAAAATCAGCAATCAAGGTATGATGCATAATATATATCCATTTTTTTACTTTTGGGGGTGCACCTTATACTATTTGAAATCCTTGATTTTATCTTCTATCCTAAATAAAATTAAGGGACCCATGATTAGAAAACAATTCCAAACTTGGCACCCACACTAATTGGAAGGAAATAAAATATGATTATTGAAATGCACATTTGTGACGTGATACCTTTTTTAGGATGCATATATTAGATTCAACCTTTGAGACATCCTTTTATGAGTTCCAATACAATTAGGGTTTCATTTCATTGCCATTGTATGTATTATAATATTACATCTTTCACATAAAAATTAATTAAATTGAATCCTATTGGAACCCTAATTTAAATCCTAATTTGATTTAAACTTGTCCATTCTAGCATCCTAATTTGATTTGATTAAACCCTAACATTGTTTAAACCCTAACATCAATTGTGATGAAACCCTAACATGTAGATATCTATTATTGTGTTTGTTGGCCTAGAAAACAGTCCAAGATTGACTCATTAGGAGTAAATCTTGGATAGTCCCCGGTTTGGGACTGTTCTTGAACACTTAATCTCACTTAGGATGTAAGTGTATAATGTGTATTGGGTTTTCGAGAAAATTTTGGCAGCATTTCCCCGTTTGTTCTCTAAGTACATATGTACTTAGAGAACAGCGGGGAAATGCTGCCAAAATTTTCTCGAAAACCCAATACACATTATACACTTACTAGTGAGATTAGGTGTTCAAGGATGGGATAGGTGGTACACATTTATTATATATAAGAATGCCATCACATGTGTTTGTTGGCATTTCCCCGTTTGTTCTCTAAGTATATATGTACTTAGAGAACAGCGGGGAAATGCTGCCTAATCTTTTCCTAATATATACTTGTTTCCTAATATATACTTGTTTTCTCTGATCATAGAATGGATAGATCATGGATGTCCATTCGTAATCATTGCACCCCAGAGTTTATATCTGGTCTTGATCAGTTTATTAGATTTGCCGAGGAACATAGGAAAAAACCTACAGATAGGTTCTACTGTCCATGTAGGCATTACGGTAACAACTTGAAAGTCAACACTGGTGAGGAAATCAAAAGTCATGTCATGTGCAGCGGGATTGTACAAGGCTATACAGAATGGCACTGGCATGGAGAGATTTCAAAATCGAAACCAGTAGATGTCGATAGCAGTGCTTGGGTGGAAGAAGAAATTGCCTCTGATGACGTAAATGTGAACGAACCAGTTCCAGCAGACATCGTTGATGCGATGCTGGATAGTTGTAGGGTAGAGCACACCGATCCACCTCCTATCTTTACAAACATTGTGCATGATGCTGAGATACCGTTATACACAGGCTGTGCTAAGTTTACGAAGCTTAGCGCTGTGTTGAGATTGTATAAGTTGAAAGCTAACAATAGATGGAGCGACAAAAGCTTCACTTCATTGTTGACTTTGTTGAAAGAAATTCTTCCTGAAGGAAACGAGCTTCCAATCTCAACATACCAGGTAAAGAAAATGTTGTGCCCAATGGGAATGGAGGCCAAGAAGATACACGCATGCCCGAATGATTGTGTATTATTTCAGTTACTGAACTGCATGTTCTCATCCTGCTGACCAGCCACAGCAGGCCTGCAAACTGATATGAAAAAAAAAAATAGGCGTCGGTTATTTATAAAAACCGTCAGCAAAGATCTACAAAGTCGGTTATTTATAGATAACCGACGCCTTATGTGGCCAAAGCAGTCCTCGAAATGGCGTCGGATATACGTATCAAATCGACGCCTATTTAAATTAGAGGCGTCGGTCTTTTGGTATATAACCGACACCAAACGTGTTCGCGCCACAAAAAATGGCGTCATTTAGGACACTTTATGCGTCGGTTATCTACTAAAAGACCGACGCTATAAGTAGTATAGGCGTCGGTCCGTTAGTAAATAACCGACGCAGAAAGTGCCCTAGCTGACGCCGTTTTATGTGGCGTGAACCCCTTTGGCGTCGGTTATCGACTAAATGACCGACGCTGATAGTTTAAATAGGCATCGGTTAAACAACCGACGCCGAAGTGTTCGACCTTTAGCGGCGCCCACATAGGCGTCGGTCGAAAACCGACACCAATGGGGTTAAACGACCGACGCCAAAGGCCACTTCTGTAGTAGTGCTAGTTCTTCTTTCCACCATCTACTGACTCCTGAAGCCAACTGATTGGGTCCACCAGGTGATCGATTCGAGTTGTCCTTCTGGTCCTCCTCGGTCCTCCAGCCGATCGACCCGTCTCCAAGATGGTCGGTTAGCATTTTCAGAAAGTCTTTCTTCTTCGTCATAATAGGAGAGTAAACTATCCTACAATTACTTGATTATAGAGAAACCTCGAGTTATATTCTAGGGGAGCAAGGGTAGGAAGGAATTAATTTTGCATTGCGAAGATAATATAGAGGCTCGATATGGAGAACAATATAAAATATGATTAACCAACTACACAACCATCCAAAGATAATAGGGGTTATTGGCCATAACCATGTTGCACATCCACCATCAAAATTAGCTTTTAGGATGACGCATGTAAATTGCATATATATAACATATGTATTAGTTTGATATCATAATTTTTTGATTGGACAAGAAATTATTCGAATCACATGTAATAATTAAAAGATAAAATCAAAATATGATCATATCAATTAACCCAAAATATTGTAGATTGATGTGGCTCTAATACCACTATAGGGAAAAAAAATGACATAATAGGCAACACATTATTGCCGTATTCTCCATAAAGTAGTGGATCCCATCAACAACTATATAAAGGAAATGATGGTTTTGTGGATATACTTGGTCCTGAAGCAAGTCCAACGACATACTCCGCATCATAGTAGATATGTAACTATCTTCTAGTTGCTCTTCGACGGTGTCTCTGTAGCTACTGGTCATCATCACTGAAAGTAGACTGGAACAATGTCGTCTTTTGTACGTAGTAGCTGCTCTTGCCATGGACTACTAGATGACATTATCCTCCTAGTGAAACACAATGGTCTCTCGCCTCTAGAGTATTCCATGTGGACCACTGAGAACTCCACCTTGCGCTACGAGATCCAACAGGAAGGAGTTGTCCCCTTCTGTCAGTGTACTAGTCGCCAACATGCTCTCTCACAATTGATCATCAGTTGTTCTCTCCCTTGCTATCCTTCCCTTTAACAAGTATGACTTTCTTGGTCTCTCTATTGGTTACCACAACCAGAGAGGACACCAGTTGTTAGAGGAACATATTCTCAATTGTGTGTCTTGGGAAGCCCCTAGTACCCCTCTATTTATTGTAGAGGCCAGACAGGGTACCCGATCGGTGTGGGAGTAGAGGGATCCAAAATCATGAATTTTCTAGAACGTATGAACTGCAAGACGGTCATCTCGCATAGAAAAATGATCATCTCATGAGAAAAACGACCATATTGCTTAGCAAAATGGTCATCTCGTGTAGTTTTCAATTCGCAATTGAATTCACAATTAGTTTCTAATTAATGTCAAACATTAATCCTTGTACAAATCAAATTGAACAAGTAAAATGATCAACTTTTCTCATGATTCATGAAGTCACCAGAACTTTTGGTCGGCCTGTCTGAGCCGATCAGTTCACTAAGTGATCTGGTCGTCTCACTAGCCTGAGCTGATCAGTAAACCCTGTAAGCTGATTGGTTGGAGTCTTGAGTCATGCAGAAATCAACCAATTCAATTTTTAATCAAGCTGACACTCCAATGAATTAGTCCAACACTTGAACATGATGATTCTGAGTCCAGTCAGTTGATCTATTGTTCAAATGAATACCTAAACACCTTTAGCATTCAATTCGAACATCATTAATTAATATACTCCTTTAATCCAACTGTATCCTATGTGTGTGACCCTATAGGTCCAAAATTAGGTTGACAGTGAATGTTCATGACATCACAAATAAAGAACGGTACCTAGTCACACATCATTGCTACCCTAGTAATTTGGAAATTTGAATAACAACCATAACCTACAATATGTGATTAGTGTTATATTGATCGTATAACTCCATTGTGATATCCAAATTAAACTCAAGGCATAGAATCATCATCCTCTCATCATTCAAAACCTGAGACACTATCATCAGTCAACACATTTTCTAGTCTTATGTATTACTATTGTCTATTTTGCTTCCATAGTAATATCTGACTAGGGACATAACAAGAATGTATACTCTTACAATACATATTATATCATCGTTCATGTCCTCAACCTGAAGACATATGTCATTGAGTAACATCATTATTTAGACATCTACTATGTATGTGTCATCATCTCAGGACTGAGACAAACATACTAGATAGAATTACCTTTATGATTATGGAATCATGTATCTAATGCCACATTCCAATAATCATATGATTGGCTCTCTAGGCATACATACCAATAAAATGATCGGCTCATCTAATGCTAATTTTCATCTTTGTTGTTGCAAGAAAAGAAACTATCCTATTTCTATTAAACTTATTACATGGTAATAAGAAACCTCGAGTTACGTTCGAGTGGAGAAAAGTTAGGAAAGAACAATACTTTTACATTGGGAAGAAGAAGGTAGAGGCTTGAAATGATAACCGAGATAAAACATGAATAAAATAAACCATCCAACCAAACGTAGATAATTAGGGTTATTGTCCATAACAACACTGCGCATCCACCATCAAAACCAAAATTAGGGTGACATGTGTAAATTGCATATATATTATATCATATATATGTATATATATTAGTTTGTGATTACATTTGGTCTTTGATCTAATATGCACATTAAACAATTGAAGTATTCTCATCGTATGCAATAAATAAATGATCAAAAGTAAAAATATGATCATATAGATTATCCCAAAACAAAGTAAAATGACATGGCTCTAATACTATTGTAGGGAAATTCAAGCACAAAGTAGGTAGTGGAAATAAAAAAATTATGTCCTTATTTCCCATAACAACAATATCACATCAACAACTATGTAACTGAAAGGATAGGTTAATGAGTTCATACATGGTCTTGGAACAATTCGAATGACTATAACTTGTTGCAGTAGTCGTGCACTCCTAGTTGCACTAAGACTTATGTAGTATAGCTCCTGGTCTCCACCATAGACATCAGACTCAGAAGACATCTATAGCAACTCCTTCATGGACTACATGTTGATGTTGTCCTCCGAGAGGCAGACAACAACCTCCTGTCCTCTATGGACCACCTAGAACTCTTGTCGTTCTACTAGAACAGACATGAAGGAGTTGTCCCTCCCATTGGTTTACTAGTCACCAACTTTCTCTCCCATAATTGTTCTCCCTTGATATTCCTCCATTTATTGGGTAGGACTTGTTCGAGCTCTCTATTGGTTACCACAACCAGAGAGGACAACAATTATCAGAGGAAATTGAGTTGTGTCTGAGAAGCCCCCTGTACCCCTCTATTTATAAGAGTTAGGGTCAGGGTTCCCAGTTTGAGAGGGAGTGGGAGTGGAAGGGACCTGAATCTCATAGAATTCATAACCTACTAATGACAAACCAGTCAGTTGGCATGCGATCTGATTAGTTCCCAATAACATATGAATTGGCAATTTGAATCATATTAATGCACAACATGACATGAGTACTAATTCTTGATGCAATTGAATTTCACCATAAATCGAGTGTCTCACCCTGCAAGCTGGTAGTCTCACGACCCCAACTGATCGGTTCACTAGGTGAATTGGTCGGATTGATCCCAATTCAAGAAATACTCACCCAATTCAATTTCTAATCAACCTAACACTCCAACCGGTCATTTCATCACATGATCCGATCTTTTGGAAGTTCAGTCACCTGATTTGTTGCTCAAATTGAGAACCCAAACACTTTTGTGATCAATTCAATTATAATTCATTATTAAACTCTTCTTCAAGGTAAATTCCTATGTGTGTGACCCTATAGGTCCCATATCATATTGGTAGTGAATGCCCATAACTAGTTTATGACATCACAAGCAAAGAGTGGTGCCTAGTCACACATCAGTGCTACCCAAGTGAATCAAAAGTTGGAGAACAACTTCAACCTATAATATGTGTAAGGTGTTACAATGATTGTATAATTCCTTTTGTCTCTAATATCTAGAATGGACTTGAGGCATGAAATCATTATACTCTCAATGTTCAATCCATGTTTCTTGAATGACAGTAGACTGTCTAAGATATATGTGACCTCATTATTATATATTGATCCACATGTACATGCACATGCTTTTCTTAGTGTCGCTTATATAGTGGCTAGGATATCAAACTCCAGTAGGAGGGACAAATCCAATCTACATCATTCATAGTCACTCCCCATGTGTCATAACTACCCAATCATCACTGTTATAACAAACCTTATTTAGGGTTACATTTGATAATGTCAAAGTATACCGAATGACATGTCATGAGTGTAGTAACTTTAGGTCAAGATACACAATCACCACCTTCATTATGAGATAAAACCATGACCACCAATTATGGTTTCCATGTGTCACTCTCAAGGTGGGTCTCAGATACATTGTTCCCCAACAAGTATATATGTGCTTGGTTCACTATCATACATCATGACTAATAAAATTATGTTATTAACCAAAACACACTCTAGTCTTATGTGTTATTGTCGTCTATCAACCTTCCATAGTAACATCTGACTAGGGATATATACTCTTAACATCCATATGATATCAATATTCAAGTCACATACTTCAAGATATACATGATTGAGTAATATCATTTTTTTAGACATTCATTATGTTTCCTTATTATCTCACAATTGAGTGAAAAAAGAATGAATTGGAAGCTTTCCTCTATTATTATGAATCAATTCCTTTATGTAATATGTCATCACAATCATCATATGATTGTCTCTCTAGGCATATATACCAACACTTTGAACATGTTGTTAAAATGTGTGACCATCTGCATAACATCCATGTTCTGATTCTACCTTTGCAACTCATAGATCATGGTGCATAGCATTAGACATTTGACATCAACGACATCTTCAATATGCTTCTTGTAAGTACCCGTGTCAGATTTAGGTGCATTGGGAAGGGTTTCATTTGGCTCTAGTGTTTCCAGGACATAGAGCGTGTGCTCCTATGTGAGAACGATTCTTAGTGTCTCCTGTCGTGTAAGTTATTCCCATTTAACTTGTCCTTCTCACTGATCATAAAGAAAAGTCATTTTTATGTGTTTTCATTTTTTTCTATAAAAGAATTTGTAGCTTTGTCAAAAACTCATTTTCAATTTGATTTGTTTTGATTAAAATTGATGATATTAATTAGGTCTTTAGTTAGCTATCACTCTCATTATTTTGATCAAATTGACAACTCTCAATTATCAATTCAGAAGATTACAACAAAAAATCTTCTAATGATCTAAGATTCATAATAATTCAATTACTACCCGACTAATGCCAATGTCTGTAATCAATCATTAAGGTAGGCAAATTTGCCAATTGTATCTTATGCAAGTCTTGGATAGATGATATGCACAACTCTTTGCCATGGTCATATGTATGCCTCTGGAGCTTAATCTCGTTATGGTCACTCAGGTAAGCCTGACATAAAAGCCAAAAAAATAATAATGCACCCCTATTGGTAGGCCCACATTATTACCATCATACTTCCACGAGATAGACAACTCACCACCCTCGGGGTGTCCACGCTTAGTCGATGAAGTTTTACATGTGTGTCGCTAATAGAAATCATCTTAGACTTAATATGTTTGATTGATTGATTTTGTATTTAAAATACATATATTTTATCCAGTCACCACATAGATATAGTACATACCATATACATGCTATATCTCAAAATGTAAACATGCAATATAAAAAAAGTGATGGTTATGATCATTCTAATGTAATTCCTTTGAGCCACAAGGAATTACTACAACCTAGGGTCCACATCTCATGTAGAAACTTGTTGTTGATGAAGATATGAGCTTGCCAATCTAGGTTGATCAGTTCAACCCTTGAACTGACTGGCCCACCTCTTGGATGGTCGATTGGTTGTCTCCCCAATCATTTTGACTTCGGTCCACCATCTTTTGGGTCCTCCAGTTGATTGGTTGGGCCTCCAGTCGATCGATACTTCTTATCCCTCCATCTTTGTTGGATCACCTTCTTCATATTAATAAGAAAATTAACTATCCTACTATTGCATGATTATAGAGAAACCTTGAGTTACATTCGAGGGGAGCAAAGGTAGGAAATAATAAAACTTTTACATTGGGAAGGAGAAGGTAGAGACTTGATATGCAAAATGAGATAAAAAAGGAAATAAATATACAACCACCATGCATAGATAATTTCGGTTATCGGCCATAACTACACTACACATCCACCATCAATACTCACTTTTAGGGTGACATTTGAAAATTGCAGATGTATCATAAATATATATATATACATATATATATACATACATACATATATATATATACATACATATATATATATACAAATATATACATATACATATATATACATATATATATATATACACACACAGAGATATATATATATATATATATACACACATATATATATGTATATATATTAGTTTGGGATTATATGTGGTCTTTGATCAGATTTGCACATTAAGAAGTTAAAGTATTCACGACGTATGTAATAAATAAATGATGAAAACTAAAAATCTAATCATATTGATTATCCCAAAACATTGTAAATTGACGTGACTCTGATACCACTGTAGGAAAATACATGCACTAAGTAGGCAGTGGAAACTAAAATTTTATGTCCTTATTTTCCATAACAACAAGATCACGTCAACAACTATATAATGGAAATGATGGTTTAACGAGTTCTTTCCTAGTCTTGGAGCAAGTCCACTGACTAAAACTTGTTGCAGTAGTCGTACACTCCTAATTGCACTAGGACTCGTCTGTAGAAGCTCCTCGTCTCCACCACAGACAATAGACTCAGACAAAGTCTACAGTAGCTCCACTACAGACCACAAGCTGACTTTATCCTCCTAGCGACAACCAACGACCACCTTGCCTCTATGATAGTCCAGTCAGACCACCTAGAACTCCTGACGTTCTAGTAGAACATACATGAAGGAGTGGTCCCTCTAGTTGGTGTACTAGTCACCAACTTACTCTCCCAAAATTGTTCTCCCTTGCTATCCCTCCCTTTATTAGGTAGGACTTTCTCAGACTCTCTATTAGTTACCACAACTAGAGAGGACAACAATTATCAGAGGCAATTGACTTGTGTCTAAGAAACCCCAATACCTCTCTATTTATAGGAGGGGTTAGGGTTATGATCCGCAATCTGTATGGGAGTGGAAGAGACCAGAATATCACAAAATTTGCAACCTGTAAGCGGCGCATCAGTCGCATCACCAAGAAAATCACTCGGTTGACATGCAAGCTGATCGATTGTTTTGGAAAATTAGTCATTTTTCCATGTTTCTCAATTGCATATGAATTGTCAATTCAAATCTAATTAATGCACAACATGACATCAACACTAATCCTTGATGCAATTGAATTTCTCCATGAACTAGGCAACTCACCCTATGAGTCGGTCGTCTCACGACCCCAACCGATTGGTTCACTAGGTGAAGCGGTTGGCTCGCACACTTGTTTAGGTAGAACTCAACCAATTCAATTTCTAATCAACCTAACACTCAAACTCGTCGTTTCATCACATGAGCCGAATGATTGGGATTCCATTCAGTTGAATTGTTAGTCAAATTGAGTACCCAAACACTTTGATAATCAATTCAATTATCGATCGTGATTAAACTCCTCTTCTATGTGAATTCCTATGTGTGTGACCCGATAGGTCCCATATCACGTTGGCGGTGAATGTCCATAACTATTTTATGACATCACACACAAAGAGTGGTGCCTAGTCACACATCAGTGCTACACAAGTGAATGGAAAGTTGCAGAACAACTTCATTCTACAATTTGTGTAAGGTGTTATAGTGATTTTATAATTCCTTTGTCTGATATCTGGAATGAACTCGAGGCATGAAATCATCATCCTCTCAATGTTCAATCCATGTTCCTTGAATTAGAGTAGAAAGTTTGAGATAAATGTGTCCTCAATATCATATGTTAATTCACATTTTCATGCACATTCTTTTTTCAGTCTTGTTTATCAAGTGGCCATGATATCATACTCCAGTATGAGGGAGAAATCTCATCTACATCACTCATAGTCAATCCCCATGTGTCACAGTTGCCCAATCATCATTGTTATGGCAATCCTTATTTAGGGTTACTTTGGCTGATGCCAAAGTAAATCGAATGACATGTGGTGAGTGTAGTAACTTCATGTCTAAGAACCACAATCACCACCTTCACTATGAGAGATGACTATGACCACCAATTATGATTTCTATGTGTCACTCTCAAAGTGGGTATGCTCAATACATTTTCCCCCAATAAGTATGTATGTGCTTGGTTTGATATCACATATCATGACTGATAAGATTCTCTCATCAATCAACACACACTCCAGTCTGATGTGTTACTGTTGTCTATCAACCTTCCACAATAGCATCCAAATAGGGACATAATAAGAATGTAGGTACTCTTAACATCCGTATGATCGCATTGTTCAAGTCATGTACTTGAAGACATACTTCATTGAGTAATTATCTTTCTCGAGACATTCATTATTTTTCCTCATTATCTCATAATTGAGTGAAAAAATCAATTGGAAGCTTGTCTTTATTAGTATTATTTAAATCATTTATGTAATATGTCATCACAATCATGACATGATTGGCTCTCTGGAAATACATACCAACATGAATATGACCATATGTTGACTAATGATTTGTCAGAAAAAACATCCCCACCTCTTGGGTATTCATATGTACTTGATGGGTTTCTTTAGAGATCATTTATAAACTCTATGCCCTTGTTTTATGCAAGTTTCAATGAAATTGATAAGTTTCCCGAGAAAAGAAATAAGTATCCATAAAATCTTTTGGGTTAACTATAAGATCCATAACCTCTCTTTTTCAAGCTATCAGTACTCTTTTGCATACTTCTATATCTAAGACGCCCTTACTAAATACAAAATTAGACCAGCCTAAGTTTTGTGATATGTAGACATTTTGATATTCCAAGGGTTAAACATCACGTAATCCAGAGAAGCTTTGGAAAGAATTCTTGAAGAAGCAAGTATAAGTTGGCATGGTTTCCATACAAGAGAAAAGTTAGTGGAACCTAACCTAACAAATTCGTATACATAAAAAAGTAAGTGCATATAAACGGTGTTTCACCTTTATGTCTAACGAAAGATTCTGATAACTTCCGCGGAGCTATTGAAGCAAGATAGAAAGTGGAAAGCACATCCGTCCGTTGGGCGTTTAATTAATGGATCAACAATCTTCCACGGAGCCTCCGGCAGGATAATCTATTTGCCACTCAAATGTTTGTTTTGATTGTTTAATCCCTTTGTAAATGTTAACACAGTTCTATTTTTATGCTTTTCAGATTTGACACTTTTGGATTTTTAGCACCCGAGGGTGTAGATCTACTAAAGAAGATTAAAAAAATTATACACGGTAATGTTATGACGGAGGTATGTAGATATAGTGTTTGTAGAATTAATTGTCATCTAAAAAAGACCGGCAGCGCAACTTGTTGTCCGTCTGACTTCTATCTCGTTGTAATTGCTATAACTAATACATCCTCTTACAATATCTTTTTAGTCTCGACATACAAATATATCTAATTTTTTATTGACACCGAAAGCGATCGCAGTAACAGCCGTCTATACTACTCAACCTAGCGTAGGTCACTTTTTTCCCGTACACAAGCCGCGAATTTTGTCCTTGCTCCCGTGCACGCCGTGGGACTAACTACCATCTAAGCGTCAAGGGGCCTTATTAACTGGTTTTACATAAAACAACAGAGTCAAAGCCGGGACGAAGCCGCTACCACGGTATCAGAAGAGAGCAAGTTTAAATAGTTCCCACTTCAATTCATCATAGCGTACACACCTAGTCAGCGAGCCATGAATCCTCATAAATAATACCTCCTCACACTGGCATTGCTGTATGAAAGTAAAGCATAATTAGATGGTCGTCTGTTGTAGGGTGGGGTTCCCTTCGTATAAGCCCCAATATGATATGGAAAATGCATGAAGTCATCTAGTTCCTCAAAATTTGTTTCATAGTAGCAATATGTTGTCCATCGCTAATCATTACTTCCTCAAGAGTGGTCTTGATGGCTAGAAGACGTCAATTCCTTCATCAGCAAAATAGATTACCATCTTATAATGATTTTGTCATTCTAATCAATTTATCATTTGTCATGCATCTATTTTTTGGAATATTTTGTTTCTCTCACCATATCGCTCTAATGATCACAACAGAAATGGATTTATTATTGTGTGCTCTTTTGAGATGGCTAATATTAGGGGTGGTAATCGGATTCGGGTTGAGCGGGTTTTATTTCGAGTCATTTCGGGTCTATATTTTTTGACTAAACTCTTAACTTGCAAAAAATAGATTTTCAGGTCGAAATCCTTGACCCTAATCCAACCCACAAATATTTTCAGATCTATCGGAACCGACCCGTAAATCCAAATACCAAGAGAAAAATATTAAAAATGCTATGATTTTTCTAATAATTGATAATCACCAAGTGTAATCAATTTAATGTAAACAAACTACAAATGTGATTAAGAAGCACATATAAAGCTTATTGTAGTTTGTTGGAGAGTCTTAAACACACACTCATAAAACAATTAGCATAATAAATCATACAAACCAATACAAAACTATCTAAAATTATCTATATAAACTTCATGAGTGGACTAGTAATTTAGTATGTCATAAGGTGTCTTACATTTTCATATTTGAAATTTGATTTGAATATATAATTATTAATTTTGAGTCAATCGGGTCAATTTGAGTCTAAAGTTCAAATCTGGACCTGACCCTAAATTAGTTTCGGGTTCTTTGCATTCGAGTCAATTTTGGGTTGGGTCAAAAAATTTTAGACTCTAACCCACTTAAAAATTTCACGTTCGGGTCGGATCATTCAGATCGGGTCTTGTTTTGTAGCCCTAGCTAATGTCTATTCGGGTCGGATCATTCGGATCGGGTCTTGTTTTGTAGCCCTAGCTAATGTCTAGTGAGAATCTACATTCCATATTGAGTCAAGGGCATGTCTTGATAGGGATGGCGTTAGTGAAGTGTGTCCTTGTGTCTTGCCGTTTGACATGTGAGCAAGAGGTGTCAATTGGTTTCTTCTTGTGAACGGAAGATGAGGAAAATGGATTGGTTTAACAATGAATGGACAAGTAAACTCTCTAATGATATAATTGATGGAATAATAATGTTAGTTGTGAAACTATTTACGTTGAAAATATGTCCTTGGGGTAAAAGACAAAGATATAAGGGGTTTTGTTCATAAAGAAATAGTAGTGGCTTTATGAATGGTTGGACAATAGAAATATAAGATAATAAAGAAGTTTTCAAAAGAAAATAAGAGGTTTGATGTAATTAAAAGCGCAATTATCTAGCCAGTGTGGCAACACATGTTTTGAGACATCGATTAGTATTAACTGATGTAACTTCTGATATGCTTGGAAATAATAAGGAAAGAAAGAAAATTCTAGAAATTGGGAGAGAGTAGATATTTTACGAGATAATGGTATTGTTTTAAATAATATTTAAGAGGGCAAGTTTTATATGTGAAAGATATTCCAATTTAGATATAGATTGGAAAAGGCATTATGAGTTCCCTTGAAATAAGGATTTTTGATTTGGGATAACATATCAAAGAGAGAGGTAAAAGGAACTATCTAGATCCTAATTTGTAAGTGTTTCATAAAAATATTAATGACCAGTTATCCAATATGTACTGTAAAGTTATGTGTGTTCCATAATGACTTTTTGGTTGCCAAAACCGAATCTAAATAATAATATGGTGGTGTCTTTCATGTAAAGGGATATGTGTAATTACTTCCTAAACTAGATTCCTTGCCTTTCTCCTTTTTGTTAGTTTGAAACCAATTGCTGAATGAAAGAGACATCTTTTAGCACTTAGGGAAAGGTGTTTATGATATGCATTATATATATATATATATATATATATATATATATATATATATATCTTGCCACTTGTGGAAGACAGAAGAAAGGGGAAATAAGAAAGAAGGTTAAAGGGCTATGTATATATACACATATACATGAAGGATCCATAAATGAACCAACAGATTTATTATTCCCTCTACCTATGTCACCCCACATCAGATCCTCTCCTTCCCCTTTCACCTTCCTCTTTCTACAATCATGCAACCTAGGGTTTGCCAAGGGTGGTAGTGCAACACCCTCTATGAATATTATGACCCCATCACTATATCTACTCCTTTCTCTCGGTCCGACCACTAGATCAACCACGAGTAAACTCCCTAATGATCTGTAGGCTTAGAAACTATGAGTCCTTGAAGATAGACTTCCCCATTCGTCTTCTCCTGATCTAGAATCTGATGGCAGCAAAGACACTACGCCTAGGATGTCTGACCATCGAGGAGGATGAAGTCATATGATGGCCAAGTCGCTGCAACTCCATTTTAAGGAGACAATCATGCCTAGGGCCTTACTGGAAGAAATCTTGCACTGAGCGACACCCTATCCCACTGAAAACCAGCAACTGAGGACTGCTAGACTCCAACATCATCATCAATTTAAACATTGAGTAACACAGTTGTGGAAGAGATCCAAACTACTGGATGTGGTTGAGGAAGGGATGATGGTGGCATGTAGAGGGATGGAAAATTTGTAGCTTGGTCTCTGGCCACAAGCGCCTGCTGCATACACACAATAGTAACACAGGTGCACGAGAAGGGAGAAGACCTGATATCCAAGGTCTAAAATGCCTCCACATGGACGTATAAGCTACAAGGGAAAATATGTACTTTCCGAAACCCCCTAGACGACCCAAATACAAAAAAGGGAAAACAAATAAGTTGCTGATGTGTCTGTGTGATTGGCGTAAATACCTTAATCTTGCAAATATTTTAGAAAACTATTGTTCATTATGATGAGAACAAACTATATTTGAAAATTGATCAAGAAAATGAGAGGAACACAAAGGAAATATATTGAGGCTTAATTATGATTCCTATTTCAAATGTGGTGGTAAGATGTGTTAAAGTGGGGATTAGTACATAAAAACCCTAGATCTTGTCTATTAACATGTTGAAATCATCATATGATCTTAGTTCATGTTGTAGTCTCATACAGTTGAATAATCTAATTTCCATGATGACCATGATATCAAGATGATAATTAGGGTTAATAAAGTGGATAACAAGCATTGTGAGCAATTAGGGTTATGAAACCAAAATTTATAACATGCAATGTTGATAATGAACATAAGTGAATTTAAGTGACCGTAATGAAAAGATATATAGGATATAGTGATTAGGGTTTTTACATAATATTAATATGTCATGGAAATAGGGTTTGAGATCTAATTCCTTATAAAAACCCTAAAACCAAGATTAGGACCCAAGTAGGGCTTAATCTAATTAATGTGATGGTGATATTTTAGGATTTACATACATGCAGATAAGATGTTGATTTCTCAGATTCATCTTTGTTTATTGGATTGCTTGAACATAGTCGAAGTATATTCTACACGATAATATGCATGGTTCTACAAAAGTACATGATTATGCTTATAACTACCCACAATATAGTTTTCCAAGGTTTTCTTGAGGATTGAACAATTAAACTGTTGGATGTTTATTTATATTCTTCTCAATTATAATGCCACTATCAATATCACATAAATATAAATATCATATTCAGAACCCTATGCTGATGAGTATCAAGGGGTGATGCACACGAGCCCTGGAAGTGACAATGATCACACACAAGATAATATATTTAGTAAGGGATAAGAGTATGTAATGAAAATATTAGTTCTTGTTTACAATTAATTAGTTGATCATATGTTTTTATTTTATTTTTTCTTTAAAACCATTTACATATTATATTTCAATATGACGATCCATGCTTTTGTTTCATGCTATTTTAGATACATGCTATATATGAAGATACCAGGACATGAAAAATCAGATGGCATGACCTGAAGACATATAAGCTAAGTAAGGAGGATTAGCTAGATACTTCTTCTCATATATACAATTCTTATGTAAGAAATTCATGTAAATCCTTAAAAGAGCATTTTGTAAACAATATTTGAATTAATGGAAATTTTTTACTATTATTTATTATTTTGTAAAAATTTGGATCCTTGGGAATTTTAAGTAATGTCTCTCAACTTTTGGGTCTTTCCTTAATTGGAGGATGCTGAAGAGTGATGTCGTTACATTTGGTATCAGAGTCCCATCTTTTTAAAATAATATTTAATAGTTTATAATTTCAAGCAATATATAGAAATATAAGGAAACTCATTAGGGCATGACCTGATGGTAATGGTGTCCAGAAGGGGTTGTGGTTTTAGGGTTTGGCAATATTTTCTTCCATACCATTGAGTTGGTTTATGAGGACTCCCTTAGATACAATGGTACTTGCCTAGACAAAACCTAAGGTTTGCCTGAATATAGTTTTCTCTAAGTCTTCTCATCTCAACTTCATTCACTTCCCATCCTCTGGCTTAAGAAACCCTAAAAGATATTTCCCTCCTAAACTCAAGTTAGGGTTTTAGAGAAGAAGTAGGATCAAGGTCTCCTCTACCAATTAATGTACATATAACATGAAAATAATAATGTACATGTAATGTGGATATATAGATAAATAAAAAAAGTGATGGAAAGACTTGAGGGGAACTAGGGTTGGTTTAGGAATCCCTAGTGGGTTAAGGAACATATAAACCCTAAGAGGTAGGGTTTAGTCCCTGACCCTAACCCTAAACCCTAATTTTGTGTAATGAGAGTAGTGTGGGTGAGATATAGAGACACTACCCATGTGAACCCTGATTAAAGTATAAAGTAACATGAAAGATAAAATTTAAGTTAGGTGACCCGATCTTCCATGCATGTGTATATGTGGAGCAAGACATTCATGTAAAGGGTTTAAGAAACCAATGGTTACATAAAAATGATAATATGAAACTCTTAGGGTTTTGGTAATCCTCTCAGAGGATTAGGGGGTTTGTCTTCTTGTACCTTAAGTTTCGGTATTTCACAATAGTAATAGGATTTTTGCTGACAAAAAAAAAACTCTTAGGGTTGGTGTCTTGACCTGGGGTGGGTCAACCCAAGAGTGGGAAAAGGACCTAATGGGGGGGACCCTAGGACCTTGGGGTCATGTTGTGTCTAGAAAACCTAATCTCATCCTGTGAGCCAAGAAGGAACCCTAGGCTAGGACCTTCCCTAGAAGGGTGAGTTGAGCAATCATTTTAAGAGTTGAGGTAACCTTGAAAATCAAATAAAGTGTGAATGATTAAATATACAAAATATCGAAGCACATACATTGTTTGAACGTAAGTATGCCATCTATGAGTGACACAAGGAAAGTCACTGAGGAAGTGGATGAAAGTATGTGACCAAGCCGGGATAGGAAGGTCACTTGTTGGCCAAGTCGGGACAGGAAGGATGATATAAGAAGGAAAAACAATGTAATGACTAGTGATCAAGTAGGGATAGGAAAATCACCAATAGGCCAAGCTAAGATAGGAAGGACAATATAACAGAAATTCATTAACATGACTAGTGATCAAGATAGGGATAGGAAGATCACCTACATGATAAGTCGGGAAAGGAAGGATGATAAAATTGGAAGTCATTGCAATGTTAAATGACCAAACCCAGATAGGAAGGTCACCGATAGGCCAAGCTAGAATGAAAGGCCAATATGATAGGAAGACATAGCAATGACTAGTGACCATATCGGGAAAGGAAGGTACTAACAGGTCAAGCCGAGAAAGGAAGACCTCTATGAAAGACCAACCCCAGGAAGGGAAAGTCGCCATCATCCCAATGAAGGGACATAAAGTGAATATTGTGTACCCCAAGAGATGAAAGAAATTCGGGATAAAGAATTACATAAGGATATAATGTGCCAAGATAAACCCTGGGTAGGGTGGAGCCCTAAGTCAATCCTAAGGTCAAGCAGATAGGATTAAAGGTGCAAAGGACCGATGAGATTTGGAGATGATTGTGCCCTGAATGCATAAGACCATACGGTTGGGAGGTAACATCTATGTTTGCCCGAGTCTCATGACTAGGAGATTGGCCACCTTCATGAGTTCATGAGGCCAAAAGGGTGAATGTGAAAGGCACTCCCTTGATGCATGAGGATGAGATCACTGTAAAAGTACATGTACCCCTAGAGACCTTGACAAAATAACTAAGGCCAAAGAGAGATGAGATGTAAATATAATAGATACAAGAAGTCATGTAATAAGCAAATCTTAAGGGAGTCTTGCACAAACTCAAGACTAAAAAATACATCCGACTTCATGAAATGTGAGAATATTGTGAATTAAAAAGTATGTATTGTTTAGAGTCATGCTGCAAATGATGCAACCTAAACTATGCCATTTTAGGATAATGTGTGTATGCCATTTGTACTCTTGGAATGGGACAAAATTTGCATTTAGTCTACAATCAAATGCTTATTTCATCTAACTATGAGTAAGAGAGATTGGCATAGACACATGTTATGCTTAGAAATTGACATTTTAGAATGAATACTTTAATTTGAGTTTAATAAAATAGTCTAGAGTTTGAGGTGTTACCTCACCCTAATGTGGTAACATGTGAGCAATAGGTTGGAAACCTAGGTGAAAAGGTGATCACTAAGCGTAGGCTCTAGCCGCAAGTGCATGTGGTGTATGTGCAGTAGTAGCGCGTGTGTGCGAGAAGGAAGAAGACTCGAGATCCAAGGTCTAGAAATACCCTATATGCACATGAAAGGTGTAAGGGAAAAAATGTACTTTGCTAACCCCCCTAGCTGGCTCAACTATGAAAAAAGGGAAAACAAATAAGTTGTTGATGTGTCAGTGTGTGATTGGACTAGATACCTTAATCTTGCAAATATTCTAGAAAATTATTGACAACTCGAATGATAAAAACTAGATATGCAAATTTATCAAGAAAATTATAGGACAAAGAAAATATAATTGGGTATTAATTATGCTTCCTACTCCAAAATGGTTGCTAAGATGTGCTAAAGTGGTGATTAGTGCATGAAAACCCTAGATCATGTACATTAACATGTTGAAATCATCATATGCTCTTTGTTCATGTTGTGGTTTCATATTGTTGAAAAATCTGATTTTTACGATGAGGATAAGTGAATCTAAGTGATCATAATGAAAGGATATGTCAGACATAATAATTAGGTTTTTACCTAATACTCATATGTTATGGAAATACAGTTTGAGCCCTTATTCCTTATCCAAACTCTAAACCCTAGATTAGGACCTGAGTAGGGCTTAATCGAAATAATGTGATGGTGACACTTTAGGGTTTAAATACATGCAAATTAGATGTTGATTGCTTGGATTAATCTTTATTGATTGGATTGGTTGAATATAACTGAAGTATATTCTGCATGATAATATGCATGGTTCTGTAAAAGGTACATGCTTATGCATATGACTACACACAATATAGTTTTTCAGTGTTTTCTGAGGTTTTCTTTAGGATTGAACAATTAAACTGTTGGATTCTTATTTATGTTCTGTTCATGTATAATGTCACTTTGAATATCACATAAAGTGAGATATCATAGTCAAAACCCTAGACTGATGAGTATCAAGGGGTGTTGCACAGTTCTTTTAGAAGGGATAATGATCACACCCAATATAATATATCCACTAAGGGCTAAGAATATGTAATTAAAATGTCAATTCTTATTTGCAAGTCATTGGTTGATTATATGTTGTTAATTTACTAGAACCCTTTTGCTTGCACACCACACACAGAATATATTGTGATATGCTGATTCATGCTTTTGTTTCACACCATTTCAGGTACATGATAAATATGAAGATACCAGGACACGATAAATCAGATGAAATTACATGAAGACATTTAAGCTAAGTAAGGAGGATTAGATAGATAGTTATTCTCATATGTAAAATTCTTGTGTAAGAAATTTATGTAACTCCTCAAAAGAGCATTTTGTAAACAATATTTCAATTAATAAAATTATTTGCTAATTATTTGGTAAAAATCTAGATTCTTGGGAATTTTAGGCAATGGATCTCAACTTTTTGGGTCTTTCCTAAATTGGGAGATGCTGAAAAGTGGTGTGGTTACAGATGGACCCCAGAATCCTATCCATATGAAAAGTGTATCATATGACTTCTGTCATGCCATAGAAGCCATATAATGTTGTGTATGTTAGTAGGGCATTGGATATTCCATATGTGCATGTGTGGAAAATGTTCCCCCGGATGGTGCATGCATGCTTGACATGATATATGTGCCCCAATGTCCATGTTATTCTCGCCCTAGTATCAGTTTCTAGTTGTCCCATCATATCTTCCATGTCCAAAGGGGTGAGGTGTTGGTTTAAATTTTTTTTTGAATTGATTATTTCTCTGTGACCCCAGAATCTCTAGATTTTTGTGTGTGGATATGTATCTAATGGTATAAGGGATATCATGGTGGTTCATGATATGGCTGATGGGGGAAATGCCATTCCACCATGGGTCCTATCAAAAATGTACCTGGAGTTTGTGGTGTGGTGGATTGTTGATATTATTAGGGATGATATAGATAGTTTTGAGAATGCATTTCCATAGGGGTGAGGCTATTCTATAGAATATGTAATCCCATGGGTTGTGTTTGTTATAGTATTTGTCTACAATGATATGAGTCCACAAATGTTTTTTCTTCTTTTGGTGTATGGAAGATATGAGAATGTGCAAAAGACCTAAGGCATTGGTTTGAATGTCAATGATACCCCGACCTACTAATTATTTAGGACTGCATATGGTGTCCCAGTTGACAAGTTGTTTTCTTTGTTTTTTGTGGTACCATATAATTTTCCTCCTAATTTTTTCAATACATTTGATAATCACTTTGGGAGGTGGTATGCAACTGAGAGGATATGTAATTATATGGGTGAGAGAGGCATTAGGAAGTGTTTCGGCAAGCAAGCATGAGATAATGGTTCTATCAACAGGTGAGACATTTATAATATTTATCTATGATATGGTTCCATTTAAAGATTGGGATGTGCCATGGCGATAGGGGTAATCCTAGGTATCAGATAGGGTATTTTTCATATTTACATTTTAGGTGGGTTTGAAATTGATTCATATTAGTGGATGAAACATGTCTTCCTATGATGGTGGACTAATGAAAGTTGATATTGTGTCTTGAATGATTTCAGAATATACCTTAAATGTGGTTGATGTTTATAAAATGTCTATCCTTTGGTTTGATGAAAATGATAGTGTCATGTTTATACTGAATGATGTTATTATGGAACCCATGTGGTCTATCAATCATTCCATTACTAATTCCCAATTGGCTGAACTGGTCTAGAATGGATGTGATAATGATAAAGATATGGAATCACCCTACCTATGACCATTAATGCTTTTAAAACAGCCATACACAACATCATTGGTAATAACATAGATGCATATGCTGATACTTGAATGCATCCAATTGATTTATGTGTTAGGAAAACCATATCTGTGGAGGCACTGGAGAAGAAAGTACCAGTTGGGTATTGCCTTATTAAAATAAAGTTTGAGGGTGAGGAGTGGGGTATTCTGTGAATGACATTTGTGTATAGTTTCAAGGGCAGTAATGTCAACATCTTAGATATTTCTATTTGGTACGAATATACATTGGGATGGTGTAATAATATTTTCTAAAGAAGGTTTCATCCTCCTTCTAATATGTTTGTCAATGATCCTATATGACACATTGATCAAGCTAATAGGTAATCCATGTGGTTCGGTTTTTCTTTTGAATGAGGGCAATGTGTGTTTGGTTAAGAATTTTGATGTGTTTTGACATGTTACCTTGTCTGTGGATGGTGTGGAAAAGGTTATGAAAATCACTTTTAATGTGTTCCCATGCCAATCTATAGAACGAGATACTAAACCATGAGTTACATGTTATTTATCTATACTAAGTCCAGTGATAGCATTTTTAATATCTATGTCCGTGAAAGGGTCCAAAAGGTTATTAGTGTGGGGATTTTGTTGTGACAGATAATGTCCAATTATAATCACATACTACAAGGCAATAAATGACCAATATTAAATAACAATTTGAAAAAAACAACATGTGAGATGATCATCCGATGACCATGGGATTGTGAGTTGATGTTGTCAAGACTGTGTGGAAACTTTTTTGTTGTTGTTACAACATGTATGCATTTTTTTAGTGCTTCTATCACCTTACTTGAACTAGTTACATTAGATTCTGTATTTCCATAGGATTTACTTCCAAGTATGAAAGATATTTGATGTCATACGTCATGTTTTCATATGCACTATCATAGTTAACATTGTGTGTGAAGGTAATGAGTTATGTCTCTATGGTCTTGATCGATGCCTATAGATTCCCAAAGGTATTTTTGTTCCATAACCTAAGGGTACCCCCAAATTTCTTGAGTTTTGTATGAATAATGTATCCGTAAATACTGTTACCAGAGATGTGTATCTAGTGTTTCAGTATAAGAGCTAAAACCCTAGGGTGTTTGATCCAGAAGAATTTGGATTAGAAGGGTCTGTGAACCCATGAGTCTATGGTGGTCCGAATCATCACAAGGAAGTGGTCAGAGAGAGTAGATGCTCTATGAAATGCACATGCTTGTGACTCCACATCATGCTAAACAAGATTACTCAAAACAAAACATGTGATCAACTGCGAAATAACCACATAACCAGAAAATAGAGTAAATTAAATCAAATCTAAACATTGCTATCATGTTCAAAATTATTTACAAAAGGGTCCCACAACTTGCATATCAACACATACCATATCAGGTATTTACATGTTTATCTAGTGGACTCAGCCACAACATGTATACAAAAGATAATTGTTTCATATATACATACCATATACAACAATGATATATTGCCAAAAACTCAAGTCGATATACATATAATCTACAAAACATCCCATGTCGGGACCTAAGAGTACATGGAAGACTCTAGGACACACTAACTACTAGACAACCTTCTACTCCTATTGCTCTTCATGCTTCTCTTCCTCACTACCACACAATCTTGATGATGTCACTGACGACCACCTAATGTGGTGATCCATGAGGTGAGACCAATGTCCTAACAAGAGATATAACTCTCAACAATGGTTATTGATTACATCAAGTTATATTATTAACAGATTAAGTTAATTAAATAAATTGAACATGTAATAGATAGGTATAACAACATGCATTATTCACAAGTATATAAAGGAGAAGATTAGACTATCATCATTCTAATAGTCAATTTCTCTTACTGCATTATATAAAAACTAAGTAGTATAAGAAACAAGACAAGGGTTATCAACCAATGTGAATCGTGTTTAACGCTAAGAAGATAAGCCACACAACTGGGTTACACATTTTAATATTTCCCTGGGGAATTTGAGGGATACCACTCAGACTCGAATTGACTACTACTAAGTCAAAATCAATTTCGTACAAGATCTATTAGAGCCAAAATCCAAACATCTCATTTGCCCTTAGTCAGTACGAGAATGCCTCATCGACATATATAGTCAAGCTACAAAATAGCCTAGTCTGCCCTTGGTATAGAGGTCAGGGCACTAGTAACCAAGGTATACAAACCCTGACATCTGAGGTACAACTATAGCTGTCCTCAAGCGCATCACATATAATATATTATGGTCATCTGAGACACGACCTCAACCGTTCTCCTACCGAGGTACCATCCAAAAAGACCATGCATATACTCAACAATATATAACTCCAAGCTTCCATTAAAGGAATAATTGTTTCACCATCCTACAATTCCTAACATTGGAATGGATCTATGGAATAATTCACTACATGATTAGGGTTTTACTTAAAATAATTCTGCCAAAAAATGGGTACATTTCAACTTCAGAAGATATAAATGTATGATGCATAATTATTATCACATCATCATAACATACCAATTCTTGTCACATCATGAAGAGGATAACACCTCAATTAGGGAACAACACCATGTCTAAAGTTCATAAGTCCATCACATTGTTCCCTGCAAGAACATCATTATCATTCCATGCCTTAACAAGGCTCATCAGCCATCATAATACATGTGACATATGTGTTCAACTTCACACTACACTTTAGTGCTTATGATGTTCATAGTGTAGCATAATAGGTCTTTAAAAACATTGAGGGAGAGTAGACAGAGATAGAGAATATATCTTCATCATACTAATCACATAAGCATGATAAGTATGATTAACCATCATCATCTATGAATATTGGGGTTAGGTTCAATAGGGTAAATTGAATTGAAGTTACAAAACAACACTCAAGGATAAACCATAATTATTAGAATTTACATTGTATCATGAATGCATAAGATTCAACATCACCATATGATTTCATACAACCAAACTCATAACCCATGCTCATAGGATCAGGAAACCCATCGATCATAAATTAGGAAAACATAGCGACCACATAGATGAGGAAATATTGGTGACCACTACAGATAGGATCCTTATCGACTGCTAGTGTTAGGATCCTCATAGACAGCTAGGGTAGGATCCTCATCGACATCTAGGATGAGGGTTAGGTAACATCATCAACACCTAGGGTTAGGTGACATCTTCGACCATTAGGGTTAGAATCTTAGCGACCGCATAAGTTCATAAAATAATTGACTACAAGGAAACAAGTCTTAGAGACAAACATGGATTCAAAATCCTTGGTGACCGACAAGAAGTTCAAAACTTGGTGACCAACATGTTAAAAATCTTGGCGACTTATTATGGAGGTTCAAAATCTTATTGACCTACATGGAATTCAAAACCCATTGACCAGAGAGTTCAAAATCTTCGCGACTGATTATAGAGGTTCAAAAAATCATCAACCAACATGGAGTTCAAAACTCATCAACCATGGAGTTCAAAATCTTGGTGATCAATTATGGAGGTTCAAAAACTCATCAACCATCATGGAGTCACACACGTGTACAAGATCTAGGGTGTACTATCTTTAATGAAGAATCATGAATTAGGTTTAGGGGTACATCAAGAAGGATCTTCTACTCAAGAATCTACCACCTAAACTCAAACCTAGGCAAAGATAACATCTTTGTACTTGGAAAAAACATTTTAGGGTATGGTCATGTACATTCAAGATAAATGTAAGCAATAATCTTGGAGAAAGTTATATAACTCACCTTAGAGATGATGAAGAAGCTCTAAATAGCAAGGTAGCTTGAGGAAAGAAGGTAGAAACCCTAGCTTGAGCACTCTACTCGGCCAAGCTTATTCCTTCTCCAAAAAGGAAGCAAACCCTAAGTTAAGGAAGCAAGAAAGATGTGTTATTCAACCACTAGTTCATGCTCTACCATGGATCCGACCAAGAAGAAGACAAAAGGAAGGTAGGGAAGCAAGAAAAATAAAGGAAAAGATGACATCACTTACCAAGACCAAGAAGCACAACAAGGTAGCACTAAATGGCATCAACAAGGGTGGATCCAAACCCTAGATGCACATGCAAGCAAGATCAGCCAGCTTCTTCAACCTTGGCTCCTCCTTTTCCACCAATCAAAGGGGGGGACGAGCTCCAAGCACAAGGAAGAAGAAAGAGAGAGCTAGGTGCCTAAAGAACTTTCTTTCTTGCAATAAGCGGGGTATATATCACTTAGGGTGTGAGAGAGAGGAAAGGAGAGGTGTCTAACCATGCACGTGATATGTCCAAGGTCCGCACATCTCATCCATGCAACCAAAATGACCACACAACACTTTGGTGATCGAGATGAGTCAAAGATCTCATTGACCACAAGGATTAGAACACCTTAGCGAGCACTAGGGTTAGGAACACCTTGAGTGACTGCTAGGTTTAGGTTCCTTAGCGACCACTAGGGTCATGATACATCACATACACTAGGGTTTAAGATCTTGGAGACCGCTAACACTACAAGGGCGTTCCATCAGGTCTTAACACTTAAATTCAACCCTAGGGTTAGGGTTTCTATGAGAGCAAACCCTAAGTCAACACAAAGCTAGATTTCACCACTCAAACCAAGGTGTACAAGTCTCCCCAAGGTACAAATATATCTGAAATGATATGAAAACATGTAAGGATCAACAAGCATGTGACAAATTGCAAGAAAAACCCAAGATATGGTGAATTGTATAAAAGCCCAAAACAAGCACATATATGCATAACTTGGTCAAAGAATATCCAAACTTGACCATACTTGAACATTAAGCCTATCATAAGATACAAAGAACATCTCATCAGTAGATTAAGGATTTAAGCATCTAATTATGGTCAACATGCATGTTCAACTAAAAAGCAAGGTCAAGGGTCTTACAACCATAACCCATAATAAGGATTTCACCCCCGAAATACTAAGCAAACAAAGAGGGATACTTTCTACACATCTCATCCTGTAACTCCCACGTGGCCTCCTCCACACCTTGATGGTACCACAAAACCTTCACTAAGGATATATCCTTTTTCTTCAACTTCTTCACTCTCCCATCTAGGATCAATACAAGACCTTCAACATAAGACACATCCTCCTCCAACTCAACCTCCACTGAGTGCCACGTCTACTTGGTATTAGGGTGACACTTCGTCAACATGGAGACATGGAAAACATTATGCAACCTGTGCAACTCTGGCGGTAACTCCAACTTGTATGCAACCTTCACAACGCATGCCAAGACAGTGTATGGCCCCTTATACCTCTGAGCCAACATACCCTGCTTACCGCACCTGAACACACCTATCCAAGGGGAAACCTTAAGGTGCACATGGTATCCAACTTGTAACTCCAATGGTCTGTAGTGATTATCAACATAAGACTTCTATCCATCTTGGGCTGCCTTCAATTGGTGTTGTATCACCTTAATCTTCTTTGTAGTTTGCTGCATCAACACAGGACCCAAAACCTAATACTCACCTGTCTCATACCGACAAAGGAGTGATAAAAATGTCTCCCTTACAAAGCTTCATATGGTGTGTCATATCTATACTCCTCTAGTAGCTGTTGTTGTAGGCAAATTATTATCAAACTCAATTGCACATCACAACATCTAAGAAACTACAAAACACATGCCCTCAAAAGATCTCCCAAAATCTAAATGGTCCTCTTAGACTGACCATCTATCTTTGGATGAAAGGTTGAAATAAACCTCAGTTGTGTCCCCATCACTATTTGCAGATGTTCCTAAAATTGACTTATGAATTATGGACCTTTTTTAGATTCTATGGTAATTGGAATACCATGTAGATGAACTATCTCATTATCATATATCTATGTCAACTTCTCTACTGTATATGTCATCTTGATTGGAAGGAAGTGAGATGACTCTGTCTACCTATCAACTATCACCCAAATGGAATCATGACCTTTGTCTATCCTAGGAAGACCAAACACAAAGTCCATGGTTATATGATCCCATTTCCACTGTGGTATGGATAAAGGTTGTAATGTACCTATAGGGTTTTGATGCTCTACCTTGACATGTTAAACTGGATACTTAGCAACAAACTCTGCCACATCATGCTTCATACCTGGCCACCAATACAAATCCTTAAAATTATGGTACATCTTGGTACTGCTAGGATGCATTGAATACATTGAGGAATCACCCTCCTCAAGTACCATCTTCCTGAGACCCTCAACATATGGAACTACTATCCTATTGTGGAAGCAAATTATCCCATCATACAATGCATAGAAGCCATTGTACTTCCTACTGATAGACTCTAATCCAATATTTTGTATCACAACATCACTCTTCTGAGCATCTCTGATCTATTGCATCAATGCATACTTCACCTACATCTGTGCTAACATTCCTTCCAACAAAGATACATCCAAATGTATATTCATCTAGTGAAGTAAATACTAACATGTCCCACTTGTGACACACCATGGAATGTAATTTTGCCTTGTCTGTAGAAGACGGAAAAGGTGAGTTCCTACTCAATGCATCAACTACCACATTCACCTTCCCTGGATGGTAGTCTATTGTGCAGTCATAGTCCTTTATAAGCTCCATCCATCTCCTCTGCCTTATGTTTAGATCTTTCTTTGAGAACATATACTGAAGGTTCTTGTGGTTGATGAATATCTAACACTTCACTCCATACAAATAGTGCCTTCAAATCTTCAAGGCATGCACCAATGCTTCTAGTTTTAGATCATGTATCAGATAGTTCTCCTTGTGTTTCTTATGCTGTCACAAAGCAAAAGAAATCATGTTCTGCAACTTCATCAACATGCATCCTAAGACATTCTTTGAAACAACACAAAAAATGATTTAGTCTTGCCCTTATGCTGGAAGCATTAACACTGAAGCATTGGTCAAATTCTCATTCAACAACTAAAAAGAATGCTGGCACTTGTCATCCCAGACAAAAGGAAAACCTTTACTAGTCAATTTGGTTAGGGATAACTCTAAAACACTGAAATTCTTGATGAATCTCCAATAGTAACCAGCCAAACCTAGAAAACTTTGGACTTCAATTGGTGTCTTGGGTTGTTCCCATCCCAATACATACTCTACTTTATTTGGGTCTACGAAAACACCCTTAGCTGATATGATGTGACTAAGAAAATATACCTCTATCAACCAAAACTCACATTTGTTGAAACTTGGCATATAGTCTGTGCTGCCTCAATAATGTCAATGCCTGTCAAAGGTGCAACTCATGCTGATGACTATTTCTGGAGCAGATCAAGATATAATCTATAAACACAACCAAAAACATATTGAGATACTATCTAAACACACTATTCATAAGATCCATGAAAGATGTTGGTTCTTTGGTTAACCCAAATGACATAACCACAAACTTGTAGTGACCGTACGTAGTCCTAAAAGTAGTTTAGGTATGTAATCTACCTTGATCCTCAACTGGTGATAACTCGACCTCAAATCTATCTTGGAGAACACTATAGTACCTCTCAGTTGATCAAATAGATCATCAATCCTCAACAATGGATACTTGTTCTTCATTGTAGCCTTTTTCAACTATTGGTAATCTATACAAAGCCTCAAAGTGCCATCCTTCTTCTTCACAAACAACACGACAGAACCCCAATGAGAATTTCTTGGTCGGATGAAGCCCTTCTCCAATAATTGTTTCTTCAACTCTTGCATATGTACTGGTGCCATCCTATAAGGTGCTTGTTCTATGAGTTGTATTCTAGGAACAAGATTGATCTCAAAATCAATCTATCTAGGAGGAGGAAAACTAGGAAACTCTTTAGGTGAGACATCTCAAACTCATGCACTACTTGTACCACCTGGATGCTAGGACTCCTCTTAGAATACACAACATGTGCCAAGAAGGCCTCACACCCCTATCTCATCAACCTCTCTACTGTCATAGCTGACACCAAACATGTAGGAAGAATACTCCTACTCCTTGGAAGACCCAATAAACATCTCCATCATAGAACACTGCAACTTTAGAACTACAATCCAAAACAACCTTGCACTTCTCCAAGGTATCCATTCGTTGATTGGTTTTTAGTCATTTTCAGAGGCACATTTTCCTTAATTTTACATGTTGATTTGTCATTTATTTGATTAATTATGCATGAAATGCTATCAATGGCCTATTTGATCTAAATGCATCAGATTATAAGATTTTTACTATTTAATATGGTTTAATATTTATCCCGTGCATTTATCTATGATCTTGTGCATTTTTAGGTACAATTGAAATTCACAAAGTCAATACTACCAACACAAAAAGTTGGTAGTATCGACTTCACATCAGTCCTTGACCAGAAAAGACTTGAACAGACTTGATACTACTGACACTCGAATTCAGTAGTAATGAAACCTCATTAGTAACACATAGGGATGAATCACAAAAAGTCAGTACTACCGAGTTCACAAACTCGGTACTACCAAGATGGAATCAGTAAAGAAGTTTTCGGGCAACCTAAAGACTCGGTGTTATTGAGACTAGTTGATAGCACTTCCACATAAAAAAAAGTATGAAGTGAAAACCCAAGCATAACCTAATCATGCCAAAGAGAAAAAAAATAATGGGCTAGAAAAAAAATTTAGTCTCAACATTACTTAAGGAGAAAGTATGTCCCTAAGTTTTCTTGAAGGGATGAATTAATTCACATGACACATTTGCTAATTTATGCAGTCTCATTTTCTATTATGAGATAGCTTCATACATGCATCATCTATCAATGAAAAAGAAAAAGAAAGAGAAAGAAAAAAGACAGTAGGCATTAGGATTCATACATAACAGTCTTTTCACTCGTATAGGTCATCATTCTTTTTACATAAATAAGTTGGATGTACTTGTGATTCTTCAATTGCCACCCGTCTCATATCATTGATTTCTCTCATTGGTAGGCCACTAAAATGATTTATCTCCTCATCCATTATTTTAAGGAGATTTTCTTCCAAGTCGTTGGTAGTTATGAGAGAGTAATTGAGATTAGTAAATCACATAGTGCACCAAGTGAATGCCTGAATTATTGTGATATAAACACCTTTATTGATATTGTTCATTAATTAAAAGGTGGACATCTTCTATAGAATTTTTTGTTTGTTTTGGAGCTGTTATTGGTTCAGTGGTCATTGCAGGCTGGTTCAGGGATTGTTCGGTGGACATTATTAAGAAAATAGCTCATGTGTTATATCCTTTTGCTAACTTGTATAAACCAGATCCAAGAGTATTGTTGTTTGAGGATGAGAAACATTTAATCTTAGGGGAGTTTAATGCATGGGTTTTTAGTCATTTTCTCATGCATATTTTCCTTGATTTTATGTGTTGATTTGTCATTTATTTGATTAACTATGCATGAAATGTTATGAATGGCTTGTTCGATCTAAATGCATCAAATTTTGTGATATATAATGTTTAAGATGGTTTAATACTTATCCCGAGCATTTATCTACGTTCTTGTGCATTTACAAGAACAATTAAACTTCACAGAGTCGATACTACCGACACCAAAAGTTGGTGGTACCCACTTCACATCAGTACTGGACCAGAAAATACTCGCACAAACTCGATACCACCGATACTCAAAGTCGTTAGTACCAAAACCTCATCAGTAATGCACACGGATGAATCACAAAAAGTCAGTACTACTGAGTTCAAACTTAGTACTACCGAGATGGCATTAATAAAGCAGTGCTCGAGTGACCTAAAGACTCAGTGCTATAGAGACAAGTTGATAGTACCGACATTCTCATGAATCACAGATACCCTAGGAACTCGATACTACTGACTACCAAGTCGGTACTACCGACTACCAAGTCGGTACTACCAGGTCTGCCCGATTTGACAAATCTAAAGATAGAAATCTAATGATTTTTTGGGATCCCTGGATGTAGTGGCTGGTGAACCGCTTCTTCTTCCACAAAAATTCAGATTTTTCCCAACAGTTGGCATTATTTTGTACCGTAAGTGACTCCTATGACCTAAGGGGAGTTTGGCTAGACCAGAGTGAAGTAGTTGTTTTGCATTGCACGACACCAGAGAGAGAGAGAGAAGAGAAGAGAAAGGAACTAAAAGCTACACCCGAGACAATCTGAGCACCTCTAGAAGGCGAATATGCAACCGATAGATAGCAAATTGCATGCACGATGTAGGGGATCATCCAGATCACCTATTCTCCAAGGGTTACTTAGTTTTTCTAATGTTTCCCACAATTTTCTCTTTATCTACCATGTATTTGTCAATGAAAACAATGTGGGGATAAACCCCTTGATTTTTAAACATTGCAAATTGCATACATATCATGATTGACATTGTACAACATTGTTTCATCTCATCTCGAGGACAACATATAATAGTTTCTCTATCAAAACACATACTAGAGAAACATAAAAACTCGAGGCATTCAAGACAAAATCTCATATTTTTCATGGAACCTGTACGAACCAACTCCAAGGACCTGAGAGTACAAAGACGACACATAGGACTCATATCTATAAGATGGGACAGACAGTACACTCAACCTGAGCTGTCACTGCTGCCTCAGATGTTGTTCTTCCTCTACAAAAAGTTCTTCACCTCCTCGTGCACGTCCACCTAAAAATTTGGATCCCACGGGTGTGATACAATTGTAAATTGCCCCAGCGAGATATATAACTCTCCGCCAACAATATTATTATCACAGTTTAAATGGTATAAAACTGAGCAGAAGATAAGCAGTTTAGAATATTCTCATCTTTTAAAGCATTGCAACTATCTGTGATAGAGCAGTAAGTCATTTATTCTCTTTATAAGGAATGGGAAGAACATGTATATCATTTACTCATCATACTATATCAACATCTCAAGCTTATCCAGTGAAACTCATTATCATGGTATGTCATCCATGAATCGTTCTCATTTCTATTTATTGGCCTCAGCCAATCTACTATCTAGATATTTAATTGTACCAGTCATGTGAGTATACATCATCATATTATATTCAGGCATTGGACTATGCCAATCCTGTGCAACTATTTCAGGCATTGGACTATGCCAATCCTGTGCAAACATCACTGAATACCACATCACTTTTACTAGGCATTATACCTTGGCCAAGCCATCATACTTATTCACATCCTTTCTATAAACAAGTATCCCTTTCATATATTTCAAACACTATAGCCCTTATTTGGCTATAAGCATAAAGCATGTATGATCAAGATTTCATTATTATTATTGTATCCATTTATTATTGTCATTATATTACTAAGTTTCCATTTCTTAGTTTATTTTGAACATTATCATTTCTTACATGAGACTTTTATAAACACCTTGTTACCTCTCACTAGGCAAAAACTATCCTCATGGCTCACAAGGCCCATTAAGTATCTTGTCACCTCTCACTAGCCAACAAATTATCATATGGCTCACAAGGCCATAACACATTTTGTCACCTCTCACTAGGCAACAAATTATCACATGGCTCACAAGGCCATAACACATCTTGTCACCTCTCACTTGGCAACAACTTATTCTCATGGCTCAAAAAGCCCATAAAACATCTTGTCACCTCTCACTAGGCAACAAATTATCACATGGCTCACAAGGCCATAACACATCTTGTCACCTCTCACTAGGCAACAAATTATCACATGGCTCACAAGGCCATAACACATCTTATCAACTCTCACTAGGCAACAAATTATCACATGGCTCACAAGGCCATAACACATCTTGTCACCTCTCACTAGGCAAAAACTTATTCTCATGTCTCACAAAGCCCATAACACATCTTGTCACCTCTCACTAGGCAACAAATTATCACATGGCTCACAAGGCCATTACACATCTTGTCACCTCTCACTAGGCAACAAATTATCACATGGCTCACAAGGCCATAACACATCTTGTCACCTCTCACTAGGCAACAAATTATCATGTGGCTCACAAGGACATAACATCTTTATACTTTTATACAAGTATTTAACATGCCTTACAAGGCTTATGCAATAAGAGAATTACAACCATCCCATCATTGGGATTAGGGTTTCCCCTTTATGACCGATTAGGGTTTCATGTTTATTTTATTGATCCAAACCCTAAATCATTGCTCCACACATCTAGGAGCATACATTGCTATCATAAGTATCCAATCATACTTATTTATTCTCAACATTTATCATTAAGTGATTACCAACACAAGGTACGCATTTCTCTCTCATCCTCTCTAGGATATTGATTACATCATACTTTACTGTTTTGGCTTAACCCTTTCTCAAGGTATGTTAGCCTACACTTATCAAAGTGCATTAAACTCATTACATTTCAATGTAACAATTGGTATGACACACTTCATGTGTTACTCATCCATACATATTGGATTTAAGATGCATCAAGGTGTAGCAACCTTAAAGTGTTGGATATGATATTTACCATACCTTAGTGTATCACTTCCCTCATAACTTTTAACTTAGTTAAGTTCATCAACTTATATTATATTAGGGTATTTCCCATCCTAATACTTTATCCACTATCCCATCATATTAATCTTGTAAAGTATTGACCATAAGTCATACACTTGAATCACCCAACTATCATCAATGATATGGACTCATCTCGGATTAAGGCATTGTTGATATAAGGTTGTCCATTATCAACCACTTTAGGTGTTTCACCTGTAAAGGTATTAGCCATACCATAACTTGATGTTACTCTTATCACTCCTAAGAGTGTCTTGTCCTCACCTTTACAAGGTATCTCGGATTAGAAGTGTGCATATGTTCATCATATCGGGTTGTAAGTATATGAGCACTCACCATATCGGGCTAGAAGTATATACACACCATTCATATCGGGCTCAAGGTGTTTGTATGTGTTACCCATGTCGTGAATGAGGTATTATGCCATCACCATGTTGGGATAGACATCAACTAGGGTTGTGTATCAGGCTACCATATCGTGCAATAGCACTTGCTATTCTTTACTCATATTTGGTTGCTAAAATTAGGGTTTCACATCAACTTATAAGTATTCATTTAACCTTGTATCATGCATGGAGTCTATACTTGACTCCCTATCATGCAAGAGGTGTATACGACACCTCCATATTGTGAAAAAATGTATTCATTCATATCCATATCATTTAAGTGAAGAAGGTGCATCATCATATCGGGTTAAATGTGCCCACTTGTGTGCTTGCACCCGATATCACTTTTATAAGGTAATATCATCATATTAAAGCTCTAGAACTTTGTTAGAACTATTATAGTTCATGTAAACAGGTCTAAGAAACTACTAGAACTCATAATTTCATCAACTATTTCAGGAAATTTTGGAATTAAAAGTAGATCATTAAATACAACAATTTAGGTGATGAATAATAACATGGTTGAGTTCAAGTTATATAACCCGCCTTAAGAACAACTTCAAAGCTCCAAGATCCAAATATCCACGTTCCTAAGGTTTAATATGACATATAAAAAGTCCAAGTCTCATTCACAAATCCTTCATATACAAGGAATCACCATGGATAAGCAATTGGTGAAGAACAAAAGAAAGGTAGTTCATAACCCTAATTCCATGGTTCAATTCAAGGTTGAAGACAACTATAGCTTACCTTAGGGTTAAGTTTTGAGTTCCTTAGCTCCTTGGCCGACACCCTACAACTCTTGGGCGATATGGACTTCCTCTTGGCCGACATAACTTTTCTTGTGGCCGATACCCCCTCACTTGTGGCCAAAATCACTTCAATTGGCCGATATCAACTTGCTATGGGCAATATCAACATGCTATGGCCGATACCCAAGGCCTATGCACGATACACTTATGCTCTTGCACGACATGCCACCCCTCTTGCACAATATGATACTCACTTGCACGATATGGAACTCACTTGGAGTCAAAACACTTCACTCTATGGCCGATATCACCCTATATGGCCGATATCACCTACTTGGGCGATATGGTCTTGCCATGGGCGATACCCCAAGGCCCATGCACGATACCACAGCATCCATTCACGATATGGGAGCTCTATGCATGATACCTTAGGGTAGGAGGGTGGTAAGGGTCGCAAAATGGCACCAAGGGGTGAAGCTAGGGGTATCTATACTTGTTGTTCATGAAGGAAGGCAAAAATGAGGTGTCAACATTTTGAGCTAGTAGGTGCCACGTGTCATGCATGGGTGACACGTGTACATGCATGCATCAATATTTATATTGTCTTTCAAAACAGTTGAGAATCATTTAGGGATAAATATTCGTTCATTACATATCTCTTTGAATAAGATATATCAACAAAATCACCACTTTATTCACAACTCATCACAACTTTGCTAAGGAAGTCGTAACCCGACACACCTCACCTCCCTGAGGTGATTTGCACGATATGGACTTTTCCAAGAGTCCAAAAAAAGATATGGGACACCTCCTTTGGCTCCATGGCCGATAGGCATTCATATATAAGCTTTTCAACTTGATACAACTCAAGTTAAGCTTTCAAATTCAACTCTTTTCTTGGTCATTTCTTCACCAAGATTACCATCATTCATAATGGAATGAAGTATGGTGTATCCTCCTTTATCTCTCTTATAAATGATTCTAGGAGGGAGTAGTAACACTCTAGATGTAGTAATTTGCATATTAATCCCACATTTTGGGTAAATTGCAATTAGTTCCAAAATTCGTGCACAATGCTCAAACATTGTTCAAACAAGTTCAAACTTGGAATTTAGGCATTGCAAGAGCCACCACTTAACATCATTCTCTCTCTTATGATTTTAAAACACATGTGGTACATTCAACATGTGACATTTTGCATTATAACCCCTCAACTTGGGTAAATTACACTTTGGTCCAAAACAAAGGAAAATTGCTCAAACAACATTCAATCGGGACCAAACTTGAAACATGACTATGTCACATGATAAAAAAACACCTAAGAGTATTATATTGAAGTTATAAAAAACTTTATTAGTCAAAACAAATAGGGTTACCTCATAACCCATGTCAGGGTCGTTACAAGTAATAAACCCCTAACAAGGATTTCGTCCCCAAAATCCCAGGAAAAGGGAGGGACAAATTATTCATTAATCATGCCCTCAAGTCTCCACCTAACTTCTTAATGTTATGGAGATACCATAGATCTATAGATCACACAAATTTCCTTTCACTAATTCAACCTTATCAATGTTTATGTTTATGCAGAGAATAAACCCCTAACATATGATGTCCATATTATTGAAAGGAAGAAGAAAAAAAGAGCATACTTCTATCATCACCCAAGAATATTTATCAAAAGGGAAACATATATATCTAATAGAGATAATTCACTCAGCAATCTTTTATTCGTTTGGAAAAGTTCACTTAGCAAAACTCTATTTAATTGGGAATGCTCACTTAGCTTTTCCTTTATATTGGGAATGTTCACACAACTCTTCCCATTTAGGAATGTTCACACAACTCTTCCTATTTAATTGGGAATGTTCACACAGCTCTTCCCATTTAGGAATGTTCACACAACTCTTCCTATTTAATTGGGAATGTTCACACATCTCTTCCCATTTAGGAATGTTCACACAACTTTTCCTATTTAATTGGGAATGTTCACACAGCTCTTCCCATTTAGGAATGTTCACACAACTTTTCCTATTTAATTGGGAATGTTCACACAGCTCTTCCCATTTAGGAATGTTCACACAACTTTTCCTATTTAATTGGGAATATTCACACAGCTCTTCCCATTTAGGAATGTTCACACAACTTTTCCTATTTAATTGGGAATTTTCACACAGCTCTTCCCATTTAGGAATGTTCACATAACTTTTCCTATTTAATTGGATTATACTCTCTAGATTGTTTCAGAATGACTACTTGATCAGAGTAATCAAAAAGACAACAATCTAAGAGTTTCATACTTATCTTATCTTCAATAACCTGGCCAGGGTATACAAGTATTGAGATTAGGTAGTATGTACTTTATTTACTATCATATTCCTCACTTCTCATATCCTTATACACACATAATTTTTTTATTTCTGAAATTTCTTCAGATATTGCTTCAATATATCATCTTTTATTACACAGATAAGAGAGATTATAAAGCATTTAAAAGAATACTAAATAGAATATAAATTCTAGTTCTCATATTTCTTCCCTATGTCCCCATAGGACAATCAATAGGGAAATCTGTAACATCAATCCTTTTTATGTTTTATCATATAATCATCAAGATAAGGCCTATCAAAATGAAAAGCTCTATATAACTGTTATCCCTCGCGGTCATCTACCACTTTAGGTTGACTCAACACATACAGTCTAGTTGTTTCATGTTTTTGCTTTTGCCTTTTCACTTTATTGGGATGTAACTTTCATAAGCCTTGCCGAGTCTACCTCGGTTGTTGAGTCATTTCCTCCCTTCTTTTCAAAGAGAAGAGTTTAGTATGCTCAACAAGTCCATATCCATAACATGTCTTGTCCTCATACCATGGTCTTATCGGTCTCCTTACCGATGTATAAGCTATGCCATGAGTTCTTATAGGTGAAAAGTTAGGACCTTTACCCTTACATAATGACTACTGCCCTGGTGCACTAGGCATTTATTGTACTGGTGGTACTAAAAACTTTGGCTTTTCAGAACAACTAGGGAAATGTCTCTAAAATTATAGAGACCTTACCTTAAATCTCAGCTTATTTCCCCTCCTTGGGCACTACCATCACAGATGTACTATCTGTCTAAACTTATAGCAGAGTCTACTTTCTCGCCATATGTTAATCTTTCCTACATTTCCACTGTTCTGACATGACCATGTCATTCAGGAACCCCTTCAAAGCCTAAAGTTTCCGCATTAAGGACTGGTAACCTAGGTTGTAATGCTAGTATCCAATATTCTATATGCATCACTGTTGTCCTAACCCGCCCTTCAAGAGCATAAACATAGGATTCTCTATCCTGATCAGGTCAAGATGGGAATTCTTAGGCACTTGTTCTTCTCTTGCCTGATCCCATGCACCCTCTCCTGGTGCAAAAACATTGCCCTTAGCAATGTGTTCCTCGTGTTCCCCAGTCATTTATAAACTTTAGACTTTATTCTGCATAAGCAGAAATCACTATAGGGTATACTGGAGGACACTAACACAGACTCAACACCTTAGTCCTATGTCTCTGTAGACTCAGCAAACCTTAAGCTCTGATACCAAACTTGTAACAACATTCGCCAAACTGACAAACAAATCATTACTAATTAAGCGGAATAAACATAAACAACAGATTAACAAAAATCACTAAAATTTAAAACCATTTTGCAAGGAGAACCTGTTATAGAAATCTTTCATTGAAAGATTCAAAACTCATACATATCATGATTGACATTATATAACATTGTTTCATCTCATCTCGGGGACAACATATAACAGTTGCTCTATCAAAACACATATTGGAGCAACATAAAACCTCGAGGCATTCAAGCCAAAATCTCATATTTTTCATGAAACCAATACGAACCAACTCCAAGGACCTGAGAGTACAGAGACGACACATAGGACTCATATCTACAAGACGGGACAGACAATACACTCAACCTGAGCTGTCACTGCTGCCTCAGCTGTTGTTCTTCCTCTACAAAAAGGTCTTCACCTCCTCATGCACGTCAACCTAAAAATTTGGATCCCACGGGGGTGAGACAATTGTAAATTGCCCCAACGAAAGATATAACTCTCCGCCAACAATATTATTATCACAGTTTAAATGGTATAAAACTGAGCAGAAGATAAGCAGTTTAGAATATTCTCACCTTTTAAAGCATTGCGACTATCTGTGATAGAGAAGTAAGTCATTTATTCTCTTTATAAGGAATGGGAAGAACATGTATACCATTTACTCATCATACTATATCAACATCTCAAGCTTATCCAGTGAAACTCATTATCATGGTATATCATCCATGAATCATTCTCATTTCTATTTATTGGCCTCATCCAATCTGCTATCCAGATATTTAATTGTACCAGTCATGTGAGTATACATCATCATATTATATTCAGGCATTCGACTATGCCAATTCTGTGCAACTATTTCAGGCATTGGACTATGCCAATCCTGTGAAAACATCACTGAATACCACATCACTTTTACTAGGCATTATACCTTGGCCAAGCCATCATACTTATTCACATCCTTTCTCTAAACAAGTATCCCTTTCATATATTTCAAACACTATAGCCCTTATTTGGCTATAATCATAAAGCATGTATGATCAAGATTTCATTATTATTATTGTATCCATTTATTATTATCATTATATTACTAAGTTTCCATTTCTTAGTTTATTTTGAACATTATCATTTCTTACATGAGACTTTTATAAACACCTTGTTACCTCTCACTAGGCAACAACTATCCTCATGGATCACAAGGCCCATTAAGTATCTTGCCACCTCGCACTAGCCAACAAATTATCACATGGCTTACAAGGCCATAATCATCTTGTCACCTCTAACTAGGCAACAAATTATCACATGGCTCACAAGGCCATAACACATCTTGTCACCTCTCACTAGGCAACAACTTATTCTCATGGTACACAAAGCCCATAACACATCTTGTCACCTCTCACTAGGCAACAAATTATCACATGGCTCACAAGGCCATAACACATCTTGTCACCTCTCACTAGGCAACAAATTATCACATGGCTCACAAGGGCATAACACATCTTGTAAACTCTCACTAGGAAACAAATTATCACATGGCTCACAAGGCCATAACACATCTTGTCACCTCTCACTAGGCAACAACTTATTCTCATGGCTCACAAATCCCATAACACATCTTCTCACCTCTCTCTAGGAAACAAATTATCACATGGCTCACAAGGCCATAACACATCTTGTCACCTCTCACTAGGCAACAAATTATCACATGTCTCACAAGGCCATAACACATCTTGTCACCTCTCACTAGGAAACAAATTATCACGTGGCTCACAAGGCCATAACATCTTTATACTTTTTTACAAGTATTTAACATGCCTTACAAGGCTTATGCAATAAGAGAATTACAACCATCCCATCATTGGGATTAGGGTTTCCCCTTTATGACCGATTAGGGTTTCATGTTTATTTTATTGATCCAAACCCTAACTCATTTCTCAACACATCTAGGAGCATACATTGCTATCATAAGTATCCAATCATACTTATTTATTCTCAACATTTATCATTAAATGATTACCAACACAAGGTACGAGTTTCTCTCTCATCCTCTCTAGGATATTGATTACATCATACTTTTTTATTTTGGCTTAACCCTTTCTCAAGGTATGTTATCCTACACTTATCAAAGTGCATTAAACTCATTACATTTAAATGTAACAATTGGCATGACACACTTCATGTGTTACTCATCCATACATATTGGATTTAAGATGCATCAAGGTGTAGCAACCTTAAAGTGTTGGATGTGATACTTACCATACCTTAGTGTATCACTTCCCTCATCACTTTTAACTTAGTTAAGTTCATCAACTTATATTGTATTAGGGTATTTGCAATCCTAATACTTCATCTACTATCCCATAATATTAATCTTGTAAAGTATTGACCATAAGTCATACACTTGAATCACCCAGCTATCAGCAATGATATGGACTCATCTCGGATTAAGGCACTATTGATATAAGGTTGTCCATTATCAACCACTTTAGGTGTTTCAACTATAAAGGTATTAGCCAAACCATAACTTGGTGTTACTCTTATCACTCCTAAGAGTGTCTTGCCCTCACCTTTACAAGGTATCTCAAATTAGAAGTGTGCATATGTTCATCATATCGGGTTGTAAGTATATGAGCACTCACCATATCGGGCTAGAAGTATATAAACACCATTCATATCCGGGTCAAGGTGTTTGTATGTGTTACCCGTGTCATGCATGAGGTATTAGGACATCACCATGTTGGGATAGACATCAACTAGGGTTGTGTATCGGGCTACCATATCGTGCAATAACACTTGCTATTCTTTACTCATATTTGGTTGCCCAAATTAGGGTTTCACATCAACTTATAAGTATTCATTTAACCTTGTATCATGCATGGAGTCTATACTTGACTCCCTATTTTGCAAGAGGTGTATACTACACCTCAATATCATGCAACAATGTATTCATTCATATCCATATCGTTCAAGTGAAGAAGGTGCATCATCATATCGGGTTAAAGGTGCTCACTTGTGTGCTTGCACCCGATATCACTTTTATAAGGTAATTTCATCATCTTCAAGCTCTAGACCTTTGTTATAACTATTATAGTTCATGTCAACAAGTCTAAGAAACTACTAGAACTCATAATTTCATCAACTATGTCGGAAAATTTTGGAATGAAAAGTAGATCATTAAATACAACAATTTAGGTGATGAATAATAACATGGTTGAGTTCAAGTTATATAACCCGCCTTAAGACCAACTTCAAAGCTCCAATCTCCAAAGCTCCACGTTCCTAAGGTTGAAGATGACTTATAAAAAGTACAAAGATCGTTCACAACTCCTTCATATATAAGGAATCACCATGGATAAGCAATTGGTGAAGAAGAAAAGAAAGGTAGTTCATAACCCTAATTCCATGATTCAATTCAAGCTTGAAGACAACTATAGCTTACCTTAGGGTTAGGTTTTGAGTTCCTTAGCTCCTTGGACGACACCCTAAAACTGTTGGGTGATATGGAATTCCTCATGGCCGACACAAATTTTCTTGTGGCCGATACCTCCTCACTTGTGGCCAAAATCACTTCAGTTAGCCGATATCAACTTGCTATGGGCAATATCAACATGCTATGGCCGATACCGAAGGCTTATACACGATACCCTTGTGCTCTTGCTTGACATGCCACCCCTCTTGCACGATATTATACTCACTTGCATGATATGGCACTCACTTGGAGTCAAAACACTTCACTTTATGGCCGATATCACCCAATATGGCCGATATCACCTACTTGGGCGAGATGGTCTTGCCATGGGCGATACCCCAAGGCCCATGCATGATACCACAGAATCCCTTCACGATATGGGAGATCTATGCACGATACCTTAGGGTAGGAGGGTGGTAAGGGTCGCAAAATTGCACCAAGGGGTATATATACTTGTTGTTCATGAAGGTAGGCAAAAATGAGGTGTCAACATTTTGAGCTAGTAGGTGCCACATGTCATGCATGGGTGACACGTGTACATGCATGCATCAACATTTATCTTGTCTTTAAAAACAGTTGAGAATCATTTAGGGATAAAGATTCGTCCATTACGTATCTCTTTGAATAAGATATATCAACAAAATCACCACTTTATTCACAACTCATCACAACTTTTCTAAGGAAGTTGTAACCCGACACACCTCACCTCCTGGAGGTGATTTTCACGATATGGACTTTGAAAAGAGTCTACAAAAGGATATGGGACACCTCCTTGGGCTCCATGGCCGATAGGCACTCATATATAAACTTTTCAACTTGATACAACTCAAGTTAAGCTTTCAAATTCAACCCTTTTCTTGGTCATTTCTTCACCAACATTACCATCATTCATAATGGAATCAAGTATGTTGTATCCTCCTTTATCTCTCTTCTAAATTATTCTAGGAGGGAGTAGGAACACTCTAGATGTGGTAAGTTGCATATTAATCCCACATTTTGGGTAAATTGCAATTTGTTCCAAAATTGGCGCACAATGCTCCAACATTGTTCAAACAAGTTCAAACTTGGAATTTAGGCATTGCACAAGCCACCACTTAACATAATTCTCTCTCTGATGATTGTAAAACACATGTGGTAAATTCAACATGTGACATTTTGCATTATAACCCCTCAACTTGGGTATATTGCACTTTGGTCCAAAACAAAGGAAATTGCTCAAACAACATTCAATCGGGACCAAACTTGAAACATGAGTGTGTCACATGATAACAAAACACCTTAGAGGATTATATTAAAGTTCTAAACAACTTTATTAGTCAAAACAAATAGGTTTACCTCATAACCCAGGTCAAGGTCATTACAGTTATCTTATTCTATTTATGCCTGACCAACATAGATAGATTATTAGACTGTTAATCATTTTGTGAGAGAGGTTAAGGGTTGGAAAGAATAGAATTACCCATTTATTTCACCCCTTGGGAAAGGTGGAGAATAAATGGGAGGAGAAACCTAAAGTTTAATAATAATGCACCTAACTAATTAACAAATTGCTATGGAAACGAGATTGGCATCAAAATAGGTAGTGAACTATGCTGCGAGAGTGGGTAGTTTTGACTATAGGCTCTTTATATAGGGATAGGGGTAATAGATATTGGTGTGTGGAATGAATTACAATGTTATCTATGGTGAAACCATAATCCTGAGGAATTCCCTAAAATCTGAGTAGTTTAAGTGTTAAGCTTGTTTTTTTCTATTTTTGTTTATGTTCATCAAACCAATTCAGTTGTATAGGCCTAGCTGATTTGACCATAGTTAGTAGTAGTCTTCTAGAGAACGTTTCCTTGTGTTCGACTCAGGCCTCAAAAGGGCCTATAATACTTCGATACGTTCACTTGAGTATAACACAAAGTAAACACGTGTTAAAGTTTTGGCACCGTTGCTGGGGAAACGACAACATCCAACACTACAAGTGTTATGGTTAGCCACTCTAGGCCAACCCATTTTATTTATTTTTATTGTTTTTTATATTTCACTTAAAGATGAATCATAAAATCATTATTTCTTCTATCTCTACTACTATACTCTGACAATTAATTTTCTACTCTCAAGTATTGGTGTATGGTGCATACTCGAGCCCATGATTATAGAGAGCCATCTTCACCAGGTTTTGGACAAGTAGAACTCCTTCACAGAGAGAGGCAAGTTGAAAGGTCTATGGATAGATTCAACCAAACTCCACCACCAACACCTCTACCTAAAAAACCTATAACACCAGAAGAACCCGAGTCAGTAGAAATGGGGGATGGCATAGAAGAACAGACGATATCGGAGAGGATCAGAGCCTCTTCCTCCACAGCTCAAGAAGGACCAGTGAAAAGACAAGCAATCAAAGTGGGTAACTAAAAGATTGACCCATGGTTGATCTCTTTAGTCAAATACTAAGCTTTTCATGACCACAGTTCTGAAGACCCGATGGTACACATCAATAACTGTGTTGAGAGTTGTAATATGGTTAAAATAGATAGAGTGTCGATGACTGTCATATATGTGAAGCTTTTCCGGTCATCTTTGGTAGACAACACAATGTTGTGGTTTCATAATCTTGATGATGAATGTATGAAAATGTGTGAACAAACGATTGCCACCTTCTTCGAGTGTTACTTTCCCTCACAGAAGACCAATGACTTGGTAAAGAAGATCCATAATTTTAGATAGCAAGCCGATGGATCATATTATGATGCATTGGAGAGATTCTAAAATATGTCATGGAAAGTACCTCATCATGGTGTTGATCTATTGGGACAGGCAAAGATCTTCTATTATGATCTACACAAGGGAGAAAAGAATACACTTGATAGTGCAGGAGCAGGGTTCTTCCTCAACAACAAACCCACCCATTGTCATGAGATACTAAAGAATATGTCCAAAAATCAATCATGGGGTGATGAGAGGGAACTTCCAGCCACTATCAAAAGCATAAGTGAGTCTATGGTCATATTTTCATTAAATGAGAAGTTGAACCTGATTGCTAAAATGTTATGTTCTAACGACGGACCACCTTCAGAAGAAGAAGATGAAGAGTGTAAGTTTGTGCGCCAACTACATCAATATAGGAGCAACGACTACACATGGAGGAAGGATCCTAAGTTTTCATGGAAGGGTCCTAACAATTTCCAACAAGTCCCATCTCAGGTGCAACAACCCAAGCCTCAACAGTTCAGTGGCCAGGTACAATATCAACAAGAACAAAAGAAGATTGATCGTATTGAAGAAATGCTTGGAAAGTTGGTGAGTCAGAATAAAGAGCTTATTGGTAAAACGCAAAAAGAACTCCAAAATCAAGGAGTGAGGATCTGCAATATAGAAACTCATATTTCTAAAATAGCGATGTATGTGGGTACTTTGAAGCAGCCAAACCAACATGGGTTCCTAGCTAATACTAATGTGCCTTCTAGAAATCAGCACGTCAAGGCAGTCCTACTCCACAGTGGTAAGACGTTGTAGAATAAGGCACTAGCAAACTTAGATGCAGTTCAAGCTACAAGAACAACAACTCAGACTGTGACAGCAGATGCAGCTGAACCGAATAATTTGGAATAAGAGAAAACAACTAAAGAGCACAATATTGAGGTGGAGGGTATCAAATCAAAAGCATATGTCCCACCTCACCAGAGGACACCTGACACTCCAGTACCCTTTCCAAATAACTTGAAGGCAACCAAAGCAGACCAGAAGTTCCAAAAATTCTTAGAGGGCTTTAAAAAGCTATCTGTCAATATTCCACTCGTAGACATAATTGAGTAGATACCATCATATGAAAATTTCTTGAAAGGCATCATCAATAAGATGAGAAGGATACATGCGGTTGATGTGGTAGTGTTAAAGGAGAAGGTGAGTGATTTTTTTGGATAAGGTAATATATTGCTATCAAAAATTGTATAGGGTAAACCTATACTGTACAGGGGTGTGTTAACAACAAAAACCCCAATGAAAACAAGCGACCGGGTCTAAACCTTTACAAATTCTAGGTTTAACCCTACAAGTCATTCTAAGCATATCACACACGTTGTCAAAAATGGTGAACTTATCCCTTTCAGGGCCACCATGCCTCCTTAAGTTCCTCTCCTGCCACACAAGAAAAACCATGGTAGCGAGGCCCATCCCAGCAAAAGCGGCCATGGTATTGCTCCCATACTGATCTTGTATCCACTCTAAGTACCCATAAATGAAGTTCGGGCCCTGGGCCCCCCAACCATTTTTAAGGCCCATCTAGCGACCAGATATGTAGAGAACCCACATGTGAAAAAGAGGTGCTCATGCGATTCATCTTCCGCCCCACACATCAAGCACCTCATATTCACATTCATCCCCCACCTCTCCATCCTGTCCATCGTCGGTAGCCGTCCCAGGAGTTCTCTATATAAACGATAACTCCATTTCGGGGTTTTCCACTTATTCCACGAAATATTCCCCTAAGGCACAAGCGGGCCAAAGAAACCCTTCACCCAAGGCTTGGTGTTTAGGAAGACCCACAACCCATTGTGATCTTCATAATCCCCCCTCACCTGGTGCCATCTATTCTTCATGCGTCTCCAAGCCAATGAGCACTCCTGTCTCCCATCCTCTTCCAGGGAGCCGCCATATCTCCCTCGCATCCAGTAGGCCCACGTGGATCCCTAATCCATGAGGAAGCTATGGATACATCTTATAGTGCTTCTCTCCACTATAGCTCCCGGATCAAGGATGCCCATTCATCCCTATTCTTTGGGTCTGGTTATTGTCTCCCAGGTGATGCCTTGGACTTTACCTCCCCAAAGGAAACTCATGAAGAGACCTCATGCCTTCTCGATAATAAACATCATCATTTCTGCCTATCTGGTCCAAAAACTGAACTTCCCCATGAGCATCGTGTTGCAAAGCACCTGCCGCCCAGCCATTGAGATGTTTAGTCCACTCCATCTATCAATGGTTCCCCTGAGATCATCGAAAAGGACCTCAAAATCCCTTCCTTGCCCTTGCCCCCCCGATATTGGAATCCCCAGGTATTTTGTGGGGAAATGGCCTCAGGGCAAGCAAACTGCCACCCACAGCCTTCCTCGCCTAGCATCACATGACCGCGATAAAAACACCTTGGATTTGAGTTGGCTGATGTAGAGGCCTGTGAGTCTCCCAAACTTTTCAATCACCTTCTGGGTATTCCTCAGGTACTTGTCATGGCCAGCCGTGAATGCCATGACATCGTCGGTGAACACCAAGTGTGAGAGGATAGATGTATGTTTCACATTAAAGGTTTTTAGCATCCCTTCAGCCTCAACCCACTTGAACTCCACCGAGAGAGCCTCCATGATGATGGTGAACAACATGGGAGAGAGGGGGTCGCCCTACCTCATCCCATTGATTGCCTTGAACAAGCCATGTGTGAACCCATTAACCAACATCAAGAATGAAATGGACTCCACAAACAGCGAGGTGATTCTGATCCATCTAGCAGAGAAACCCATGGCACCCATGATGTCCTTGAGAGCCGTCCAATTCACATGGTCATAGGCATTGGTGATGTCGACCTTGACACAAGGCTTCTTAGTCGAATGTTTCTGGCTGAAAGAAGAAAGGAATTCCTCCGCCAGTAGGGCACCATCGCTAATCGATCACCCTGACACAAAAGCCAGTTGATTAGGGGAAATGATGTTAGGTAGAATTGTCTTCAGTCACCTGGGTAGGAGCTTGGAAAAGACTTTGTAGAAGACTGAGCAGCAAGCAATGGACCTAAAATCAGCCATGGTCGATGTCAAGTTCTTCTTGGGTTTTAACCTGATGAAAGCGTGGTTAACTTACTTCACCAAGGTCCCCCCACCATGAATCACCGCATGATGCAATACAGATCATCTTTGATTATTGTCCAACACCTATGGAAGAACCTCACATTAAAGCCATCCGGCACAGGTGCTTTGGAGGCTCCAATGGAGAACACCACATCCCTAACCTCCTGCTCAGATACCGGCCCACACAACATTCTATTCATATCATCTGTCACTTTGCTCAGTGGGAGGGTCCACTGTTGTGTCTCATGTCCACTGTTATACAAATTCCTAAAGAAGGAAACGTCCTCATTCACTACCTCTCTCAGGCCTCCAATAAGGGTGTCGTCCCCTTTGATAAGCCCATGAATGCACTATCTCATGTGGTTTTTCTTAGTTGCATTGTGATAAATTCTGGTGTTTTTATCCCCATCTTTGATCCATATCATCCTACTCCACTACCAATGGTAGGAATCTTCCGCCTTCTCCACCTGAGTAAGCTTCTTGGCTTTGTTCTGCTCATTTACTGTAACGACAGTCTCCAAACTGACAAACAAATCGTTACTAATTAAGCGGAATAAACATAAACAACGGATTAACAAAAATCACTAAAATTTAAAACCATTTTGCAAGGAGCTCCTTGCACAGAAAACTTTTACTGAAAGATCCAAAACTCATACATATCATGATTTACATTGTACAACATTGTTTCATCTCATCTCGAGGACAACATATAATAGTTTCTCTATCAAAACACATACTGGAGAAACATAAAACCTCGAGGCATTCAAGCCAAAACCTCAGATCGTTCATAAAACCATAACGAACCAACTCCAAGGACCTGAGAGTACAGAGACGACACATAGGAATTCTATCTACAAGACTTGAGAGAAAGTACACTCAACCTGAGTTGTCACTGCTGTCCCTACTGATGTTGTTCTTTCTCTATAGAAAGGTCTTCACCTCCTCGTGCACGTCCACCTAAAAATTTAGATCCCACGAGGGTGAGACAATTGTAATTCTCCCAGCGAGAGATATAACTCTCTGCCAACAATGTTATTATCACAGTTAAATAGTATTAAACTGAGAAGAGGATAAGTAGTTTAGAATATTCTCATATTTCAAAACATTGCATCTATCTATGATAGAGTAGTAAATCATCCATTCTCTTTATAAGGAATAGGAAGAACATGTATATCATTTACCCATCATACTATATCAACATCCCAAGCTTATCCTGTGATACTCTTTATCATGGTATGTCATCCATGAATCGTTCTCATTTCTATCTGTTGGCCTCAGCCAATATGCTAAACAGATATCGAATTGTACCAGTCATGTGAGTATACATCATCATTTTTTGTCCAGGGATTTGGACTATGCCAATCCTGTGCAACCATTCTAGGCATTGGACTATACCAATCATGTGACATTATTCCAGGCATTGGGTTATTACCAATCATGTGCAATTATTCTAGGTATTGAACTATGTCAATCTTGTGACATTATTCCAGGCATTGAACTATGTCAATCCTGTGCAATTATTCCAGGTATTAGGTTATGACCAATCTTGTGATATTATTCCAAGCATTGGGTTATGACCAATCCTGTGATATTATTCCAGGCATTGGGTTATGACCAATCCTCTGATATTATTCCAGGCATTGTGTTATGACCAATCATGTGCATTCCAGGTATTGATCTATGTCAATCCTGTGATATTATTCCAGGTATTGGGTTATTACCAATCATGTGCATTCCAGGTATTGGGTTATGACCAATCCTGTGATATTATTCTAGGTATTGGGTTATGACCAATCCTGTGCATTCCAGGTATTGATCTATGTCAATCCTGTGATATTATTCTAGGTATTGGGTTATTGCCAATCCTGTGCATTCCAGGTATTGATCTATGTCAATCCTGTGATATTATTCCAGGTATTGGGTTATTACCAATCTTATGCATTCCAAGTATTGATCTATGTCAATCCTGTGATATTATTCTAGGTATTGGGTTATTACCAATCATGTGCATTCCAGGTATTGGGTTATGACCAATCCTGTGATATTATTCCAGGTATTGGGTTATTACCAATCCTGTGCATTCCAGATATTGATCTATGTCAATCCTGTGATATTATTCTAGGTATTGGGTTATTACCAATCCGGTGCATTCCAGGTATTGATCTATGTCAATCCTATGATTTTATTCCAGGTATTGGGTTATTACCAATCCTGTGCATTCCATGTATTGGGTTATGACCAATCCTGTGATATTATTCCAGGTATTGGGTTATTACCAATCCTGTGCATTCCAAGTATTGATCTATGTCAATCCTGTGATATTATTCCAGGTATTGGGTTATTACCAATCATGCGCATTCCAGGTATTGATCTATGTCAATCCTGTGATATTATTCCAGGTATTGGGTTATTACCAATCATGTGCATTCCATGTATTGATCTATGTCAATCCTGTGATATTATTATAGGCTTCATGCCTCTGCCAGGTATTGGACTTTAACCAATCCTGATTACATAGCCAGACATTGGACTCTAACCACTCCTGATTACATTTCACTATTACTTGGCATTACCTTGGTCAAGCCATCATACTCATCCACATTCTTTATATAATACAAGTATTCCTCATGTCTCATTTTAACATATTCAAAGCACCATAGCCCTTATTTTGGCTATGACTATAATGCATGTATGAACAAGATTTCATTATTATCATTGTAACCATTTATTATTATTATTATGTTACATGGTTCCCATTTACCTGGTTTATTTTAAACATTACCAATTCTTACATCAATCTCTAGATCAATATCTTGTCACCTCTCATTAGGCAACAACTAATCACATGACTCATAATTCCCATCAAACATCTTGCACCTTTCACTAGGAAACAACTATTCACATGGCTCACAAGGCCATTAAACATCTTGTCACCTCTCACTAGGCAACAACTATTCACATGGCTCACAAGGCCATTAAACATCTTGTCACATCTCACTAGGCAACAACTATTAGGGTTAGGGTTTCCCTTTATTTCCGGATAGGGTTTCAAGTTCATATTATTAATTCAAACCCTAATTCATTTCTCCAAACATCTAAGAGCATACATTGATATCATAAGTATTCAATAATACTTATTTATTCTCATCATTTATCATTAACTGAATCATCAACACAAGGTATGAGTTCGTCTCTCATCCTTACCAGGGTATGATTACATCATACTTTATTAACTTGGGTTAACCCTTTCTCAAGGTATGTTATCCCACACTTATCAAAGTGCATTAAACTTATTACATCTCAATGTAACAATTGACATAACACACTTCATGTGTTACTCATCCAAGTATATTAGATTTAAGGTGCATCAAGGTACATCAACCTTGAAATGATGGATGTGATATCTATCATGTCTTGATGTATCACTTCCCTCATCACTTTTAACTTGCTTAAGTTCATCAAATTATCTTGTATTAGGTAATTTTCCATCCTAATACTTTATGCACTAGCCCATCACATTCATTATGTAGTGTATTGATCATAAGTCATACATTTGAATTGTCCAATCATCATCAAATGATATGGACTCATCTCAGGTTGAGACATTGTTGATATAAGATTCTCCATTAGCAACCACTCTAGGTGTTTCACCTATCAAGGTATTATCCACACCATTACTTGGTGTTTCACTCATCACTCCTAAGAGTATCTTTACCTCACCTTTGAAAGGTGTCTCGAGTTAGAGGTGTGCATATGTTCACCCTATCGAGTTGTAGGTGTATAGGCACCACCATATCAAGCTAGAAGTATATACATACCATTCATATCGGGCTAGAGTTGTTTATATGTGTTACCCATGTCGTGCATGAGGTATAAATCCATCACCATGTCGGGCTAGACATCAACTAGGGTTGTGTATCGGGCTACCATATCGTGCAATAGCACTTGCTATTCTTGATTCATATCGGGTTACCCAAGTTAGGGTTTCATGTCAACTTACAAGTATTCATTTAACCTTGTATCATGCATGGAGTCTATACTTGACTCCATATCATGCAAGAGGTGTATACTACACCTCCATATCATGCAACAATATATTCATTCATATCCATATCGTTCAAGTGAAGAAGGTGCATCATCATATCGGGTTAAAGGTGCTTACTTGTGTGCTTGCACCCGATATCACTGTTATAAGGTGATATCATCATCTTCAAGCTCTAGACCTTTGTTATAACTATTATAGTTCATGTCAACAGGTCTAAGGAACCACTAGAACTCATAATTTCATCAACTATTTTAGGAAATTTTGGAATTAAAAGTAGATCATAAAATACAACAATTTAGGTGATGAATAATAGCATGGTTGAGTTCAAGTTATATAACCCGCCTGAAGAACGACTTCAAAGCTCCAAGATCCAAAGCTCCACGTTCCTAAGGTTGAAGATGGACTTAAAAACTCCTATATATGTAAATAATCACCATGTATAAGCAATTGGTGAAGAAGAAAAGAAAGGAAGATCAAAACCCTAAATTCATGCTTCAATCCAAGGTTGAAGATGATCTTATCCTCACCTTAGGGTTAAGTATGAGATCCTTCTTGCTCCTTAACACCTTTGCACGATAAACTAGTGTCCTTGCACGATATGCCACACCTATTGCATGATATGACACTCACTTCCACGATATGATACTCACTTGGAGTCAAAACTTCACTCTATGGCCGATATCACCCTATATGGCTAATATCACCTACTCGGGCGATATGCTCTTGCCATAGGCGATATCCCAAGGACCATGCAGGATACCACAGCATCCTTTCATGATATGGGAGCTCTATGCATGATACCATAGGGTAGGAGGGTGGTAAGGGTCGCAAATTAGCACCAAGTGGTGAAACTAGGGGTATATATACTTATTGTTCATGAAGGAGGGAAAAACTGAGGTGTCAACATTTTGAGCTAGTAGGTGACACGTGTACATGCATGCATCAACATTTATCTTGACATTCAAAAAGATTTAGGATCATCCAGAGATGCAAATTCGTCCATTGCTTATCCATTTGGATAAGTCATCTAGGTTTAATCACTATTTTAAGTCAAGCCGATACACTTTTTCTAAGGAAACTTGTTGGCCATCACACCTCACCTCCTTGAGGTGCTTCGCATGATATGGAATTTACCAAGAGTTCAGAAAACGATATGGGACACCTCCTTGGGCTCCTTGGCCTATAGGCACTCATATATAAGCTTTTCAACTTGATACAACTCAAGTTAAGCTTTCATATTCAACCCTTTTCTTGGTCATTTCATCACCAAGATTACCATCATTCATAATTGATTCAAACATGGTGTCTCATTCATTCTATCTCCTCTAAATGATACATAGAGGAAGTAGGAACACTCTAGAGGTGGTAATTTGCATATTAACCCCACATTTTGGGTAAATTACAATTTGTACCAAAATTGGTGCACAAGGTACCAAAATTGTTCAAACAAGTTCAAACTTAGAATTTGGGCTTTCCACAAGACACCAATTTGCATCATTCTCTCTCTTACGATGCTAAAACACATGGGGTATATTCAACATGTGACATTTTGCATTATTGCCCCTCAATTTGGGTAAATTGCACTTTGGTCCAAAACAAAGGAAAATTGCTCAAACAACATTCAATCGGGACCAAACTTGAAACATAAGTGTGTCACATGATAACAAAGCACCTTAGAGGATTATATTAAAGTTATAAGAAACTTTATTAGCCAAAACAAATAGGGTTACCTCATAACCCAGGTCAGGGTCATTACAAGTTATAAACCCCTAACAAGGATTTCGTCCCCGAAATCCCAGGTAAAGGGAGACAAATATCATTCATTCATCATATCATCAAGTCTCCACATAACGTCTTTGATGTTGTCATGTTTATGCGGGGCATAAACCCCTAACAAATGGTATCCATACTATAGTATGTAACTGGAAAAATTTCAGAGTTGGCCCCTCTAGGTAACCAAACATTACTTCTTATCAGGAGTCATGTTCCCATTTTCTCATATCATTGAAAGTTCTTAGATACTAGGATTCTTTACCTTGGTACCCATTATATGTGCCATAAACACATCACATCATCATAATGATTACTAGATATGGGTATTCAAACCCTCTGTCCATCACTACACATTGTTACTTCTCATCAGTAATTGTTACCTCTAGGTCTGAGGACCAGGGTATACATTATACTAAACATCTTCTTTTGTTTATCAGTTGATCTATGATTAACTTAGATTTCTCCATATATCAATTAGGATGTGGTATAGATATCCCTACCACATATTTGACTTCATTATGCTCATTAGATTGTCTCAGAATGACTTCTTGATCAGAGTAATCAGAAAGATAACAATCGAAGAGTTCTATACTTACCTTGCATTCAATAGATGAATACCTGGACAAGGTATTCAAGAACTGAAATTAGGTAGTATGCATTTGTTTTATATTATGTTTCATACTTTTAACATCTCTTTAAATTTACTACTTAGTATCTTAGATTTTCTCTAGGTGTTTCTTTTACATCTCTTCCTTTTCTACATGAAGAGAGAAATTCCAAAACATACAAGATAATATTGGACCGAATATATGTTCTTATCCTTCTTATCTCTTCCTCATGTCCTTATAGGACTAATTACAGGAAGCTCAACAACAACAACTACCTTTTTATGATTATCAGATAAAATCTAGAGAAAACATATTAGAATGAGAAAGCTCTATCTAACTGCCATCCCTCACAGTCATCCACTACTTTTGGTTGACTCAAACATAGAGTCTAGTTGTTTCATGTCGTTTCTTTTGCCTTTTTATACTATTAGGTTGTAACTTTCATAAGCCCTGCCGAGTCTACCTCGGTTGTTGGGTCATTTACTCCTTTTTTTGAATAAAAGGGTTTAGTATGCTTAACTTGTCCATGTCTTATCCTCATACCATAGTCTTATCGGTCTCATTACCGATGTAGATACTAAGCCATGGGTTCTTACAGGTGGAAAGTTAGGACCCTTGCCTTTACTTAGTGGATACTGCCCTGGTACACTAGGCATTTATTGCACTGGTGGCATCAAAAACTTTGTCTTTTTAGAACAACTAGGCACATGTATCTAGAATTGTAGAGACCTTTCCTTATTTCTCAACTTATTGCCCCATCTTGGGCATTACCATCGCATATATACTATCTGTCTATACTTATGACAGAGTCTATTTTCTTGCCATATGCTAATTCGTCCCACATTTTCCACTGTTCCAACATGACTATGTCATTCAGGAACCCTTTCAGAACCCAAAGTTTCTACATTGAGGACTGGTAACCGAGGTTGTAATACAAGTATCCAGTCTACTATATGCATCACTATTGTCCTAACATGTCCAACAAGAGCATAAACATAGGATTCTTGATCCTAATCAGGGCATGATGGAAATTCTCAAGCACTCATTCTTATCTTGCCTGATCCCTTGCACCCTCTCTTGGTGCAACAACATTTCTCTCAGCAACATGTTCCTCGTGTTCTCCAGTCATTTTTAAACTTCACCCTTTCTTCTGCATAAGAAGAAGTCACTATAGGGCATACTAGAGGACACTAACACAGACTCAACACCTTAGTCCTATGTCTCTGTAGACTCAGTGAACCTTAAGCTCTGATACCAAACTAGTAACGACAGTCGCCAAACTGACAAACAAATCATTACTAATTAAGCGGAATAAACATAAACAATGGATTAATAAAAATTACTAAAATTTAAAACCATTTTGCAAGGAGATCCTTGTACATAAAACTTTTACTGAAAGATCTAAAACTCATACATATCATGATTTACATTGTACCACATTGTTTCATCTCATCTCGAGGACAACATATAATAGTTTCTCTATCAAAACACATACTGGAGCAACATAAAACCTCGAGGCATTCAAGCCAAAACCTCAGATCGTTAATAAAACCATAACGAACCTACTCCAGGGACCTGAGAGTACAGAGACGACACATATGAATTCTATCTACAAGACTTGACAGATAGTATACTCAACCTGAGCTGTCACTGCTGTCCCTGCTGATGTTGTTCTTTCTCTGTAGAAAGGTCTTCACCTCCTCATGCACATCCACCTAAAAATTTAGATCCCACGGGGGTGAGACAATTGTAATTGTCCCAGTGAGAGATATAACTCTCCGCCAACAATGTTATTATCACAGTTAAATAGTATTAAACTGAGCATAGGATAAGCAGTTTAGAATATTCTCATATTTTAAAACATTGCATCTATCTATGATAGAGCAGTAAATCATCCATTCTCTTTATAAGGAATATGAAGAACATGTATATCATTTACCCATCATACTATATCAATATCCCAAGCTTATCCTATGATACTCATTATCATGGTATGTCATTCATGAATTGTTCTCATTTCTATCTATTGGCCTCAGCCAATATGCTAACCAGATATAGAATTGTACCAGTCATGTGAGTATACATCATCATATTCTGTCCAGGCATTTGGACTATGCCAATCCTGTGCAACCATTCCAGGCATTGGACTATACCAATCATGTGACAATATTCCAGGCATTGGGTTATGACCAATCATGTGCAATTATTCCATGTATTGAACTATGTCAATCCTGTGACATTATTCCAGACGTTGAACTATGTCAATCCTGTGCAATTATTCCAGGTATTGGGTTATGGCCAATCCTATGATATTATTCTAGGCATTGGGTTATGACCAATCCTGTGATATTATTCCAGACATTGGGTTATGACCAATCCTTTGCATTCCAGGTATTGATCTATGTCAATCCTGTGATATTATTCTAGGTATTGGGTTATTACCAATCCTGTGCATTCCAGGTATTGGGTTATGACCTATCCTATGATATTATTCCAGGTATTGGGTTATGACCAATCATGTACATTCTAGGTATTGATCTATGTCAATCCTGTGATATTATTCTAGGTATTGGGTTATTACCAATCCTGTGCATTCCAAGTATTGGGTTATGACCAATCCTGTGATATTATTCCAGGTATTGGGTTATTACCAATCATGTGCATTCCAGGTATTGACCTATGTCAATCCTGTGATATTATTCTAGGTATTGGGTTATTACCAATCCTGTGCATTCCAGGTATTGATCTATGTCAATCCTATGATATTATTCCAGGTATTGGGTTATTACCAATCCTGTGCATTCCATGTATTGGGTTATGACCAATCCTGTGATATTATTCCAGGTATTGGGTTATTACCAATCATGTGCATTCCAACTATTGATCTATGTCAATCCTGTGATATTATTCTAGGTATTGGGTCATTACCAATCCTGTGCATTCCAGGTATTGATCTATGTCAATCCTATGATATTATTCCAGGTATTGGGTTATTACCAATCCTGTGCATTCCAGGTATTGATCTATGTCAATCCTGTGATATTATTCTAGGTATTGGGTTATTACCAATCCTATGCATTCCATGTATTGATCTATGTCAATCCTGTGATATTATTATAGGCTTCATGCCTCTGCCAGGTATTGGGCTTTAACCAATCCTGATTACATAGCCAGACAGTGGACTCTAACCACTCCTGATTACATTTCAGTATTACTTGGGATTACCTTGGTCAAGCCATCATACTCATCCGCATTCTTTATATAATACAAGTATTCCTCATGTCTCATTTTTAACATATTCAAAGCACCATATCCCTTATTTTGGCTATGACTATAATGCATGTATGACCAAAATTTCATTATTATCATTGTAACCATTTATTATTATTATTATGTTACAATGTTCCCATTTACCTGGTTTATTTTAAACATTACCAATTCTTGCATCAATATCTAAATCAATATCTTGTCACCTCTCATTAGGCAACAACTAATCACATGACTCATAAGGCCCATTAAACATCTTGTCACCTCTCACTAGGAAATAACTATTCACATGGCACACAAGGCCATTAAACATCTTGTCACCTCTCACTAGGCAACAACTATTCACATGGCTCACAAGGCCATTAAACATCTTGTCACCTCTCACTAGGCAACAACTATTAGGGTTAGGGTTTCCCTTTATTACCGGATAGGGTTTCAAGTTCATATTATTAATTCAAACCCTAATTCATTTCTCCAGACATGTACGAGCATACATTGATATCATAAGTATTCAATTATACTTATTTATTCTCATCATTTATCATTAACTGAATCATCAACACAAGGTATGAGTTCGTCTCTCATCCTTACCAGGGTATGATTACATCATACTTTATTAACTTGGCTTAACCCTTTCTCATGGTATGTTATCCCACACTTATTAAAGTGCATTAAAATTATTACATCTCAATGTAACAATTGACATAACACACTTCATGTGTTACTCATCCAAGTATATTAGATTTAAGGTGCATTAAGGTACATCAACCTTGAAATGCTAGATGTGATATATATCATGTCTTGATGTATCACTTCCATCTTTACTTTTAACTTGCTTAAATTCATCAACTTATCCTGTATTAGGGTATTTTCCATCCTAATACTTTATGCACTAGCCCATCACATTCATTATGTAGTGTATTGATCATAAGTCATACATTTGAATTGTCCAATCATCATCAAATGATATGGACTCATCTCAGGTTGAGACATTGTTGATATAAGGTTCTCCATTAGCAACCACTCTAGGTGTTTCACCTATCAAGGTGTTATCCATACCATTACTTGGTGTTTCACTCATCACTCCTAAGAGTATCTTTCCCTTACCTTTACAAGGTATCTCGGGTTAGAGGTGTGCATATGTTCACCCTATCGGGTTGTAGGTGTATAGGCACCACCATATCAGGCTAGAAGTATATACATACCATTCATATCCAGCTAGAGTTGTTTATATGTGTTACCCATGTCGTGCATGAGGTATAAATCCATCACCATTTCGGGCTAGACATCAACTACGGTTGTGTATCGGGCTACCATATCATGCAATAGAACTTGCTATTCTTTACTCATATCAGGTTACCCAAGTTAGGGTTTCATGTCAACTTACAAGTATTCATTTAACCTTGTATCATGCATGGAGTCTATAATTGACTCCCTATAATGCAAGAGGTGTATACTACACCTCCATATCATGCAACAATATATTCATTCATATCCATATCGTTCAAGTGAAGAAGGTGCATCATCATATCGGGTTAAAGGTGCTTACTTGTGTGCTTGCACCCAATATCACTTTTATAAGGTGATATCATCATCTTCAAGATCTAGAACTTTGTTCTAACTATTATAGTTCATTTCAACAGGTATAAGAAACTACTATAACTCATAATTTCATCAACTATTTTAGGAAATTTTGGAATTAAAAGTAGATCATTAAATACAACAATTTAGGTGATGAATAATAACATGGTTGAGTTCAAGTTATATAACCCGCCTTAAGAATGACTTCAAAGCTCCAAGATCCAAAGCTCCACGTTCATAAGGTTGAATATGGACTTCACAACTCCTATATATGTAAAGAATCACCATGGATAAGCAATTGGTGAAGAAGAAAAGAAAGGAAGATCAAAACCCTAAATTCATGCTTCAATCCAAGGTTGAAGATGATCTTATCCTCACCTTAGGGTTAAGTATGATATCCTTATTGCTCCTTAACACCTTTGCATGATACACTAGTGTCCTTGCACGATATGCCACCCCTCGTGCACAATATGGCACTCACTTGCATGATATGATACTCACTTGTTTTCAAAACTTCACTCTATGTCCGATATCACCCTATATGGCTAATATCACCTACTTGGGCGATATGCTCTTGCCATGGGTGATATCCCACGGCCCATGCACGATACCAAAACATCCCTTCACGATATGGTAGCTCTATGCACGATACCATAGGGTAGGAGGGTGGTAAGGGTTGTGAAATTGCACCAAGGGGTGAAACTAGGGGTATATATACTTGTTGTTCATGAAGGAGGGCAAAAATGAGGTGTCAACATTTTGAGCTAGTAGGTGCCACGTGTCATGCATGGGTGACAAGTGTACATGCATGCATCAACATTTAACTTGAAATTCAAAAAGATTGAGTATCATCTAGATATGCAAATTCGTCCATTGCTTATCCATTTGCATAATTCATCTAGGTTTAATCACTATTTTAAGTCAAGCCGATACACTTTTTCTAAGGAAACTTGTTGGCTGTCACACCTCACCTCCATGAGGTGCTTTGCATGATATGGAATTTTCCAAGAGTTCACAAAACGAAATGGGACACCTCCTTGGGCTCCTTGGCCGATAGACACTCATATATAAGCTTTTCAACTTGATACAACTCAAGTTAAGCTTTCATATTCAACCCTTTTCTTGGTCATTTCATCACCAAGGTTACCATCATTCATAATTGATTCAAACATGGTGTATCATTCATTCTCTCTAATCTAAATGATACATAGAGGAAGTATGAACACTCTAGATGTGGTAATTTGCATATTAACCCCACATTTTGGGTAAATTACAATTTGTACCAAAATTGGTGCACAAGGTACCAGCATTGTTCAAACAAGTTCAAACTTAGAATTTGGGCTTTGCACAAGCCACCACTTAGCATCATACTCTCTCTTATGATGCTAAAACACATGCGGTATATTCAATATGTGACATTTTGCATTATAGCCCCTCAATTTGGGTAAATTGCACTTTGGTCCAAAACAAAGGAAAAATGCTCAAACAACATTCAATCGGGACCAAACTTGAAACATAAGTGTGTCACATGATAACAAATCACCTTAGAGGATTATATTAAAGTTATAAGAAACTTTATTAGCCAAAACAAATAGGGTTAACTCATAACCCAGATCAGGGTCATTACATTTGCCATCAGCGCTGGGTCGGTCGGAAACAATCTCAACTGCCTAGCAGCATCCTTGTACTCCACTTTTACTTTATTCACCATATTGGCCAGGTTGGAGAACCCCACTGACCAATTCCTCAGCACCTTCATGGTGTTCTTCAGCTTCTCTACAAACCTAAAGGTTGGATTTCCCTCCACCGGCATGGCCCATGCTTCTTTGACTTTCTCCTCAAACCTAGGCCAATCAGCCCAAAAATTGAGGATCCTAAACGACTTCCTCCTCTCCTTATTCATATCCAAGGGGACCTGCAACCACACGTGATCACTGTTAGGGTGGCCTCCCAGGCACACCTTCACCATAGGGAAAACATCCAGCCAAACCACGTTCACTAGCCTGCGGTCCAGGTGACTAGATATTCTATGTTCCAGGTCCCTTCTATTCTGCCAAGTCATCACCCCTCCAGACATGTTGAGTTCAACTAAGCTGGCCGCATCGATCATGTCATTGAATCTACCCAGGATGGAGTCGGGGATTGGGTGGCCACCAAACTTCTCTGATGCCTTCCTCACATGATTAAAATTTCCAATAACAATCTGCGATACCTATTGTTGGGTTGACTCCACTATGGTGTCCCATCACTCCCTATGCCTGCCCTCATTATTGTGCCCATAGACGGCCATTAAAACGTAGTGAAAGCTTCCATGATTAATGCATCTGGTCACCATAACTTGGTCAGTGGCATTGATCACTTGCACATCCCAAATCTCTTTGTTCCACCCAGAACAATTCTGCCTCCCTCAACCTATGCCAGGTTGGATTGATGGCCCCAGCCCGTCGGGAAGAGCCCTCAGACCATCACCTTGAACTACCTCTTAATTCTCGTCTCCAGAATCATCGCCATCAAAGGCCAAGACATCACGATGGTCCTCCACACTCTCATCTGTCTCCTTGGCCTGGACGTGCCCCGTATGTTCTAGGAGAGGATGGACATCTTAGCTTTTGTTGTGGCCTCCCCTTCCCTGGGAAGCCACCCTTGGTGACGTTGTCCTGCCCCTTCCACTAGGTGTGGCTTATTGGGTATTCCTCCTTCTATTCTTGCCAGACAATTCGTCAAACATGTCTTTCCGGTCCAGGTTCTCCAGGATGAAGAACTCATTGCAGGTTACTACTGTCCTATTCCTTGTAGCGTCATCCAGACTGTCCTTCTCCCCACAAAGGAGGACCGTCCTATAAGTGATGGATCCTTCTACTAGAACCTCTTCCTGGAAATGATTCTCCTTCTCCTTGGCCATCGTGTTCTCCATATCAGCCTCCACATTTGGGGGAGTAGCAAGATCATCAGCAGTAGCGATCGACATCACCCCTCCTCCGCATTCACATTCTAGTTTTCAACCTCTCCACTATCCTCCTGACCTCGCTAGATCTACCTCCTCTAGTCCGAATCAGTCTCCTACTTTGCTCACATCCTCAGACCAAGGGGGGAGAGGGTGGGACGATCTCACCCCCAGGAAATCCCTAGTGAAGTGACTGAACACTTTACAGTCGTGGAAGTGCTGCGGAAGTACGTCGTAGATGACTCTGAACACCAGTTCCTTTCCATCTTGCATCTCAAGCATAACTACCTCTAGGTTTTTTTATCTGCCTTGAGCTCTAAACACATGTGCCTCTCCCTCATACCTTCCTGCAGAGTGGAAGTCGATGACCTTGGGTTCACCCACACCACACGTGATGATGGTAATAGCCCTTCTACTCCAATGGTGCCCAACATTTGGGAAAGTAAGCCACACCAGTGCCAAAGTGAGGGACACCCTTCTAACATCTGCCTTAGGAGTCCACCTCCTAATGATCACCAATTTCTTGTCAAAGAACACTACCTCCTAAAATATAAGATCCTGGTTGTTTCAACATCATGTGCTTCATAGGAAAGACCAAGTTTGGTGAATCTCTATGTGACTCAGGGGCCAATATTAACCTCATCCCTTTGTCAACATTCAAGAAGCTAGGTCTTAAGGAGATGAGAAAAAGGTCTATGACTATTGAGCTGGTAGAAAAGTCTATGGTCAGGCCATATGAAATTTGTGAAGATGTCCTAGTGAAAGTGGATATATTTGTTTTTACTACGGATTTTGTAGTAATGGAAATGCAGGAGGATAAAGGAAACAAACTCTTGATAGGTAGGACATTCCAAGCTACTGTTGTCATGATTATAGAAATGGGAAAAGGATGTCTGACAATGGGCACTCATGATGACCGGTTCGAAATTAAGATGCTTGAACACTCAAAAGGAAGAGGGGATGCAACACAGTGTAACATGCTACAGCACATGGAGGGAAAGATTTCTCTATGTATGGGGAAGCCATTCCTTGACATGGCTCATGTGATGACCAAGGTGGAAAAAGACACTCTAGTAGTTGACACAGTTGAAAACACTAAGGTGATCTCATTAAAAGAAGCAATCCGTTACCCAGATGATGGAGAAGAAGACTATGACCTAGCTACCATAGATGTTATGCAGTGAACTTTTGATGTTCTTGGTTTTACAATTTATAATGACATAATGATAGTCCATGAAATGTGTTTGGATCATATGATGGTACTCCAGTTGGTTTGACATAATTGAAGACGATATGATGATTAATACCCCTAAGTATATGTGTTTTGAGAACAAGTGGTTGATTTTTCAAATGTGATAACTTGGCACAAAAAATCATAGGGGAGGTAGCTTGGATGATAATAAAGATATGGTCAAAATTTGATGATGAATGGACCATCCAATCAAAAGCTATAGAGGTTTAAAGTTTATGAAATATTTGATATGTGAATGTATTTAGGAGCAAGATTTACCATTTTTAGCCTAGGTTTTGATGGTAGGCAGTGTCACATTCCCCTGGAATAAGTCAGCCACATATTCACTCTTGGGAAAAATTCATCTCAACCACACATGATGGGGAAGTGGCTGGGATTTTGTCTTCAACCTTGCAGATACAGCCTCACTGCTAGTGGCAACCACACACATCATGGTGCCCTCAGGTCATACCTCTAGGGGCGAAACTGATCAGACAATTTTCCTTGGCTTAACTAGAGAAGAGGGGAGACCCCTTAAATGATATCTGAAATGACTGTAGTAGGGAGAATGAGGCCATGTCTCTTGCTGCTTCTCTGTCGCAGTGAGAGGGTGATGACTTGGAGTAGAATATGGAGGCAAAAGGAAGTTCATAGGAGGACAAAGTAGGGGGAAGTGGAGTTGGGGATCAGAGGAGTTGTTCCTCATGCTTTCCAGCCATTCCACAGTAGGTACCATGGCTGAAGAGGGGGGAGCCCCATCTGAATTACAGTTGGAGTAGGGAGTCTTATTCATGAAGTTATATGGTGAGAATTAGGGATATGTATGAGTTTAGGGAGGTGTCATAGAGCTTATTGAGCCTATGCACTGGATCTAGGAGGTAGCGATGAGGCTACCCCTCTTTCTACCACCATAGTAGAAAGCTATGGGTGGCGGGCTCCTAGCGACGAGGACCTATTGTTGTATCCATACACCTGAGGAGCCAAAATGAACCGCAAGGGGATGAGGATACTTTTGGAGTCTCGATCAGTGAACAATGAGCGAAAAGAGACATGAGATCACATGCCAGAGATCCACCGAGCGGTGGCGCCCACGCGAAGAAGATAAGACATGCGAGAATTCGAGAAAGAAGACTCACGTGAGCAGTGAAAGAGGGAGAAAATGAAATGGGTCTATGCCAGGTAGACCAACCGACTCAACATGAGGTAGGACTTGAGAGCCGCGCCCATCCTTGTGCCACATGGCAGATCCAGATTGACAACTAAAGGTAAAAGATTTATAAATACTCATATCTTAGATAATTCATAGAAATTAGCTCGATGATAAAACAAATACAAATAATATATCAAAATTCTCAGAAAAATGTGTAGAATAACATGGAACCATCATAATAGTCTTTTGAAATTTTAATTTTAGTAATATCATGCAAGATGTATTATGCATATTTCACAGATAATAAATATCAAACTATTGCCTAAAATTATGAGAATATGTCAGTAAATCCATATTCTTATTTATAATATATTTAAGGTTATTAATTGTAATGTTGGTGCACAAAATCATGTAATTTTCTTAATATGGCTAATTAGGGCTAATATCCCTAACCGTTGTTTAATAATTACAAATATGTGCAAGAAATCCTAAAAATTACAAAGTAAGCTCATACCATTATTTAGAACCTCACATTTAATTATGAGATCATGATTATGCATAGAATTCATGTTATATGAAGATGACCCTTAATACATGGGTTGTAACCCTAATTTGAATAATATATATAAACTAGGGTTAATATGTGCACAAAAAGGATATGGAACCTAATGTTCAGATAATGAACCATAATCTAGAAAATGAAATCGGTAAGATAATTCTTAGACAAGAATACAAGTAAAAGTGGGAATATACCAATGAGCTAAGTATACGCTAATAAATCATAAATATGGTTGAGATGATGAGAATATGATGATAGTATGTGATCTTGTCTTAATCAGGGATGACAAGGAAATAGATGATATCATGAATATCTGGCTTAAATTATCTCTTGATCAAGGTACGCCATTACCTCTTACTTACCTTATTATACAATATGCTTGCATTATATGTGTAGTAAAATACTTGGTGTATGATATTGGATTAAATGATTGGTCTTGTATGATATCTTGCTTGATTTTCCATCCTTATGGCTATTAACACATGAAACATAATATAGTTATTCCATTATATGAAAGCACTAAACTCTTTGGTAGTACAATGCTTGGAAAAGTGATCTCAAACTCTTTGGTAGTAGATCACATTTATAAGGATCTCAAACTCTTTGGTAGTAGATCATAAATGTCTTAATGCATTCAACTCTCAGGTAGTAAATGAATGGATGATATAATGGAAAATGAGCTAAACTATGTGTCCTCTTTTGTTAATGAACATACTTGCACAAGTATATGCCTTTTCTTATATTTTCTTATAACTGTCAAGTATTAGCTTTATCTTATTTTGAAGCTTAGTAATGAGAGGTATATAAAAAGACATGTAGGCATACTCAGTACAATATTCTTGAATATTTTGCTGATGTGTACCACTTGTAATCTTTTGTTTAGGTTGTGGACATATGATCTTGAAGATCCAAGATAGTTGTGAGTTATGTGGTGAGCTAATGTACAGGTGGACCTGTTGTCTTAAGATCTTGTTGTTTAGTGGTAGTACATGTATATGTAAAAGTTTGTTCTTAAATATATTATTTCAAATGTTGTAACAATTCATGTTGTAATTATATGTTGAATGGTGAACATGTGTTGTATATTTTTATTGTTGTTCATGTGCATGTGCTACTGTTGTTTCCTCTAATTTTCTTCTTCTTAGCCTAGTGTGGGTGTTTAAAATAAGATTCTCACTGAAGTCAGGGTTTCAATTTGGATGTCACACATCAGATTAATTTTTTATAAAATTCGGGGATGTCACAGGTGGTATGAGAGAATGAACAATAGAAAAGCCTCACATTTGCTCATAATGCAACTCAAACTAAATAAAACCTTGAACTTGAATATCTTTAGTGTTATATTAGTTGTATTTTTAGAGATTAGATTATACCTATCCTGTAGGTTATCACCTAGATGTCCGAGAACTAGGTCTAGATTGGTGTTTGTTGTATAGTAGGTCCTTAGGTGTCGTTCTTTCCTTATAGTGTAGTGGTATGGGACATTGCATTGTTTGGAAATGACGTACATCAAGGGAAGAGAAATCCTAGACATAGAGCGCTCATTGTCTAGGGTAGATACATTAGTCTACACTTTTTTCTCACCCTTTTCACTAGCTTACATTGCATTGTACTCTCTACTATCTGTGGGACACTTGTTTTCTGGATTTGGTTTTTGATTCCAATCGGATCGAACCTTGATAGTTTTCTCTGACACTTATTTTATCATAGAAAACTATATTATATTTTATTATATATGTAAGTATTACAAAAATGTGTCCCCACACACATACGAGTAGGAGGTGGTCATGCAACCTAAGTGAAAGTGAGTGACATCAGTCTAGAAGAGAGAATAGTTGAAGATTAGATGTCTAGATCCTTGTTGGAATATGTGATAGATGGAATAGATAAAAGAGTGAAATCACCCCTTTACTAAAAATTTGAAATATCAAATCTCCACTCCCAACATACTCCAAAGGTACATTGAAATGGGTGTAAAATTTTCAAATTTTTATTTATATGGTATACAAAAGACCATTGGAAAGTAGAAGAATAGAAATTACTGACTATATTCAATTTCATAAAAGAGTATACAAGAAATAAATCATTCTCCCTTTTGGTTTTACATCAAGATACATAAAAAAGATCTAGATAGAGGGAAGTCTAACTACTACAATCTTGTCTCCAAAGCAACATCTCCATCAACCAATTCCAAGCCAAAAGCTAAGAACTTCTTGTCTTATCCATCACCTTCAGCACCTGGGTGGTTCGGAAGGCACCTAGAAAAAGGGAAAGGGAAGAAACGTATGTGATACAAAACTAGTCTAAAATAACAAGATAAGTAAATCAATTAAGAATATGCTAGGGATTCATCATAAGATGAAGATAACAAGAGTATGAGGCTATATATCTAAGAAACTTGCCATTAACAATTAAATTAAAAGGTGTTACATGTAAGATAATTATGTCTACCTAACTAAGTAGGGTTGAGGAACCTACCAAACCTCTAATATATAGATGAGGGGAGAATATGACATTACCAATCACCTACACAATAATATGGGGAAAATAAAAACATTCCCCATGGAGATTAAAAACATGCCCTCTGTGGGTGGTTGTACATAAGTACCGTTACTTTAAATTAAATAGAACATAAATCTACATACTAGAAAAGTAGTAATGGCAAGAATAATCATAATATTCAATAAGCATGGCAGTGGGGTATAAGACCCAAACAATATGAAACAATAATTTGATTTGAGGCACAAGTAATTAGGGTTTCAAGAAAAGAAAATTAGATTCAATTGAGACTCATTAGGGAAAGTAGGTGAAGGGATAAAATTTCCCAACTAAGGTGTTAGATGCACATACCTCTTCCTTAAAGACCTAGAAACCACTTTTCAAAATATTTAAAGTGGATCAAGGTCCACTTGTCCTAACATCAATACCATGTTCATGCATTAGAACTATATTCATTCATTAAGGACTTAAAACCCTAAAGTTACCAACTTTTTACACAAACCATTGATTTAGACCTTGAAATTATAACCACTATCTTAGTTAGGTTTTTTTGATCAAAATAACATATAATATTACGTATTTTTAAGACATGGACTTTTAGATGCTTTTTGGTGATTTTTAACTAATTAATTCATTTTCTAGAAAATCACCTTCTATAAACATTGATATCAACCTTTGAAAATATTTTTATTAGAAAGAGAACATTTTTTTGAGTTTAAAACATATTTTATTTTTAATTTTGGACAAAAAAATAATGAGATACGAATTACTGAACTCTAGCCAATCAGAAGGTGCCACATAGGCAAATCGGTTCAAAATAGAGGGAAAGCGAGAGAGAGAGAGGGAGAGGAGGGGTAGCCCGTGACTTGGCCCAGTCACTCGCGGCCAAGTCAGGGTCAAAAGCCAAGTCAACCACGAGTGGCTCCAGTTAAGCGAGTGAAAACAATACCAAAAGACCAATCCGCCGTTAGTCGAGAAAACAAAGAAAAGAGAAACATGGAGGGTAAGAGAGGGAAAGCACTCAGGGGAATCACCACCTACATTATCCCCACCATGGCTAGGCATCAACGAGTTGTTGATCAATCTAGAATTGGGGTAATCCACAAAACAAGTCAAAGAAAAGAATCAAGGAGGGAAAAGAAGCCCTAGTAGAAACCAAACTCACCAAGCTAGTTAATTTGAGTGTGGGTTCTACAGAGAGAAGGAGAGGAGAGACACAAGCCTTGTGAGAAAACTCGAGCATCAACAATTAAGGATGCATGAAAATGAGCAATTGGAGGGAGAACGTAGATGTAAGAGGGCTAGGGAAGGCTCGAGTATAGGTATTTATAGGCGGGGAGAAGTAAACTAGGGTTTTCAGACTTGGGGTGAGAAAGAGGTTTTGGGAGATTTAGGGGTTTCTTGATTCTTCACAAAAACACCTAAAACTAGGGATAAACCTATGTGGAACCACAAAAGGAAACTAATTAGACAAAAATCTCAAGAAATGATCGACTGTAGAGAGATATATTTGGGTTTTAAATTTCGCAAAAAGCAACTCTTGTTTCCCAATCGGGTCCGAGGTAGGAGATGAGCTCTCGACCGTCTAATATTTCCATGGGGATCTCCTAGCCATCAGATCGTACGTGTGTATATTAGCTGCGTGACATTTATTTTCTGAGTTGTATTATAATTCGAATAAAGTGATATATATACTATTTAATGAATTTCTCTTTCTTCCTTTTAGGGCTCGAATAGTTTCCAAATTTAATAAAAATTGACACCCTGACTGATTTTGAGGTGTAAAATCTGAATATGGTATTAGTTTTTCCTTTTGGGGTCTTTTAATGGGTTAAATCTTTCAAAATGCATTTTCTCTTTCGTCCTTCATATATGACTCTAAGATTATCCAAATATGATGAAATTTCACCCATGTGTCCCAAATTTTACCATTAGTTGATCATGTTTGTGCCATTTATTTAATTAATTATCAAAATGAAGGTTCGACACACTTTCTCTCTCCTACTTTTTGCCATTATCCAAATATAATCCAAATTAGTTGAAAATTTACCAAATAGCTTATTTTCATATTTAGATTACGAATTTGGTATTAGTTTTCCAATTTGAGATCATTAGATATTTTATTTCTCTTTCTTTGCTTATTTCCTATTTTCCTTTAATAAATGCTTTTACATATATTTATATTTTCCACATTGGATGATACTTGGCCCTTAAGTAACTTTTCGTTCAAGAAAATGAAATTTTATATCAAATGATCTTGTGGGTTTTCTATTTGTGATTTTTGAAACAATATATTCCACATTATCTCCTTTTATCCAATTATAACATTTATCATCTCCTTTATGTATATTTTGGGATTTCTTTTCTTTCTTACATTCTAAAATGTCCTAGAAAGTTCTAGCATGAAATCCATCATTATTCTTAAGTGGACAATTGCACATCAGGCCCAATACTTAGATTTCTACTGTGGTATGTGAGCATTAAATCCCTTTATTAGCATTAAAGGTGAACAAATGTTCACTAAAACAATATTCTCTACAAATTAAACAGAAAGGCCGAGAAGGATAGAAATGAAAGGAAATGATGGGAAAGAGGGCCAAACGATAAAATTTCCAAGACTCGGTATGTTACACCACTCCACCCCTTAAAGAGGATTTCATCCCCAAAATCACTAGAAGAGATGGAAGGGTGAATATGCAACATCACATCACTAAACTTCAAGCTATTCCTCCAACCAAAACTTCCACCAAAACTGTCACCAACATCAACTACTTAACCTGAGAGTTTAGGAACAACTCATCATCAGTCAGGTTCTCAAGGATCACCTAGGGTTTCACTTTTAAGATTCCTTTTTGAGAGTTAACATTATTAACATTCAATTTATGAGGATATCACGTTGTCATAATTATTCTTTTAATTATGTGAGGTTATAGTCACTTATTACCAAGAGAGTCAAATATTATTATTTTTCATGAAACCTATATTTCTTATTAAGAATTTTATCCCAATTATAGGTTACTCAATTGTCTCAATATACTTGATCATTATCCTTAATAATTTAGATTTAAACTTCATTTTTACAATATTATCACCATATTAAATTATAACAAATTATTTTGTATGAAATAGGATGTGTAATATAATTTGTTATTAACTCTTCAATTAAACTGAATTATGTCACATTAATTAGTTATATTTATATTAAACATGATCTCATTTCCATATTTTCTTTATTACTCACCTTAATGTCATCATTAATCATTTTCCCATATTTATTCATTTATATTATTGATTTTGCACATTTATGTGAATCCAATCCCTTCATATTCACATTGAAGCCATTACATGTATTTTAATGATCAAGGTGGGACATATTACATATTAATGAATTGATTCACATACCAAGTCATGATTAGGTGTTAAATTAGGTGTGTACCAGGTAACAAGGTGATATGCATTTTATATTTATGACATGAGTAATCTATGATTAGGTGAATATATATCATTTATGTGCATCAAGGTAGCCATTAATTTAACATGAATATCATTAAGAATGGATATGTTAAGGTTATATGATTACAACTTAAGATTTAGGTCAACATGACCATTATATTTCACTTACAACTTGTTAGCATATATTAAGTCCCATATTATGTTACATTTATCTTTTTAATCATATCATTAGGGTTTATGGTTCATGAAATTGTTAACATCATGTGTATCCATAATTAGTATTAATATGTGACTGACACATGTTAAGTGCATTGGATAATCATTTGGGTTTGAACATATGATATATTCCTCAGATGATCATTATATGTTCATTAATTTATAAAGAAGCATGTTAGGGTTACCACTATTACATGTTTGGCCAAGACCTCATATCCAAACATACTAACCTCCTATTCATGGAGTTAGGTTTTCTAAAGATAGATAGATATTTAGATGTCACAGGGCTCCATCACATAAAAGAGGATTTCATCCTCAAAATCTAACCACCAAACATCATCAAACTAACTATACTCCACCCCTTAAAGAGTTTGACCTATCAAGACAAACTATACTAGGGTTAAAGGATGAATTTACTACATCATGTATAAGATCCATCATACTTCCACTGCGCACTCTGATAGTTCACCTAACCCCAAACTTCAAATTCTACATTCTAGGGATAAACTATCTGAGCATGTGGTCCTAAGGGACATAAAGAAACTATCTTAGTATCCATCCTCAAATAAGTCATCATACACCTAAAACTTAGGGTTCCCAAAGATATAAAACATAGAAGTCTAAGGTTACTATTGCCTAAAAGCAAACTATTTCAGACAATCCATATCAGCTCAGGCTAGGCCGGTATCACAAGGATCTATGATTCCTTGTAAACTAAGCAAGTGGAGCGGAGGAAAATATTGCCAGCCCCCAGAACCTGATCCTTTCTAGACACCTTTGCTTCAACTTCATGCCCTAATAGTTGCCTAAAGGGAAACCTAAACAACATCAAGTTATGCATGTTTTTGTTATGAGTATTTTAGGGTTTTATTTATCAAGATTCTAATGTGGAACTATAGAATCCTAAATCAACCTTTCATCAATACATATCAAATCTAAGGTAAGCATGTAACTTAAAGGGAAACTATGTAAGACAATAATTCTAATTAGGTAGACAAAACTGAAATAGTCAGATTCCGACTACCATGGGCTCTGATATCATGTTGTAAAAGAATGAAATCACCCCTTTACTAAAAATTTGAAATATCAAACCTCCACTCCCAACATACTCCAAAGGTATGTTGAAACCGGTGTAAAATTTTCAAATTTTTATTTATATGGTATAAAAAAGACCATTGGAAAGCAGCGGAATAGAAATTACTTACTATATTCAATTTCATAAAAGATTATACAAGAAATACATCATTCTCCCTTTAGGGTTTAAATCAAGATACATAAACAAAATCTAGATAGAGGTAAGTCTAACTACTACAATCTAGTCTCCAAAGCATGTCTCCATCAACCAAGTCCAAGCCAAAAGCTAATATCTTCTTGTTTTATCCATCACCTTGCTCAACACCTGGGTGGTTGGGAAGGCACCCAACAAAAGGGAAAGGGAAGAAAAGTATGTGTCAGAAAACTAGTATAGGATAATAAGATAAGTAAAGAAATGAAAAATAGGCTAGGGATTCATCATAAGATGAAGATAGCAAGGGTATGAGGCTATATATCAAAGAAACTGGCTATTAATAATTAAATTAAAAGGTTTTGCATGTAAGATATTTATGTCTACCTAACTAAGTAGGGTTGAGGTACCTACTAGACCTCTAACCTATAGGTGAGGGGAGAATAAGACATTCCCAGTCACCTACACAATAATATGGGGACAATAAAAACATTCTCTAGGGTGATTAAATACATGCCCTCTATGGGTGGTTGTACAAAAGTAGCGCTACTTTATATTAAATAGAACATAAATCTACATTCTAGAAAAGTAGTCATGGCAAGAATAAACATAATATTCAATAATCATGGTAGTGGGGTATAAGACCCAAACAATATGAAACAATAATCTAATTTGAGGCACAAGTAATTAGGGTTTCAAGAAAAGAGAATAAGATTCAATTAAGCCTCATTAGGGAAAAGTGGGTTAAGGCATAAAATTTCCCAACTAAGGTGTTAGATGCACGTACCTATTACTTAGAGCCCTAGAAACCACTTTTCAAAACCTTTAAAATGGGATCAGGGTCCACTTATCCTAACATCATTTCCATGTTCATGCATTAGAACTACATTCATTTATTAAGGACTTAAAACCCCAAAGTTACCAAATTTTTACACAAACCATCAATTTAGAACTTGAAATAATCACCACTATCCTAGTTAGGTTTTTCTAATCAAAATAACATATAATATTATGTATGTTGAAGATATGGACTTTTAGATGCATTTTTGGTGATTTTTAACTAATTAAATCATTTTCTAGAAAATCACCTAGTCAAAACTCAAAATAAACCTTTGGAAATATGTTTATCAGAAAGAGAATATTTTTTAGAGTTCAAAACTTATTTTATTTTTAATTTTGGACAAATAAATAAAAAGATACAAATTATTGAACTCTGACCAATGAGAAGGTGCCACATAGGCAAATCAGTTCAAATAGAGGGAATGTGAGAGAGAGGGAGAGGAGAGGTGGCCTGTGACTAGGCCCAATCACTCATGGCCAATTCAGGGTCAAAATCCAAGTCTACCGTGAGTGGCTTCGGTCAAGCGAGTGAAAAGAGTACCAAAAGACTAATCTGCCCCTAGTCAAGAAAATAAAGAAAAGAGAAACACGGAGGCTAAGAGAGGGAAGGCACTCGGGGGAATCACCCCCTACATTCTACCCTCCATGGATGTGTGAGCTACTACTCAATTTGGAATTGGGAAAATCCGCAAAACAAGGTGAAAAAAAAAGAATCAAGATAGGGAAAGAAGCCCTAGTAGAAACCAAACTCACCAAGCTAGTTAATTTGAGTGTGGGTTCCACTAAGAGGAAGAGAGGAGAGCTGCAAGACTTGCAAGAAAACCTGAGCATTAGCAATCAAGGACACATGAAAATGAGCAATTGGAGGGAGAGGGTAGATGCAAGAGGGTTAGGGAAGGCTCGGGTACATGTATTTATAGGCGGCGAGAAGTAAACTAGGGTTTTCAGACTTGGAGTGAGAGAGAGGTTTTGGGAGATTTGTTGCTTTGTAGATTCTTCACCATAACACCTAAAATTAGGGATAAATCTATGCAGAATCACAAAAGGAAACTAACGAGACAAATATCTCAAGAAATGATCGACTATAGAGAGATATATTCAGGTTTTAAATTTCACAAAAAGCAACTCTTATTTCCTGATCGAGTCTGAGGTAGGTGATGAGCTCTCGACCGTCTGATGGATTCAAGGATCTCTCCTCATTATTTGATCGTGTGTGTGTATATTATCCGCATGACATTTATTTTCCAACTTGTATTATAATTCGAATAAAGTGATATATATATATTATTTAATGAATTTCTCTTTCTTCTTTTGAGGGCTCAAACAGTTTCCAAATTTGATAAAAATTGACACCTTGAGTAATTTTGAGGTGTAGAATCCGAATATGGTATTATTTTTTCCTTTTAGGGTCTTTTAATGGCTTAAATAATTCAAAACTCATTTTCTCTTTCCTCCTTCATTTATTACTCTAAGATTATCCAAATATGATGAAATTTCACCCACATGTCCCAGTTAATGTCTTATATATGACTTTGCCATTAGTTGATCATGCTTGTGCCATTTTTGTAATTCATTATCAAAATGAAGGTTCTACACACTTTCTCTCTGCTACCTTTTCCCATTATCCAAATATCATCAAAATTAGTTGAAAATTAGCCCAATAGCTTATTTTCATATTTAGATTACAAATTTGGAATTAGTTTTAAAATTTGATAAAATTAGATATTTTATTTCTCTTTCTTGTCTTATTTCCTATTTTTCTGTAATAAAGGATTTTATATATATTTATATTTTCCACATTGGGTGATACTTGGCCCTTAAGTAAATTTTAGTTCAAGAAAATGAAATTATGTATCAAATTATCTTGTGGGTTTTCTTTTTGTGATTTTTGAAACAATATATTCCACATTATCTCCTTTTATCCAATTATAACATTTATCATCTCCTTTATGTATATTTTGGGATTTATTTTCTTTTTCACATTCTAAAAAGTCCTAGAAAGTTATAGCACGAATTCCATCATTATTCTTAAGTGGACAATTGCACATCAGGCCCATTACTTAGATTTCTACTGAGGTATTTGTGCATTAAACCCCTTTATTGGCATAAAAGGTGAACATATGTTCGCTAAACCATTATAATCTCCATAAATTAAATAGAAAGGCCAAGAAGGATAGAAATGAAAGAAAGGATGGGAAATAGGGCCAAAAGATAAAATGTCCAGGATTTGGTATGTTACTAAATAGATGAAATAAGTTGTGATGATATGATATAGGTCTTATATGGATGATATAAGTTGGTTTGTGATGATCAATACTTGTTTTTAAGGATTATGGTTCAGTTTTGAGGATTTGAGATAGGTTTTGATGATGAAAGTGTGGTGAAACATCCCGCTATCACACATACAATGAGATGTCACGCGAAAATGTGCGGAAAACACCATAAATCACCTATTACCAAAAACACGGGTTAATTAAAACTGATTTCGGAAAGTAGATAAACCAAGAAACAATTACATAGAGATCCTCATCCTGCAAGAAGACAGGTTATATAAACATTTTACAAGCCTTGATAAGTGTCCACAGCTTATAAGATCAGTTGTCCTGTCAACACATGAGTTCATCACCTGTTTATACATACACAACGGGCCACATCCGGCTAGCAGTAGGATAGACAAAGCTTCATCAGCTACACATCGTAAAACAACGTCAAAAAACCTACAAGGACCTGAGAGTACATGGATGACTCTAGGACTCTACTAAAAAACAACCAAAACAACAGTGTATCCATCTCTTGCCATCTACTGCTCTTCTTGCTGCTCAGCTGCAACCTCGCGACCACCACCACATCTAGCACGATCACCTAAAAAGGTTGTAAACCAACAGGGTGAGACACACAGTCCTTGCGAGAAACATAACTCCCCGCCGAAACTATAAAACCTCAAAAAAAGGTTAAAACAACAACAGCAGATAACTGATAAAGCGTATGATAAGAGCAACATATTGAGCGAGGTTGTTATTACCATCAAGCTGACCAAGATATCCGGGAGGCATATAACCAAGTATTTCTTTATGGAACATGATTGACAACATAAGCTTTATAAGATTTTACCGGATAACATAAGGAACATATGAGTAACTGCAATGTATAACAAGGTCAACTGTACAGACAAGGCCTCAACCAATGTTCCGTGTTTTGGCTAAAGCAATAAATACTATTCGGCTGAATTACATATCATTATGCCCTAAGGAAGTGAACTGTACCGCTCAAATCCAACCTTCGGTTGTGAAACCCAAGCCAGTGCCATAAAAGGTCGATGGAAGAGCCAGACTTCACGACCTTCCCACCTCATGGTCAGTGCACGAGTGCAAAACAAGCAGGACCACAGTCTCATGCTTAAGTGGCCTTAGCCACAGGGTCAGGCTACCCTCTGCCTAGCCCACCTTGGTACATGTATCGACGCTAGTGAAACTGAGCCAGGAGCATGTTCACCGAGCTCTGAGCCATGAACGCATTCATGCTCTCTCATCACACATCCTGAATCATGGGCTTGTTCATCATGTTCCAACATATTGAGATACATGCCTGAAACCATGCTCTGGAATCTACAACCGAAGTTGCACTCTAACCTCCTCATTTTCATCTAGGAGAAACCACACATATTCAATAATATGCGCTTCCAGGTTAACCCGCAGGAGAACCTATTTCACCATCACCAACTATTGACGATGATGGATCTATGGCTAGGGCAAACTACATAATATGTTCCACTATAATTAGTTAGTATATTTTAAGTGGATTGTTGAGGCAGCCAGGTTGTAACACATACATAACATTAAGTTACATTATTACTACCACCATCACATTATCCCGGGATCTCAATCCCTTACCACAGGAAACACTGCCTCTTAAGGCATTCTCATAATCTTACATCATCACTTGGGATAACAATCCCTGATCTCATCATCTGAGGATAACACCTCAACTAGGAATTTAGCCTTTATCAGGTCCTCAGACCTATCACATCATACTGGTGATGCATGTTATCTCATCAACAAGAGTGATCATCACAATGCAGTGTTATTCAAACATATATAACTCATAGCCCTTACCTGGATATGAATTCACCTGATACACCTCCATGATTAGTATGCACCTCAAAAGAGATAACTTAAAAATCACCAGACATAGCTCTTATGTTTATCATATTATTAGGGTTTGTAGATGCACATGTCATGATCATAATCGTATGAAGCATATACTGTTTCAGTTATATTATTGCTATCAAATCATGGGCATCCATCTATGCTTTTTACCTTATAAACAGGAGCAAGCATCTTGGAAAAATATCCAACATAGCATAGGTTCACAACTAACTTCCATTGTTCATTATCAATGAAGAGGCGATCTCATGCAGAAGGACTACTAGGTAGAAAGCCTGCTACCCTCACTAGAAGTGTGACGGGTAGGGAAACCCTCACAAAGGTGGTATCGGGCAGGGTAACACCCCTCACTAGAGGCCTATCGGCCAAGCACTGCACATCCTCTATCATGCATCAAGGTTCCATTAGCACTCAAGGTGTCATGCAACCATCACCAAGGTATAACGTGCAGCACTACCCTGGCTATCGCCCAAGGGTCTAATGTTCCCCAAGCTCGGGTTAGGGTTAGGTTTCACTATCGGCTAACCTTCAGCATGAGCCATATCGACCAAAGGGGTGTTGTAACGCCTAGGTCCACTGCCCAAGGCTCTAGCACAGTTTCAGGAATGACGACTGGCCCCACAGACCACCACTAGCCTTAACTGCACACTTTTTGTCCACTCACGCGCAAGCCAGGATCAACTTCTCGACTGGTCACCCATCCTAGTACTACTCCAAGCTGAGCACGCTTAACTATGGAGTTCTTTAGAGATGGGCTCCCAGAAAATGAGGTGCACCTTGGTGATATGGGTAGTCCGATCATTCATTTTAAGATCATATTATCCAAGGCCTCAAATCCTGGGATGTTACAATCTCCCCCACTTAGACTCTTGACGTCCTCGTCAAGGCTCAACTATATGGCCTCATAATTTGACCCCATTTCAGTGCAGACCCACAATGGTCCATGGACACCCAGCTCCCGTCCACGGTTACCAACGCAAGGGCAGCTCTATCTCGTCTCTACGGATAGCCCTTTCCAACTTGGCTGGACCGCACAGCTCAAGACTGGCATGCCACATGCCCATGTGGGCCCACCTACTGGAGGGGTTATGGCTCTCATACCATTTGTAACACCTGGGCCCACTGCCCAAGGCTCTAGCAGAGTTTCAGGGATGACGACTGGCCCCACAGACCACCACTAGCCTTAACTACACGCTTTTTGTCCACTCACGCGCAAGCCAGGATCAACTTCCCGACTGGTCACCCATCCTAGTACTACTCCAAGCTGAGCACGCTTAACTATGAAGTTCTTTAGAGATGGGCTCCCGGAAAAGGAGGTGCACCTTGGTGATATGGGTAGTCCAATCATTCCTTTTAAGATCATGTTATCCAAGGCCTCAAATCCTGGGATGTTACAGGTGTCGCCCAAGGCGCCCCTATCATGCAACCATCTCAGCATCATCCAAGGGTTAACCCTATCGACCAGGGTACCCATGACGTCTAAGAATGGTGTCGTGCATGGCCATGAAGCATCATAATGGTCAGCATCTAGGGTTAGCACATCGGGCATCAAGCAAAAATGTCAAACACTTCATATAAGTCAAATCTCTACTAAAACATGGTGGTATCAACCAAATCCATCCTCGACAACATACCATATCGCCCAAGCTCATCTAAACAAGGATAACGACCAAGGCTATGCCGGACACCAAGCTATCAAAGCCTATCAGCCAAGATCATCTCAAGACAAAAAGGGGTGTATCAGGCATCCTCTGAACATGGTGTATTGTCCAAGACTTAACCCTAATGAGGGTATCGAGTAACATACTCAGAAAGTCACCAAGGAAACATATGTCGGCAAAGAGCCCATCCAAGGGTCTAGCAACCATGTCTTCCAAATCCTAACTCTAGGGTAGATAAGGGATATCGGGCACAAAGCCAATCGAACACATCAGAACCAAAATAGCCAGACCAAGACCCAAGACAAATAGGTATCGGGCAACATCTCATCAAGGGTGTATCGTGCAAGGCACCAAGCCCACCCCGACAAGGTCATCATCAACCTCAAGCACAAGGGCACCAAACCCAAATGGATCAAGAGGATCAACTCACCTCTCAACAACCAAGAGAGAGGGGTTTTGCACAACCTCTATCACAAATCGAGCAACCACAAGGATCCACCCCAACGTAGGTCATCATATATTTATAGCTCACCTCTCAAATCCATGGTGAGAGGAGGATGTTGCCCAAGAAACTAGAATGTAGGCTCACCTCTAAACCAAAATGAGAGAGGGGTATTGCCTACATCACTAGAGCTCAAACTCACTTCTCTAGACCAAGGAGAGAAAGGGGTATTGCTCAATAAGGAAACCCTAAAACAGGGTTCAACCAACTAGGTACAAAGGTACAAAACATCAACCATAACAACAAGATCACTTTATCCACAAGACTAAAGGTGCAAACTAAGAAAGAAACATATCTAGCAACATACATTGCCGATCATGATCATATGAAAACATGCATCATAAAAGGAGGTAGTTTGGTTAGGGTTAGGAATTATGTAACCAGCCTCAAGCAAGCTCCAAGCTCCTAGTACCAAGCTTCCAAGCTCAAGCACCACCACAAGAAGAAGAACAAGGTACTCTAGGGTTCGTCCAGCACTAGAGGAAGAAGAAGACTCCAAGGAGGAGGAGGATCAGCCACTAAGCTTGCAAGGGAGAGGTGTCATGCACCAATGAAGGGGGGAAACTAAGGAACTAAAGGGATCCTTAGAAAGAGAAATGGGATACATATACAGAAGAGGATGGAGGAATAACCAAGGTAAAATAAGGCAATGTGTCACCCACCTAGGAACACTTGTCCATGGGAAACGCCACCCTCTCATCTTGCCCCATACACATGTCCAAGGTAATTGCCAGATGCAATCATCATGCACCAAGTATCCATTAGAGTCATGACACAAACAAAGCTAGGAGTCAAAGGTGGTCCATGGTCGATACCCCCACTCCTTGCCCAATAAAACCTCATGGGCGACACACCCATGGCCGACACAACCATGGCTGGCACACCTATGGCTGACACAAGGTCAAACAAGGAAAAGCAAGGCATAACAGGGCCCAACAAGGCTCACCCAAGCCCAAAGAAACCCAAGAAATGAGCCCAACCCTTCCTCTCAACACTAGAGGATGCAAGGAGAGAGAGAAACACCTCTCAAGGTGACAAACTTGCTCATCAACCCTAGACTTGGGTTATTTGCAAGTAGCACCTCCAACACTCAACAAAGCACAAACAAACCCTAATCACCACTAAAGATGATTAGAAAGCAACTAAACACCTGGTTTAGGCAGAGCAAACATGATAAGCCCAAAACGGGGGTGAGGGTCCTTATAGAAAGTAAGTATGTTTTTGTATGGTAATTTAATATAAGAGAAGGTAAGACAAGGAAGTGGATCAGTAGGAGCCTCAATATCTTTTATGAAGGACGACCTCTAGTATTGGGACCAGATATAGGGTTAACTCTAGAGTGAGTGAGACCCATTGGGAGAAGGTCAGAGAACCTAAACTCCAAGATTTGAGAATTCTAAGAATACATGTTATGATGTTTCCTAAACTAGAATACTCCTGAGTAAATGAGTTGAATTGCTTTATGCATGATTCCTATAGATATCCTGAACCCTAGATGTCCTAGAGAGGACCAAATCCTAGAGTCAAAGAGAGGCCAGTTATATGTGCATATGTGAACATGACTATGAGAACCTACCATCTGCGTGAGAAAGAGAGAGAGTCCCAAGACCCTGGAGGAGGTAACTATGTTTTAGTTTCTACTAACGGCTCATGCTCAAGTTGGTGGTTCCTTGTAGGACTGTAGTGGTGTATATAAGATAGAGAGTTGGGAAATAGCGTGTCTCATGGATAGAGAACCTATAAAGAGAATGCCATATCAGGTTATGGTTTGTGCTTTTGTGGCATGACAAAGTAAAGGAATAAACTAGTGCTAATGAGGTAGACCTAAGAACCCTAGACGAAAGAGTGAAGACGAAGTCATTTCTTATGAGATACTCATAGATAGGAGTCTGCTTAGAGAGGCGAAGCATGAGACTACCCTCATCATAAGGGTTAGGACCTCAATTGGGCTAGATAAAATTTTTATATATGATTGACAAGCCACTTGTGTAAGTTTGTTTAGAACAACCATGGTATAATATATGTAAGGATGTGATCTATTCTCGAGATGTGATATATAGACATGATATGATGGAAACCTAGAGATGGTTTAATAGATATCAATGTATAAATTATAACCATATACATGATGATAATGTTATATAGTTAGTTAATCAGGTTATGAAGTTTTTAACAAAGTTTGTAAGAAAATGTGATAGTCATATGAAATCATATTAATGACATATGACATATGACATTCAAGGTGTGAGTATTAGTGCTTAACAAATATGTTGAATATGTTGAAACAAATAAAAAAATATAATGTTGGTGACACCTTGATATATGAGTTAACTTTAGTTAATTCCTTTAGAACATGGTAATATGATGTGGAAACCCTAATGCATGGGTAAAGATAAGAATGAAACCCTACCATATGAGATATTTCATGACAAAAATAAAGTTTCTAAACCCTTGTTTCAATCTTTGATGAAGGGGTGTTCCACCCTAAATGTTTTTAAAACCTCCTAATAGTGGTTTGGATATGATTATGGGGCTTTGATATGGATATGTTGCACATAGAGTGGTGTCCTACATATGTATGAAGACCTTTTAGGTTTTCCTTGAAGTAAGAGAATGCATTAATTTCAGGGATGAAGTTTCTTTTAAGATTTACATGATGTGAATGACTGGATTTTGGCTTAATTTCAAGGATGAAATTTCATATAAGGTGTGTAGGACGTGATGGAGAAGCAATTCGTTACCCGGATGATGGAGAAGAAGACTATGACCCGACTACCATAGATGTCATGGGGTGAACTTTTGATGTTCTTGGTTTTACATATTATAATGACATAATGATAGTTCGTGAAGTGTGCTTTGATCATATGTAGGTACTCCAGTTGGTTTGACATAATTGAAGATGATTTGATCATTAATAACATGATTAATACCCCTAAGTATATGTTGTCTTGGGAATAAGTAGTTGATTGGTCAAATGTGATAAATTGGCAAAAACAATGGATGGGAGGTAGCTTGGATGATAATAAAGCTATGATCAAAATTTAATGATGAATGGACCATCCAATCAGAAGCTACAGAGGTTTAAAATTTATGAAATATTTGATATGTCAATGTATTTAGGAGCACGATTACCCTTTTTAGCCTAGGTTTTGATGGTAGGTTGTGTCACATTCACCTGGAATAAGTCAACCATAGATTGACTATTTGGGCAAGCTTCATCTCAGGTCGTACCTCTAGTGGCAAAAATAATCAGACAATTTTTGTTGGCTTGACTAGAGAAGTGGGGAGAGCCCTTAAATGATAACTGTAATGACTACAGTAGGGAGAACGAGGCCCTACATCTTGTTTCCTCTCCACCACAGTGAGCGGGTAATGATTGGGAGTAGAATATGGAGACAAAAGATAGCTCAGAGGAGGAAAAAGTAGGGGGAAGTGGAGTTGGGGATCAGAGGACTTGTTCCTCATGATTTCCAATCATTCCATAGTAGGTACCACGGCTGATGAGTGGGGAACTCCACCGAAATTACAACTTGAGTTGGGAGTCTTATTCATGAAGTTCCTTGGCAAGAATTAGGGATGCATATGAGTTCAGGGAGGTGTCATGGAGCTTCTTGAGTCTATTTATTGGATCTAAGAGGTAGCGATGAGGCTACCCCTCTTTCTATCACTGCAACAAAAAGCTACGAGCGACGAGCTACTAGTGGTGAGGAGCTGAAATGAACCGCAAGGGGATGAGGATCCTTTTGGAGTCTTGATCAGTGAGCAAGGAGGGCAAAGAGACATTAGATCACACGTTGAATATCCACCCTACGGTGGTGCCCACGCGAAGCAGAGAAGATTGGCAAGAACACGAGAAAGAAGACTCGCATGAGCCGTGAAAGAGGGAGAAAATGAACCAATTGCAAGCTAGGAAAACCAACCCGAACCATGATAGACCAGCTGGCTCAGCCCGAGGTAGGACCTGAGAGCCGTGCCCATCCTTGTTCCATGTGGAAGATCCAGATTGGACACTAAAGGTCAAAGATTTATATGTACTCAGATCTTAGATAATTCATAGAAATTAGCTCGATGACAAAAAAATACAAACAATATATCAAAATTCTCAAAAAAATGCATAAAATAATATGGAACAATCATATCAATCTTTTAAAGCTTTGATGTCAGTAATATCATGCAAGATGTATTATGCTTATTTCATGGATAATAAATATAAAACTATGGCTTAAAATTATGAGAATATGTTAGTAAATCCATATTCTTGTTTATAATCTATTTAAGGTCAGCAATTGTAATGTAGGTGCACAAAATCATGTAATTTTCTTAATATGGCTAATTAGGGATAATAACCCTAATTAATGTGTAATAATTACAAATATGTGCAAGAAATCCTGAAAATTACAAAGTATGCTCATAACATTATGTGGAACCTTAGATTTAATTATGAGATCATGTTGATGCTTAGAATTCATGTTATATGAAGATGACCATTAATACATGGATTGTAACCCTAATTTGAATAATGTATATAAACTGGGGTTAATATGTGCACAAAATGGAAATGAAACCTAATGTTTAGATAACGAACCATAATCTAGAAAATGATATTAGTAAGATAATTCTAAGATAAGAATATAAGTAAAAGTGGGAATATACCATTGAGATAAGTAAACCTTAATAACTTATAACTAGGGTTGAGATGATGAGAATTTGGTGATAGTATGTGGTCTTGTCTTAATCAGGGTTGACAAGGAAATAGATGATATCATGAATATGTGGTTTCAATTATCTCTTGATCAAGGTACTTCATTACCTCTTACTTGGCTTATTATACAATATGCTTGCATTATATGTGTAGTAAAATACTTGGCATATGACATTGGATGAAGTGATTGTTCTCGTATGATATCTTGTTTGATTTGACATACTTATGGCTATGAACACATGAAACATAATATATCTATTCCATTGTATGAATGCATTAAACTCTTTGGTAGTACAATGCTTGGAAAAGTTATCTCAAACTCTTAGGTAGTAGATCACATGTATAAGGATCTCAAACTCTTTGGTAGTAGATTACATGTATAAGGATCTCAAACTCTTTGGTAGTAGATCACATGTATAAGGATCTCAAACTCTCTGGTAGTATATCACATATATAAGGATCTCAAACTCTTTGGTAGTTGATCATAAGGGACTTAATGCATTCAACTCTCAGGTAGTAAATTCATGGATGATATAATGGAAAATGAGCTTAAAATATGTGTCCTCTTTTGTTAATGAACATCCTTGCGCAAGTATATGCTTTTTCTTATATTTTCTTACAAGTGTCAAGTATTAGTTTTATTTTATTTTCAAGATTATTAATGAGAGGTATATAAAAAGACATGTAGGTGTACTCAGTACAATATTCTTAAATATTGTGCTGACGTGTACCACAAGTAATCTTTTGTTTAGGTTGTGGACATATGATCTTGAAGATCCATGATAGTTGTGAGTTATGTGGTGAGCTGATGTACATGTGGACCTGTTTTCTTAAGATCTTGTTGTTTATTGGTAGTACATGTATATGTAAAAGTTTACTGTTCATTGTGTAATATCAAATGTTGTAACAATTCATGTTGTAATTATATGTTGAATGGTGAACATATGTTATATGGTTTTAGTATTGTTCGTTTGCATTTGCTACTGTTGTTTCCTTCTGACTTCCTATAATTTTCTTCTTCTTAGCCTAGTGTGGGGTTTTTAAATTGAGATTCTCGCTGAGGTGAGGGTTTCAATTCGGACGTCACACAACAGATTAAGTTTTAGAAAATCTGGGGACATCACAATAGAGGAGGTCACTGCTAATTCACTGATGCAAACATATCCACAGTTACCCTTGGAAGCATGTTTGATGAATAAAGTAGATGACAACACAGATAGTCACTCTCTGCAGGAGTGTGTATTGATTCTGAAGGCATTATCCTACTATTATAGAAGATATTTTGAAGATTTGGGACCACCTCCCCAATCACTAGTTCCATCTCTGCTTAGCCCTCTTGAGTTGGAATTGAAGCTATAGCCACCACATCTGAAGTATGTCTTCCTAGCTACTGAAGAGAAGCTCTCGGTGATCATATCATCTCCTTGAGTGGTGAAGAAATGTGGTAGTTGCTTGCTATGTTGAAGAAACACTAAGATGCTTTTGGGTGGTTTATAGAGGACATCAAGTTAATCTCCGCGAGTTTGTGCCAACACAAGACCCGCTGGAAGAAGAAGCTAAAGCAATAGTTCAACCTCAACAATGACTCAACCCGATCATGACTGAGGTAGTGTAGAAAGAAGTGGGTAAGCTCTTATCAGCATGTATCATTTACACAATTTTAGATTCTATGTGGGTTAGCCGAACTCAAGTAATTCCTAAGAAAGGGGGGATCATTGTCACAACCAATGCAAATAATGGGTTGATTTCAACTAGGTTGGTGATGGGGTGGCATGTGTGTATAGATTATCGTCGTTTGAATGTCATCACTTTCAAAGATCATTTTTCATTACCTTTCATTGATCAGATTTTGGAACGACTCATAGGTCATTCACACCTTTGCTTCCTCGATGGGTATTCCAGTTATAATCAGATTTTGATCGAGCCAAAGGAAAAAGAGAAATCTACTTTCACCTCTCCTTATGGCACATTTGCATGTAGATGGATGCAATTCAGCCTATGTAATGCCCCTGCCACCTTCCAATGATGTATACTTCCCATTTTCTCTGATATGGTAGGGTAATGCTTGGAGGTGTTTATGGATGATTTTTTTATGTATGGGGAGTCATTTAATGATTGTATGTACGATTTGGATAAGGTCTTACAAAGGTGTGAGGACACTCACTTAGTCTTGAATTGGGAGAAGTGTCATATGACAGTGAGTGAGGGCATAGTGCTTGGACACAAGGTGTTCGACAAGGGTATGGAAGTAGACGCAGTTAAGATAGAAGTCATCTCCAATCTACCTACACTGACATCGGCAAAAGGAGTAAGGAGCTCTTTGTAACATGTTGGGTTTTATTGTCATTTTATCAAAGATTTTTCAAAAATTGCTAAACCCTTGTCAGAACTTTTGGAAAATGACGATGAATTTTCTTTGGATGATCAATGAGTGAATGATTTTGATATACTAAAGGTGAAGCTAAGCTCTATACCTATAGTGCAGGCTCCTGATTGGAGCCTATCATTTGACCTGATGTGTGACACATCAGACTATGTTGTGGGAGCTGTGTTGGGTCAACCCAAAGATATAGCTCCTACAATCATATATTATGCGTCTAAAAAATTGCAATGATGCAAAACTTAATTATACAACCATATAAAAAGATCTCTTAGCGGTTGTTTTTGTGTTTGAGAAGTTCTGCCGATACTTAGTAAGGGTGAGGGTGATTTTTTGGACCGACCACGCTGGCATCAAATACCTATTTCAAAAGAAAGATACAAAACCTAGATTGATTAGGTGGATTTTATTGTTACATGAATTTGACATCGAAATTAAAGACAAGGCAGGGGTGGAAAATGTGGTAGTAGATCACCTATCTAGGCTGGAAAGAGAGAATGAAAGAAAAATGTAGACATTCCTATTGTTGAGGATTTTCCACATGAAAAACTTTTTTCTATCAAGACTAAGGATACTTGGTTTGCAGTTATTATTAATTATTTAACCAACAAAGAGATGCCTACAGACTGGGGGTATCAAGAAAAGAAGATATTTTTTCACTCATTGAGGTTTTACATCTAGGATGACCCGATTCTTTTTAAACATTGTAGGGATGGAATTTTGAGGAGGTGTGTACCTAAGTGTGAGGTAGAGAGCATTTTGTCACACTTACATTCTTTACCTACAGGAGGACATCACGCTAGCTCTAGGACTATGACCAAAATTTTGGAGAGTGGATTTTATTGGCCATTATTGTTTAAAGATGCATATGGTTTTGTTCGTCATTGTGATGCATGTCATTGTGCATGTAACATTTCTAAGTGACATGAGATTCCATTGAATGTGTTTCAAGAGGTTGAGGTTTTTGATATTTGGGGTATTGATTTCATGGGTCCATTTGTGTTGTCTAATTCTAACCTTTACATTTTACTTGCGGTTGACTATGTATCTAAGTGAGTGGAAGCAATTCCAACCCACACCAATGACACTCAAGTTGTGTGCAAATTTGTGAAGGATAACATCTTCTACCAATTTGGTGTCCACCGACTGATCATTTGTGATGGTGTATCACATTTCACTAATAGGCAATTCATTACTCAGCAAATAAGGGGTGAAACACCGAGTGGGTACTCCTTGTCACCCACATACACAAGGCCAAGTGGATGTGTCCAACAGAGAAGTGAAGAAGATCTTGGAAAGGATAGTTTTGACTAATAGGAAAAATTGGAGTTTCATGCTTAATGACACTCTTTGGGCATATAAGACAACCTATAAATCACCTATAGGGATAAAAACTTTTAGGTTGGTTTACGAACATGCTTGTCATTTACCAGTAGAACTTGAGCATAAGGTGAAATTAGCATTAAGAAAGTTAAACTTTGGATTGGATAAAGTAGGTAGAAAAAGACTATTAGAGATGAATGAAATAGATGAGCTTAGGATGTATTCTTATGAAATTTCTAGGATTTATAAGGAGAGGACAAGAAGATTCATGATAGGCACATCTTGAATAGGGTGTTTCTTCCAAGACAAAAAGTTCTCCTTTTTAATTCCCAACTTAAGTTACATCCACACAAATTGAGGTCCAAATGGAGTGGACCATTTGTGATTGAGCATGTTTTTCTCCATGGTGTTGTGAAGATTTCATATGGGACTATGCCAATCCTTGTTAATGGCCAAAAATTGAAGCACTACTATGGTGGGAAAGTGGAGCAGAGAATAGAAGAGGTACAACTTATGGAAATCCATTAGATTCTTACTCTTAGGAAGAGTCTAGTCTAGGAAGTTAAACAATGGTGCTTGTTGGGAGGAAACCAACCTTCATTTCCCCTTATTCATGTTCATTTCAACATTATAGTTGTATTTTTATTCCTACTTCTTGAAAAAAGGTACCTTGACTCGTTTATGGAGTATGCAAATTTTTTCCAGGTCGGTACTACCAAGACACCAAGTCGGTAGTACCGAGATTACATCAGCAAGTCACCCACACAAGAACAATAGACTCGAAATGTGACGTCCTCGGATTTTCTAAAACTTAATATGATGTGTGATATCCAAATTGAAACCTCACCTCAGTGAGAATCCCAATTTAAACACCCGACACCAGGCTAAGAAGAAGAAAATTAAGGGAGTCAGAAGGAAACAATCAAGCACATGTACATGAACAATAATAAAACCATACACACATGTTCACCATTCAACATATAATTACAACATGAATTGTTACAACATTTGATATTACATATTGAACAAAAAACTCTACATATACATGTACTACTACTAAACTATAAGATCTTAAGACAACAGGTCCACCTATACATCAGCTCGCCACACAACTCTCACTGTCCTAGATCTTCAAGATCATAACCACAACCTAAACAAAAGATTACATGTTGTACACGTCAGCACAATATTCAAGAATATTGTACTGAGTACGCCTTCGTGTCTTTTATATACCTCTCATCATATCTTGGCAATAAGATAAAACTAATACTTGGAAATAACAGAAGAAATATAAAAAACTCAAATACTTGCACAAAGATTTTCATTAACAAAAGAGAACACATATTTTAAGCATATTTCCATTATATCACCCATGCATTGACCGCCTAAGGTTGAATGCATTAAGGCCTTTATGATCACTACCAAAGAGTTGGATCATATGTACAATGGGACCACTACCAAAGAGTTGGGTCCAAGCACACTACCAAAGAGTTGGTGCTTCCATATGTACAACGTGACCACTACCAAAGAGTTTGGTCACTGCCAAGCACACTTCCATAGAGTTGGTGCTTTCATATAATGGAATATATATATTATGTTTGATGTGTTCATAGCAATACGTATGGAAATTCAAGCAACATATCATACAAGACAATCATTTCAATCAATACCATATGCCATGTCTTTACTACCATATAAACAAGCATTAAGTATAATAATCCAAGTAAGAGGTAATGGCGTACCTTCCAAAGAGATATCCTAATCACTTATTCCTCATGTCATCTATATCCTTGGTCAACCCTGATTAAGACAAGATCACATACTATCATTAGGTTCTCATCATCTTACATCCCGTCTTAACCCTAATTGTGTTCATTAGGGTTTTACTTATCTCATTAGGATATTCTCATAATTACTTGTATTCTTATGTTATATTTATCTTATTGATATCATATTCAAGATTATTATTCATTAACTGGATATACTCATGTGTCACATTATTATGTGAACATATTTAACATTATGTCACTTTCATTAACCATATGAGGGTTACATCACATGTATTAAGGGTGTTCTTCATATAACATGATTTTCATGTATATAACTGATCTCAAATTTATATATTATCTTCCAGTTACACACATGAGGGTTTTCTATAAATCTCATCATTTATTGAGCATGTAGGTATTTATTACATTTTATTTAGGGTTTTTAGCCCTAATTAGCCATGTGGACTAAATTACATGTTTTTGTGCATCAACATGACCATATTTGACATTATATACAATATAAACATTATTATGAACTTACTGACATTTTTCCATAATTTTATATCATTATTTAATATTTATTACTCATGAACTATGTATTACACATCTTACATGATATCATTGATATTAATGTATCAAAAGCCTAATAATATCATTCTACTGTGTTCTACTCATTATTCTATGAATTTCGATACATTACTTGTATTTTTCTGATGCTCGAGCTAATTACTAGGAATTATGCAAGATCTAGACATTTCTGAGATATTTACCTTGTTCAACGAATTAGAAGTCGCCACGTGGCATGTGAGAGGCGTATCCCTTTGCTTGTCCTGCTTGAGCCAGGCGGTCTACAAACAAGACCGGTCTGCGTCCTTCCCCTTTCCCAGGTCACGGGTGCCTCTGTTTCCTTTGTGAAACAGATCACCGCCTCTAGCAACCTCTCCCGTGAGGTTTCCATGGTGCTCTGGGCATCTGTACCTTGCAAACCCGTCCTTGCTCAGTCTGCATCACTTATGTAGCCAGAATGGCTTGCTCCTCTTCGGGTTATCATGCACATGCTGCATCAGCATCACCTGGGATGTTGCGGCAGAGGTAAAGGGGCGCAGTGCCCCCCTCTCAAGCGCAACCTCCGTTCGTCAGCACCGCCATCAGCTCTCGCTCTGACAAGCAATCGTACAGACCATGTACTCTTCTCCCTATCCAATGGCCTGATGAAGCACTAAAGCACCTGTGTTAGTTTGTAGCACAGTTACCGCCTATCGCTGTGAGGCCCTCGTGTCTGTCAGTTTTCCAGCGCACGAGACCCGCTACCCTAGCTAGCATTCCTAGTGTGAAATTAGTCGCCAAGTCTTCCCTCCTCGTCGCCTCGTCTAGATCTGAAACCCACATTGACGAATTGTGCTGCAGTGTGGCATGGTGTTCCTATAGCCTCCATGCAAAGGACTATCGATAAGAAAATCCCAAAAAATCTGGGCCTCCTAAAGCAACCGTCGTATTTCCTGTGCCACTCGGCGGTGGAGATGCTGGTAGGGGGGTCAGCGCACACTCTCTCGTGTAGTTGCCTTATGCCTCAACTAAATCCTTAATATGCAGTTCTTGACAAGCAAGGGGTACATTAATCCCCACGATCCATGAACGTGGCTGGGTGGACTAAGTGCTCGCTTCCTTCCCCTCTATAATCTCCGAGCAGTTTGGATGTAGGATTAAGCTTGAGCACCGTCCAATCCATTTCTTGGACCACTGGATCATGCCTCATCTCATTAATCCATGGTTCTTCACTAATCATAGGTGCACAATCACTGATGTCATTGAGATCTTGGTCTATCTTCATCAATCGTGCACATATTTATCATAACCTTATTCCAATATACCCAAAAACATGTATTGTTTCATCAATTAAACAAAATATCAATCTCTTTCTAGGAACCTCACAACTTCCTGAGATTTTAATCATAGATTTATTACCATCCAAACTAGACGTCATCCAATCTTGGTTCCAATAATCACTTATTTGACCATTCAATTAAATTCCTCAAATAGGCATAACTTATGGATCCAAATCATTATATAAACCTCGATCAACACTCCAACATTACTAAAACACTTGGGATTCTCAAAACAACTCAACATGCATGATATCACTTGTGTCATTGGACATTTTAGGATTCTAAAAGTCCACTCCATCACATCCTACACACCTTAAAAGAAATTTCTTCCTCGTAATTAAGCCAAAAACCACTTTGTCACATCATATACATCTTAAAAGAACTTTCGGCCTAGAAAGTAAACCAAAAAGTCTTCATCCATATGTTGGGCATCACTCTAGGTGCAACCTATCCAAGAATAAAGTTCAATACTCATATCCAAACCACCATTAGGGGGGTTTAAAACATCTAAGGTGAAACATCCCTTCATAGAAGGCTCAAACAAGGGTTTATAAACTTAGGTAATTTCACGACATCTTTCATATTATAGGATTTTCATCCTCATTTTACCCAAGCATTAAACATTAACATATACTTCTTATGAGGGAGTTACATGCAATTAACTCACTTTATCCATATAAGATCATATCAAGGTGTCATCATCATTATGTTGTGCTAACTATCAAACTATATTTTTCGTCTTTATTAAGCACTAAGATTAACACCTTATGCAACATATTTCATTCATATGATCTTATTTCATTATTCATAATTAATTACAACATTTACTAGTGATTTCATCACAAGATTCACCAACAATATCACATTATCATTATTATTCATGTATATGGTTAACCATTTATGCATAGAGATCTATCAAACCATCACTAGCTTTACATCAGGTTGTGTCTACTTATATCACATATCAAGATTAGATTACATCCTTACATATATTCTATCATGGTTGTGCTAAAGAAACTTAGGTAAGTGTCTTATCAAACAAATATCAAAACTTTACCTAGGGAAAAAGAGGTTCTCTTGACCCACACGATAAGGGTACTACCATGCTCAGTCTCTCTGAGCTCACTCAACTCTATGAGTATCTCATACGCATATACTTTATCTTTCCTCTCTTAGTCTAGGGTTTTTAGATTACCTCATTGGTACTAGTTGGTTGCTTTACTAGCACTAGCCACATAAGCACAAACCAAAACATGATATGGCATACTCTTCATAGGTCTTTACCCAAGAGATATGTTTACCCAAAACTCTCTTATATACACCACTAGATTCCTATGTGGGAAACCACCAACCCGAGCATGAGGCTTCACGAAAACTAAAAACATAGCTACCTCCTCTAGGGTCTTGGGCTCTCTCCCTCACCCAGATGGCAGGCACTCATATTTCCTTGTTCACATATGCATACATAACCAGCCTCTCTCTGACTCTAGGGTTTGGCACTCCCAAGGACATCTAGGGTTCAACAAACTATAGGAATCATGCATAGAGTGACTCAACTCAATCACTCAGGAGTATTCTAGTTTAGGACATATCATATCACATATCTCATAATTCTCATATCTTAGAGTCTAGTGATAACACCAATTTTTTTGATGTTTTTTACCCTTATTTTGTTATCAAAACTACCCTTTTAACTATTTCCCTCTCCTTTTATATGTACTTATGTAATAATTGGCCAAACAACACTCTAAATTCAATATTTCCATCTTTTGCAAAATTTTCCTCAGTTTTTGATACATTTATCATCAATAAGGCCGTCCTGGCCGACAAACAAATTCCACCTGCATCGGCCTTCCAGATGGCCGATACGCTCACTACCCGATAGAGTAGCACAACACATCGACGCACGACGTGAGGATGCCGTGCAAGAAGGAACCTTCGGATGACACACCTCTTTACCCGATAGGGAGCTGAGCTCGCCATGACAACTCAAACGTGTCTCGCGATACCGGCCACCCACCGGTAGGAGCCACTCGCCACGATGCCCAACAACCGACATCCTCGTGTCGGGCGATACTGATATCGGCCGTCCACCCATTCTGTGATGATGAGGAAGACACGTGGTGCCCTGAGCACCATAACTTCCCCAACCGCTACCTATAAATAACAGCTACAGGAAGCCGAAAAGATAGGTCGAAACCCTGCACAAGTCACCTCAGGAAAGCTGCAAACAGCTAGTGTATCGTGCCTCAGTGTTCATGTCGGGCGATTCTAGGTGAGCATTTCCCCATCCTGAGAGGGAGGGGATGGTTCACTTAGGGTCTCCCCGGGTGACACTGCAGGCTGATATCGGCCGACAAGGATCCACGACATAAGAGACCGATACTAAGAGAATCTCTCTAGCCCAGCACGATACCGAACCCTGATACGCATCGCGCGTCACGGCGTGTCACCCGAGAGGGTGCCGCCCGACATGATCGTATCGGGCCAGGGTCCTCGCACGATGCAATCTTCCTGTCACGGCGTGTCGCCTGATAGGGTGTGCCGCCTAACACGATTATATCGGGCTAGGATCCTTCCCGGTATCGGGCTGGAGGGTCCGCCGTAGTCTGTCGTCCTTCTATATCAAGAAGGTGACATCTATCTTTATTTCAATCATTTATTTCTTTTCTTATGCAATGTAATCAGAACCTTATTTGTTTATGGAAATAGAAGATTTTAATTATCTGCTGCTCTATGTTTGGTACCTTTGCTGGATGATTGCTATGTTTTAACATCTGAACTCTAGCTTGTATGTTTGGATCGCATTTCGATTAGATACCAAATCGTGTTTTCCCGTTGCAACAACCTCAAGAGAGGTGTTGTGGCTCTAGTGTTTGGTCTGATTATGGAGTACGAGAGTGCCTAGAATCAGAGTTTCCTTAGTAACCTTTCCAATCTAATTTAAGCCCAACAACCTCGAGAGTGGTGTTGATGCTTGGTTAGAGGTACCCACTTCGAGAGGAGGGGTACAAGATGTTTCTGTTGCCGCTTGTTTTACCGAAGTAGTCTCCTTCGTACCTTACTATAGCATTAGTGTTATCTCTCTTTTTCTGTTGCACAAAAACCCCTAAAAACTGATACATGCCTAAAACCTTAATCTTTCTTGTAGCTCCATTTGGAGATAGGGTTTTCTTTTGTTTTATCGATCTTGTTCTGCTGTTCCGTTTTGGAAATTTTACCATCTCTTACCCTTGCCGGAGTGTAGCGTGTTGATTCTGAGTTTTCAACACTACCACCCTTGTCCCTGTGTTCGACCCCGTCTATCTACTTCGACCTTGTAAGCAAAGTTGTGGGGGCCTAGAAGGTTTTGGGTTATAAATGTAAAAGCTCAACTACCTCAAATCCGCCTCCAATTTTAGGACGCGCGATTTAGGCCGGTCATCTAGGTTCTCTGACCTTCTCCCTATGGGTCTCGCTCACTCTTGAGCTAACCCCAAAACTGGTCCTAACACTAGAGGTCCTCCTTTATAAAAGAGATTGAGGCTCTTGCTGACTCACAACCTTGTCTTAACTTAACGTATGTTATCTCATAAAAGCCTATTTACTTGCATCATCAAAACTTATCTCAAAACCTCAAAACTGAACTTAGGTCCTTGAAGACAAACATAGATCATCATAACCATCTTATGTCATCTATGTAAGACTTACATCATATCATCAAAACTTATTTCATCTATTCTATCTATCATATATTCCAAACAAGGCTCTAGACATCTAATCTAGAACTAATCTCTCTTCTAGGCTGATGTCATTCACTTTCACTTAGGTTGCATGACCACCTCCTACTCGTACATGTGTGGGGACACATTTTTGTAATACATATACATAATAAAATATTATATAATTTTTCTCTGATAAAACAAGCGTCAGAGAAAACTATCAAGGTTTGATCCGATTGGAATCCAAAACCAAATCCAAAAAACAATTGTCCCACACATAGTAGAGAATTTAGTGTCATGAAAAATAGTGAAAAGGGTGAGAACAAGGGGTAGACTAGTGTAGCTACCCTAGACAATGAGAATCATATGCCTAGGATTTCTCTTCCCTTGATGTACATCATTTCTAAATAGTGCAACGTCCCATACCACTGCACTACAAGGAAAGAGCGACATCTAAGGACTTGCTACTTAACAAGCACCAGTCTAGACCTAGTTGTCAGACATCTAGGTGCTAACCTAGAGACTAGGTTAGATCTAGTCTCTAAAAGATGACTAATCTAATTCTAAAAGATTATTAAGTTCAATATTCTTTAGTTTTGAGTTGCATAATGAGAAAATGTCAGGCTTTGCTATTGTTCATGATCTGATACCACCTGTGACATCCCCAGATTTTCTAAAACTTAATCTGATGTGTGACATCCAAATTGAAACCTCACCTCAGTGAGAATCCCAATTTAAACACCCCACACCAGGCTAAGAAGAAGAAAATTAAGGGAGTCAGAAGGAAACAATCAGTAGCACATGTACATGAACAATAATAAAACCATACACACATGTTCACCATTCGACATATAATTACAACATGAATTGTTACAAAATTTGATATTACATATTGAACAAAAAACTCTACATATACATGTACTACTACTAAACTACATGATCTTAAGACAATAGGTCCACCTATACATCAGCTCGCCACACAACTCTCACTATCCTAGATCTTCAAGATCGTAACCACAACCTAAACAAAAGATTACATGTTGTACACGTCAACACAATATTCAAGAATATTGTACTGAGTATGCCTACATGTCTTTTATATACCTCTCATCATATCTTGGCAATAAGATAAAACTAATACTTGGAAATGACAGAAGAAATATAAGAAAAATCATATACTTGTACACAAATTTTCAATAATAAAAGAGAACACATATTGTAAGCACATTTCCATTATATCATCCATGCATTGACCGCCGAAGGTTGAATGCATTAAGGCCTTTATCATCACTACCAAAGAGTTGGATCATATGTATAATGGGACCACTACCAAAGAGTTGGGTCCAAGCACACTACCAAAGAGTTGGTGCTTCCATATGTACAACGTGACCACTACCAAAGAGTTTGGTCACTTCCAAGCACACTGCCATAGAGTTGGTGCTTTCATATAATGGAACAAATATATTATTTTTGATGTGTTCATAGCAATACATATGGAAATTCAAGCAACATATCATACAAGACAATCATTTCAATCAATACCATATGCCAAGTCTTTACTACCATATAACACAAGCATATAGTATAATAAGCCAAGTAAGAGGTAATGGCGTACTTTCCAAAGAGACATCCTAATCACATATTCCTCATGTCACCTATATCCTTGGTCAACCCTGATTAAGACAAGATCACATACTATCATCGGGTTCTCATCATCTTACATCCTGTCTTAACCCTAATTGTGTTCATTAGGGTTTTACTTATCTCATTAGGATATTCTCATAATTACTTGTATTCTTGTCTTATATTTATCTTACTGTTATCATATTCTAGATTATTATTCATCAATTAGACATATTCATGTGTCACATTATTATGTGAACATATTTAACATTATGTCACTTTCATTAACCATATGAGGGTTATATCACATGTATTAAGGGTTCTCTTCATATAACATGAATTTCATGTATATAACTGATCTCAAATTTATATATTATCTTCCAATTATAGACATGAGGGTTTTCTATAAATCTCATCATTTATTGAGCATGTAAGTATTTATTACATTTTATTTAGGTTTTTTTGCCCTAATTATCCATGTGGAGTAAATTATATGTTTTTGTGCATCAACATGACCATATATGACATTATATGAAATATAAACATTGTTATGGACTTACTGACATTTTTCCATAATTTTATATCATCATTTAATATTTATTACTCATGAACTAAGCATTACGCATCTTACATGATATCACTGATATTAATGTATCAAAATCCTGATAATATCATTCTACTGTGTTCTACTCATTTTTATGAGAATTTCGATACATTACTTGTATTTTTCTGATGCTCGAGCTAATTACTAGGAATTATGCAAGATCTAGACATTTTTGAGATATTTACCTTGTTCAACGAATTATCAGTTGCCACGTGGCGTGTGAGAGGAGTAGCCCTTTGCTTTTCCTGCTTGAGCCAGGCGGTCTACAAACTGGACCTGTCTGCGTCCTTCTCCTTTCCTAGGTCGTGGGTGCCTCTGTTTCCTCAGTGAAACATAGCTCCGCCTCTAGCAACCTCTCCCAAGAGGTTTCCATGGTGCTCTTGGCATCTTTGCCTTGCGAACCCATGCTTGCTCAGTCTGCATCACCTATGTAGCCGGAATGGCATGCTCCTCTTTGGGTCATCATGCACATGCTACATCAACATCGCCTAGGATGTTGCAGTAGAGGTAAAGGGGCGCATTGCCCCCTCTCAAGTGAAACACCGTTCGTCAGTGCCGCCATCAGCTCTCGCTCTGGCGAGCAATCGTACAGACCAAGTACTCCTCTCCCTATCCAATGGCCTCATAAAGCACTAAAGCACCTGTGTTAGTTTGTAGCACAGCTACCGCCTATCGCTGCAAGGCCCTCGTATTCGTCAGTTTTCCAGCACACGAGACCCGCTTCCGTAGCCAACATCCCCAGCGTGAAATCAGCCGCCAAGTCTTCCCTCCTCGTCGCCTCGTCTAGATCCGAAACCCACATTGAGGAATCGTGCTGCAGTGCGGCATGGCGTTCCTATAGCCGCCATGGCAAGGACTATCTGCGAGCAAATCCTAGAAAATCTGGGCCTCCTGATGCAACCGTCGTGTTTCCTGTGCCACTCAGTGGTGGAGATGCTAGTAAGGGGGGTCTATGCACACTCTCTCGTGCAGTTGCCTTATGCCTCAACTAAAACCTTAATATGTAGTTCTTGACAAGCAAGGGGTACATTAATCACCATGATCCATGAACGTGGCTGGGTGGACGAAGTGCACGCTTCCTTCCCCTCTATAATCTTTGAGCAGTTTGGATGTAGGATTAAGCTTGAGCACCGTCAGATCCATTTCTTGGACCACTGGATCAGGCCTCATCTCATCGATCCGTGGTTTTTCACTAATCATAGGTGCACAATCATTGATGTCATTGAAACCTTGGTCTATCTTCATCAATCATGCACATATTTATCATAACCTTATTCCAATATACTAAAAAACACATATTGTTTCATCAATTAAACATAATATCAATATCTCTTTCTAGGAACCTCACAACTTCCTAAGATTTTAATCATAGATTTATTACCATCCAAACAAGACGTCATCCAATCTTGGTTCCAATAATCACTTATTTGACCATTCAATTAAATTCCTCAAATAGGCATAACTTATGGATCCAAATCATTATATAAACCTCGATCAAAACTCCAACATTACTAAAACACTTGGGATTCTCAAAACAACTCAACATGCATGATATCACTTGTGTCATTGGACATTTTAGGATTCTAAAAGTCCACTCCATCACACGAAACTATCGACTCTCCCAGTCAGTACTAGTGAGTCTCTAAAGATTTTTGAGTGCTTAACTTATAAGTACTAGGTAGTATTGACATCTGAGTCGGTACTACCAACTCTTTGAAACTACCAGAATCGAAACACTGAGACAAAAATTCAAAAGTACCGAGCCAAAATTGCCAAATCAGTACTACTGACATTCAAGTTGGCAGTACCTACTGGATCAATGGGCTCTAGAAGGGGGGGGGGTTGAATAGAGCTTCACAAATCTGGCAAGATAAATTAGACCACCAAATTATATATTTGAAAAGCTTAAACAGGCAGCAATTTGATGTCCTAATCTAACATTCATAGCAAGGATGAGAGATAGTGAAAAACAAGCACTTGGATAGGTGGTTTAGAGTGGTTCCATGTCGTAAAATTAGGAGCAATGTCATTCAACTACCTAGAGTGGGTTAGTATCTAGTATTTTCAATCTTGGTACTCTTATATTCCGCAATAAGATTACAAGACACAACAACCGCACATCTAAGGGCTTAGTACCTCAAGCAAAGATTTTCAACCTATAGAAGGAGCTTACCCACTTGAACCATGTAGTCGTCAGCCATCAACATGGACTTACCCACTCCTTTCTTCCCGACTTCTTCCTTCAAGGGATTACCTATCTTCCTTGAGCGTTGCCTTGCTTCTCTCCTTCACTCAGAGACCGGGAGCACCCATCTCCTTCACTTGGAGACCTAGAGCAGCTTGCCTTCTTCAATCTTAAAGAACAACACCTCCTTCTCCTTCACTTGAAGAGGGATCTTCAACATGACTTCAATAGGAATTTAGGTTGGAAGATGGAGGAGGAGAGCTTTACAACAGTATAGGGAGTAGCTCTCTTACACAGGAACCTATCTCACTCATACTCACGAATTTGACTTGAAGGTAGAGAGAGAAAGGGTCTCAAAGGCTTAGAACACTCTCATCTATGCTAGGACTGAGTTTGCAATGAAAGAGCATCCTTCGAATGAACTCCAAGTGTTCTATATATAGCTGAGGGTGTTGCTTTGAGTTAGGTGAACTCTTGGGCCAAAATATAGCCGTTTTCCTTCAAGAAAATGTCTCTATTTTCGATCCAATAACCCACCAATAGTCACATCACTTCTTTCTACAAATTTTGTACAGTGCAATAGGTCGAGTTTCAATAAAGGTAACTCGATCGATCAAGTAAAAGACAAAACTGATATTCAAACTGTCGGTCGAGTTTGTCCTGCCGATCACTGAAGATCATTTTGTCTGACACTTGATCGGTCAAGTTCTGTGTAAACACAACTCGACGAATGCTATCTTTAGAAAACTGACCAAGATGGATCGGTCGAGTTTGTCCTAGGGAGAAACTCGACTGATTGACAACCTAATGTCAATTTTTGAATATGCATCTAAAGTGATCTAGCATTGGTGCTTTATGTCCCAATCAATTTTCTCACCTTACAAGTGATTACAAATATGTTCTAAGGTCATTTACATAGATTTCCAAAAAAGCACACTTGTAGCTCTTTGACTTGAACTTGAGTCAAACTAGGGTTTTGGATTTGGGATCCTTTTCATGTACCGAATACCTGAAATCAATCTTTAATACACATATTAGATACATATGAATGGAATGGTTAAGTCATTATCAAAATATAGGCAATGTATAAGCTCAGGTCAAAAGTACCGACGAATGACGTTAGCAATCCATGGACGTTTAATTCAATGGAAGATGCAGTCTTCATTGCAAGGTCGGTAGAACCGACCACAATTCAAGTTGGTACTATCGACTTGAACTCAATACTACTTTCTCAGAGCGATCCTCACTTGGGACATAATCAAACTTCAGTCGTCGATACATCCGCGCCGTGGATTTGTGCTTACATCTCGGTACTACCAACACAAAAGTTGATAGTACCGAATCTACCCGACTCATCTATATAAGGAGGGGTGGTGAATTCAGTTTCTACACACCACTTCCTCCACTCCTCTTGTAACTCTGAGTAGAGTTGCATCATGCACTGACGATATTCCCCGAGCTGACGATATTCACCGAGCCTCTCCTTCCACATCCTCCTTCTTGCATTAGCATCATGGTACCAAGGAGGGGCCTTTCGACATCGATAGAGTAGGCGAGTTGGTCCCTCAACCAACAAGCATACATCATCCATCCTCAAAGATCAGGAAAGTCTATGAAGAGTTGTAGATGATGTTGATGGTGCCAATGCAATATGGAGATTGCGTAGAACATGGGATGGGTGTGTCAGAAGAAACTCATGGAGGGAGACAATACTTTCTTCAGTGACTGGAAGACTTACCTGAAACTCATCCTTGAGTTCTTGGTGTCGCTAGAGGTTCTTATCTCCCCCGAGGAGGTGAATGGTGGGAACGGAATAAAGAGTCACCTTTCGCAAATTCAACAACAACTACTCCATCACTCTATGGGCCTTCAACAACATCTTCAACTAGGCTCACATCCTAGAACACTCAGTCCCTTATTATTTCGATTTTGACTTGGCTTGGGAGAAACTGACTAAGGTTCCCGAGGGCTTTCACATAAGCTGGCATGTCAAATCTGTTATTGACTTTGAGCACCAACTCTACACCAATACCATCTTTGCTCGTTCCTATCAAGCTCAAGGAAAGGTTCAACAGGCGGACCTCTACTTCCTCTACAGGATATTGGAGGGAGAGACTGTCAACTTTGGAGCCTTCCTTCTTCTCCACATGATCTCAATTTGGCACAGCGTGACAAGGAAGGTGTCGATTGTATTTGGGGTCTCATTACCCCCATTGCGCTACATTTCTGCCTTGACTTGTCTACCCTCACACCAATGGAATTTACAAAGAATATGGACCTCCTGCACTTTCGCAAGGCAACCATCCTCGACTTCCACCACAATGTGTTGTATGTGACTTGCACAAATCAAGGAAAGTTCTGAGAGTAGAGCCTCCCTGACCCCATCTTCAACCTGCAAGGTGTAGAATATCTTCAATGGACGTTGGACGAGGGAGAAGAAGAAGATGCTCATAGGGAAGTAGCTCAGGGCGATGATGAGTAGCAAGATGATGATGAATCTAATGGTGTTGAGGAGGTCACTATCCCCATCACTCAGAGAGTGGTCCCACTCAAACAAGTCTGTGCATACGCTGCCTCAACTTCTTCTGCCCCATCCCTTTCTTAGGAGAATCAAGACTCGTACAACATGGTGGGTATGTATGGGTTGCTACAAGAGATGTAGACTGGACAGTAGTAGCATCAGGCGATACTGGTATGTGTGCAAGAAATATGAGGAAGGTTGTGCCAAAACAAGTAGGCGAAATATGAGAATTAACACCTTCTCTTTGCCAACCAAGAGAATGTTTACATGCAGCTACAACGGATGGAGTAGTACCATCATCTCTTCCTCGATCACTACTAGAGCCAGGGGTACTTTGGAGGATACCAGAAGCCACCGTAGATGCTACCGCCTGATCTATCTTTTTAGGGAATTTTTGCCCCTCATGACCCCAACAAGCCTTATCCACCTCCTCCATTTTGAGCAATGGTACCACTATTCCACATCTTGAGTGTGAGTATTGACTATGTGGACATAGTCATATTCAAGCTTGGGGGGGTGCTGAAACATCATTCTCTCTTAGTTTTTATTGCATTTTTATCTTAGTTGTTTTATTTTTAGTTTGGGTTATGCATTATTAGGATCCACACCTATCTATTGTAATCCTGGAGCAGTAATGTATGGTTTCATATGTCAATTCATAGGTTTTTGTGCAAAGAAATGGTTGTGTCTTTATAGCTTAATTTGGGACATCTTTGCGCAAAACCACTTGAGGAAGTGTTTGGTTAAGTCAACTCTAAGATATAGGATATGAATGAACATATAAATCAAAATGGGAAAGTGAATGAAGATGTTGTTGAGCCTAAGCTAATCAAACCTTTAATGAGATCTTAAATGGAAATCTAAGAAATAAACCTTAAGATTACCTTATGCACATGTCATTAAAGAGGGACATATCATAATCCTATGAAAGACATTGTCTCTTAGTTATGTGATTCCATCCATCCTTTCCATCCAATTTTGAATCACCACCTCAAGATGAACGAGTGATCCACCTTTTTCTTTTGATTGCATTGCATGGCATGATAGGTGACATGGTAGATTAGCATATTGTTGCTTGCATTTGAAAAACAAACAATGTTGCATTTGTATGCATGAACAAACTTAGTGCATACCATCTTAGTTGCATAGAAATTGCATGTAGATTACATACATTTAATCTCATTTAATCCTTTTTGTCATGTGGATTTTAGTCTCTATTTTTGAAGATTCAAGCAGGGGCATATCTCCATATAAAAAAAAGTATGAAGTGAAAACTTGAGCAAAACCCAATCATGCCAAAGACAAAAAAATTACGGTCAAATAACCCACCAACGGTCACATCACTTTTTTCTGCAAATTCCGTACAGTGCAATTGGTCGAGTTTCAATAAAGGTAACTCGACCGATCAAGTAAAAGACAAAATTGATATTCAAACTATCAGTCGAGTTTGTCCTGGGGAAACTCGACCAATCACTGAAGATCATTTTAGTTTGGCACTTGATCGGTCGAGTTCTGTGTAAACACAACTTGACCGATGCTATCTTCAGAAAACTGACCAGGATGGATCGACCGAGTTTGTCCTAGGGAGAAACTCGACCGATTGACAACCTGATGTCAATTTTTGAATATGCATCTAAAGTGATCTAACATTGGTGTTTTATGCCCCAATCAATTTTCTCACCTTAGTTACAAGTCAATTCATCATTACAAGTGATTAAAAATATGTGCTAAGGTCATTTACATAGATTTCCACAAAAGCACACTTGTAGCGCTTTGACTTGAACTTGAGTCAAACTAGGGTTTTGGGTTTGGGATCCTTTTCATGTACCTAATACCTGAAATCAATCTTTAATACACATATTAGATACATATGAATGGAATGGTTAAGTCATTATCAAAGTATAGGCAATGTATAACCTCAGGTCAACGTTCTCCCCCTTTTTGATGATGACAAACCATTCCTCAAACATATTGAAAAGGATGTAGAAATTATACCTTTGCTTTGCAAATTAGGGAGATTCATGAAATGAACAATGTGAATTGCTCCCCCCTCAATTTGTGCTTCTATTAACCTGCATGGTTAATCTATCTACACAATGCAGTAGCAATATATTTGTAATGTGTAGTCCTTTGCAAGTTAACATAATAAGCAGTGAATTGAATAAGAAAGGATCTCACTAGAAAAAAGCAATATTATAGCAAAGAAAAACCAATATGATTGAGTTTCAAGACTTGATCTATCTCTTGAAATATCTTTCCCCCTTTTGACATTATCAAAAAGGTAGGGGGGGTAGAAGAGTATAAGCCAGGTCTTCTCCAAAACACACACAGCCATATATGCAAAGGAATGAGCAATAGGTAAAAAGCATATATCACACAAGGATAAAAGATAACATACATGCCAAGTCACAATCAAAATATAACTGAAGATGGCACCAAAGCATAGGATAAAAACAAAGGAAATAGCCATAGTGCACAACAAAGATATTACAACTCAGATATATGCCCACATAAGAGCAACTACAAGCACCAAAGTGATAAAACAAAGATAAGAAATAGTACAACTCAGAAGAATGTGCAACATGTTTCTGATACAAAATAGTCTAGAAAGATGTATATAATAAGCATGCTAGACTACAAACAAAGAAACCACCTAAACATCTAAGCTATCTATATCAACAATGTCCTCGTCGCCAGGTGTGTAGTCCTCGTCCCCGTCAGAAGGCAGAGCAGTAGTTCCAACATCATCATCAGCACCATCACTGTCACTATCGCCGGAAGCATCTTCGTCATCACCTTCATCATCATCAACATCCTCTGACTGGTCTGGCATCTCCTCATCAGCAGGAGGTCCAAAGGAATGACCGGGCCAACGGGCATTCTGCTCAGCCAAGGACATACCTAGAGTGTGAAGCTCTTTGGCTTGTGGGAAAGACAGAGCAGAGTCACCCAGAGAGGCTAGTAGGATGGCTAGGGGGACAATAGGTAATGGGAGGATGAAAGGAGAAGAGCTACCAGTAGAAAAGGTGGCGGAGTTGCAGCGAAAGGGTCGGGAGCAGGATAGTAATGATCATATGCATAGGAAGCTTAAGCATTATCGAGATAGGGCTGGTAGATGGGATAGGGGTAAGCATAGGAAAGGTTCATGGATGACATGATGGAACACAAATCCTAGTGCAGGTGGTCCTGAACCTATTGATTGTACACCTGTTGATGCATCATATAACCCATAAGGGTTTCATTAGACACATGAAAAGATGCACAGATGGGTCGAGGAGGAGGCTATGGTGGTGGAGCTCAGGTGGAGGATGGGGTAGCTGAAGCGGCTGTAGAGGCAGAAGCACCAGAGGCAGAGGAAAACATAGGAAAAAACTTTTGATAAGTGGTTTCACTAATACAGACACCCTTTCTGGCGACCAGATAATGGAAGTCAGAAAAGAGACATTTGTCAGTGGCGAACTTGAAAAAATAACAAATCAAAGTCGGGTAGGATGGGTGGGTGCTTTGGTGTTCTTGCCAGTGTCAAAGCAGGTCATGTGATGTAAGATATACCTGGCCCACTTGAAACTGATATTTTTTAACAAACAATACATAATGACTGCGGTGTTTTCGGCAATGTCCGTTTGATTTCTCTTTGGATGGACATTACAGTTAATCACCAAAGCCAGTGTGCGCCTCTTTAGGTCAAGAGAGGAGGAGGGCAGGGTGGACTTCTTCATATAGGCCATGTCAGGTTTCTTCAAAAACCGATGAACATCCGACAACATCAATTCATGGTGTTTGTAAAACCTTCTGGGTCAAGAATATCGAAATACTCTCCATAATCCTTACGACATGTGTCATTTTCCTCATCTCCGGCAAAAAAGACAGTTATAGTATCCTCTGAAAGTTGGAAACGATGACCGATGATCATAGAAGTAAGAATTACTTGAGTATTCAGTGGTGGGATGAGAGAATCAAAGTTCCAACGCAAGTTGGCATAGATCTCGTGAACAACCTTAGTGCTTGACATGGAGTTGTGAAAGAAGTCACGTTCGATCGCTAGGGCAGACAAATGGTGGTAGGTGAGAAGCCGAGAAATAGAGGCAATTATCGCTTGATACCTAGGGGAAGGATCTATGAAAGCACAAAAAGGAAAAGGGCTTTGGGGAAGAAGGTCCTTATACCTATTTACAGCCTCAATTGACACAAAGAGGTATTATCAAACGGAATCAAATGATTATTAGATGAGGAAGCTGGAGCATTGCTTGGAGTAGGACGTTTTCATCTATGAGAAGACATGGAAATGAAAATGAGATGAAAATGTGCAAACAAGCAATAGGAAACCTCAAACGCCGAACAAACACCACCAATGACGCCAGAGGAGCTCAAGATCAAGGTTTCTAGGTCGATCTAGGGCTAGGAGCGGGAGGTTTAGGGAAGGGTTTGAGAGCTTAGGGTTAAGAGGTGAGGAATCAGTCATCTATTATCTAGTTGAGAGGGAAAATAGGCGGACAATCCTAACTTTTAAGTTGGCTTAGCCTGCAGATCGATCGAGTTCTGTGTATGGGAAACTTGACCGAACGGTCCACTGAAGACTTACTCTCGGCTCCTGATCGGTTGAGTTTTTCGGGGTGAAAACTCAACTGAAGGTCAACCTAATCTAAAAGTCACATTCTTAGTTTCTATCCATATACATGCCAATTAAATTCATTTTTCCATTCTATTATGTTTCATTAACATACTTAGGCACATTTAACTCATCATTGGGCATTATTTTGCGATAAAACATGGAATGCAATAAAAACCAAAAACAAGCAAAAACTAAGCATGTTTTCAAGCAAGTTAGGCACATTTAAGCATATATAGGCATGTAAGATGAGAAAAAACATGAGCAAGCATATAGGTTGAAAACAACTAGCTAGATCACATAAAAACATCATCCAAAGCAACAATAAGCAGTTTCGATCGAATAACATTAAATTGATCTCTAACTAGAGCTTTATTAAAAATATCTGCCAATTGATTTTCCATGTCCACATGCGTGATATAGATATCCTTCTTGGCAATGTGATCACGGAGAAAGTGATGGTGAACCTCTATATGCTTGGATCTACTATGCAATATAGGATTGTAAGAAAGATTAATTGCACTAGTATTGTCACTAAAGATAGGAGAAGAATAAAAAATATGTTATAGTCTTGGAGCATTTGCTTCATCCATAGGATCTGAGCACAACAACTCATGGCTACAATGTACTTAGCCTCAGTAGTTGATAATGCCACGATGCTCTATTTCTTGGCGAACCAAGACACCAAGCATGGTCCTAGGAGAAAGCAAGTGCCACTTGTGCACTTTCATCAACCAAACAGCCTGCTTAATCCACATCACTATATGCTCTAAGAGTAAAATCCCTTGATTTAGGATACCATAGTCCAAAATTTTGGGTTTTGTCTAGGTACCTCAAAATCCTCTAAACAACTATAAGATGTGGTTTTCTAGGGCTAGATTGAAAGTGAGCGCACAAGCCAACACTAAACATAATATCATGTCTAGAGGCAGTTAAATAAAGTAAACATCCAGTCATACCTCTATAGAGCTTCTCATCTACTTTCTCACCTTTTTCATCTTTATCAAGTTTGGCGGTGTTGGACATGGGTGTATCCATTGGCTTCATATTCTCCATCCCAAAGCATTTGAGTAGTTCATTTGTGTACTTGCCTTTATTGATGAAGTTTCCTTCTTTGGTTTGTTTGATTTGAAAGCCTAGGAGGAAGGTCAACTCACCCATCATGCTCATCTCGAACTCACTCTACATAAGAGAACCAAACTCCTTGCAAAGATCAAGATCAGTTTCACCAAAAATGATATCATCAACATAAATTTGAATAATAAGAAAATTGTTAGAAGTGTGTTTTAGAAACAAGGTGGAATCGACTTTGCCCATGACATACCCATTATCTAACAAAAATTTCTTTAGTTTTCATACCAAGATTGAGGTGCTTGTTTGAGTCCATAGAGAGCTTTTTGCAACAAATAAACATGATTAGGTAGCTTGTCATTTTCAAAGCCCGGAGGTTGAGCAACAAATACTTCCTCCTCAAATGTACCATTCAAAAATGCACTTTTAACATCCATTTGATATAGCAAGAAATTTTTATGACTAGAAAAAGAAAGTAGCATTCTAATGGATTCAAGTCTAGCAACAGGAGCATAAGTTTCATCAAAGTCAATATCTTCATGTTGGTTGTAAACTTGTGCTACTAACCTTGCTTTATTTCTTACCACGTTGCCTTGCTCATCTAGCTTGTTGCGGTAGACCCACTTGGTGCCAATGATCTTTCTATCACTTGGTCTTGGCACTAGAGTCCACACATGATTCTTCTCGAATTGCTCCATCTCTTCTGTCATAGCAAGGATCCACTCATCATCACCAAGGGCTTCTTAAATGTTCTTTGGCTCTAATTGTGAGATGAAGGCACTATTTGCTTATTCTTTGTTGTATGCAGCTAGTGTGTTCACTCTCTCGAATGGATTATAGATGATAAGTTCCTTGGGATGATTATTTGCAAAGCGGGGAGTAGGATCCTTCTTTTCTTATTCTTCTTCTTCAATCACTTGCTTGCCTTTATTGTCAATGTTGAGTTCTTTTAGGATAGGAATTAAGTCATCTTCAACATCATTATCCATAACATGCTTGCTAACAACATGGTTAATTTCAATAAACTTAACCTTAATAGATTCCTTAGTTTTAGACAATTCAATGTTGAATACTCTATATGCCCTGCTAGTAGTGCTATAGCCTAGGGAGAAAGCCTTATAAGATTTCCGATCAAACTTGTCAAGAGAATCCTTCGTGTTTAAAACAAAACAAGGACATCTAAAAACATGAAAGAAATCAATAGACGACTTTCTACCATGCAATAGTTCATAGGGGGTTTTCTTTAAAGAAGGATGTGTAAAAAATCAGTTTTGCACAAAGCATGAGGCACTAACGACTTCAGCCCAAAACTTCTTAGGAGTGTCATACTCAAGAAGCATGGTCCTAGCCATCTCTTGTAGTGACCTGTTCTTTCTCTGTACAACCCCATTTTGTTGAGGCGTACGAGGAGAAGTGAAATTGTGCGAATAACCAGATTTTTCACAAAAAACGCTCAAAACGATCCTTTTGAAATTCTCCCTCATGATCACTATGGATAGAAACAATCCGGCAAGAAGCTTCATTTTCAGCCCATTTACAAAATCTCGAGAAAACATCAAGAGTATCACTTTTAGAAACAAGAAAGAAGGTCCAAGAATATCGAGAGAAATCATCAACAATAACAAGACAATACTTAGAACCACAAAGCGTTTGCATTCTCATTGGTCCGAATAGATCAATATGAAGAAGTTCAAGAACTCTCTTGGTACTCATGACTCCTTTGTATTTGAAGGATGATTTGTTTTGTTTCCCTTATGTACAAGGTTGGCATTGCTCATCCTTTTCAAAATCCAATTTGGGAAGTCCTCTAACCAAGTCCTTTCTGCTCAATTTCTTCATTTGATGCATATTCACATAATCCAAACGGTGATGCTAAAGAGAAATATCATTTTTATCCACTACCAAGAATCTATTTAGTATGGGCTTAAGAACATTAAGAAGAATAACATAAAGATTACCATTTCTAGTTCCCTTATATATACCATTATAGGAGAGGGAATCTATAAGCAAGTATTCTAAAGAAGTAAACAACACAAGATATTCATTGTCACAAAGTTGACTAACACTAATCAAATTATGATGTAGGCCATCAACAAGCAACACATTTTTAATACGTAGCTCATTGCCCACATCACCCTCACCTATGACCTTACCCTGCTTGTTGCCCCCGAAGGTTACCGATCCTCCTTTCTTTTTCACAAACTTGTTGAAATGGTGGATTTCTCCAGTCATGTGCTTAGAGAAGCCACTATCAACAATCCATCTCTTTTTAATCTGCAAGAAAGAAGGATGTCAGAACCCAACTCAAACTTTGGGATCTGGGGTTAGCTTGGGGACCCATTTCATCTTTGGGTTGGTCCCCTTGGGCTTGTAAGGACAATAAGTAGAGTAATGGTCATCACATTTACAGTGAACACAAACCATAGGGTTCTTAGAGTCAGAAGTCTCTCCATAGAAAATAGGAGGTTCCACACTCTTCTTCTTACCCTTGTTCTTGCACTTTTTCTTACCTTTGGGAGAAGTCCCATCATATCCCAAACCGCTAGTACCAACATGTTTGGTAGAGTGTTCTAGGACATCATTGAGGAATTTCTTTCCCGAGAGAAACTTTTGCAAGGAAGATCTTAACTTGGCATTATCATCACTAAGGTTCATGGCAGTAGTAGAAAGACTAGAAAGATCATCTCTAGAATGCAATAGGTCGGCCACAAGACAGAGGGCTTTAGTATGACAAGAATCTCTTTCTAAAGCTATGCTAGCAACTTCATTACTTTGCAAAATAGGTCTAGAAGATAAGTCATTTACTTGAGCAAGCAATTTGGCATTTTTAGATTTAAGAAAAACAATTTCTCTTTGATACACATTAACTTCATTTCTCCTAGCATCATCCATGAGTTTGAGTTCCACATTTTCAGTTTTAAGAACATCAAGCTCATCTAGGCATTTTTGGTTTTCTATCTTAAGATCTTAAATATTTTTAAGATATACACCATTCTCTACCTCTACTCCATTATGTTGAAGCTCAAGGTCAAGAAATTGCCCTTGCAAAGAGTCTATGCTATCAAGGAGCACTTTTTCATTTTTATCAAGGATTTCAATTTTAGCATAAATATCATCAACTATCTTGCCTAACCTTTTCCTTTTAGATTTGCATTTAGTAAAGGATGATTGGCATTCATTTAGCATATCAATGATAATTTCTTTAGGCAGCTCCAGCAAATTTACTTCACTTACCTCGCATACATCTTCATTAGTAGAGGCCATGAGAGCAAGATGGCATTCTCCATCTTCAAAGCATGAGGAACTTGAAGAAGACTCCTTCCAAGCTGCATGGGTTGCATATCTTGATCTTCTTTCTTTCTTGTCCTAACTCTTGTACTTGCCTTCTTTCTTGTACTCCTTATCGTTCTTGTGGTAGCTCTTGTGGTGGTTCTTCTTGGCCTTGGGGCAGTCACTCTTGTAGTGGCCTTTTTTACCACAATCATAGCACCTTGGAGTTGAAGAGGAGGGCTTGCTCTTGAAGTGTTTTCCCTTTGAGTAGTTTGCCTCATGCTCATTAGGGCATTCATCTTCACTTGAGGAAGGGCTGGGGGACTTCAAAGCAAGTTGTTGTTGCCACAATATTTCTTCAATTTGTGCTTTGAAGGCCGTGTCCTTTATCTTCTTGGACTCTTTTTCTTTTCTCTTCTCTTCCTATTCTTGCTTGTCCAGGCTAGGCTTATGGGCTTGAAGATTACCAACCAGCTCCTCAGTTGATAGCTCATTTAGCTTGTACACCTCTTCAATGGATCTCACCTTAGGCTCCCATCTCTTTGGAAGAGATCTCAAGATCTTGGAGTTGATGGTGCCTTTGTCTAGCACACTCCCAAGGGCTACCAATCCATTTATGATGACATTGAGCCTAGTGTACATATCAGCCACTCTCTCATTCTTACCCATCTTGAAGTTCTCTAGAAGACCACCAAGCATGTAGATCTTGGCTTCCTTCACTTGCTCGGTTCCTTCATAGGTGACATAAAATTTGTGCCATATCTCATGTGTGGTGTCCCATGAAGAGATCTGATTGAAATCGGATGGAGTGAGAGCGGCATAGATGATGCTCACAGCTTTGGTGTTGAGTTGAGCATGCTTCATTTCAGCTTCAGTCCATGTAGTGATGTCCCCCTTTGGATCTTCATATTTGAGGTGGACTATCTTCCATATTTCATAGCTCACACCTTGGAGGTAAAACTGCATCCTTCTCTTCCAATAGAGGAAGTTAGTGTCGTCAAAGACCAGAGGTATCATGGAGAAGCTTCCTTCTAGGTTAAGTGAATCAAGTGCCGAATCGCCCATCTTCTCCTACTTGTTGAAGTAGCTTGGAGAAGACTTGCTCTGATACCACTTGTTGGATCAATGGGCTCTAGAAGGGGGGGGGGTTGAATAGAGCTACACAAATCTCACAAGATAAATTAGACCATAAAATTATATATTTGAAAAGCTTAAACAAGTAGAAATTTGAGCTTACATTGGTAGCTTGCCTTCTTCAATCTTGAAGAACAACACCTCCTTCTCCTTCACTTGGAGAGGGATCTTCAACTTGACTTCAATAGGAATTGAGGTTTGAAGATGGAGGAGGAGAGCTTTACAACAATACAGGGAGTAGCTCTCTTACACAGGAACCTATCTCACTCATACTCACAAATTTGACTTGAAGGTAGAGAGGGAAAGGGGATCAAAGGCTTAGAAGACTCTCATCTATGCTAGGACTGAGTTTGCAATGAAAGAGCAGCCTTGGAATGAACTCCAAGTGTTCTATATATAACTGAGGTGTTGCTTTGAGTTAGGTGAACTCTTGGGCCGAAATATAGTCATTTTCCTTCAAGGAAACATCTCTATTTTCGATCAAATAACCCACCAATGGTCACATCACTTTTATCTATAAATTTTGTACAGTGCAATCGGTCGAGTTTCAATAACTCGACCAATCAAGTAAAAGACAAAACTGATATTCAAACTGTTGGTCTAGTTTGTCCTGGGGAAACTCAACCGATCACTGAAGATCATTTTGGTCTGGCACTTGATCGGTCAAGTTCTGTGTAAACACAACTCGACCGATGCTATCTTCATAAAACTGACCAAGATGGATCGATCAAGTTTGTCCTAGGGAGAAACTCGACTGATTGACAACCTGATGTAAATTTTTGAATATGCATCTAAAGTGATCTTACATTGGTGCTTTATGTCCCAATCAATTTTCTCACCTTAGTTACAAGTCAATTCATCATTACAAGTGATTACAAATATGTTCTAAGGTCACTTACATAGATTTCCACAAAAGCACACTTGTAGGTCTTTGAATTGAACTTGAGTCAAACTAGGGTTTTGGATTTGGGATCATTTTCATGTACCTAATAGCTAAAATAAATCTTTAATACACATATTAGATACGTATGAATGGAATGGTTAAGTCATTATCAAAATATAGGCAATGTATAACCTCAGGTCAACAGTACCGACGCATGACGTTAGCAATCTATGAACGTTTGATTCAATGGCAGATGCAATCTTCATTGCAAGGTCGATAGAACTGATCCACAATTCAAGTTAGTACTATCGACTTGAACTTAGTACTACTTTCTCAGAGCGATCCGCACTTGGGACATCATGAAACGTCAGCCGTCAATACATCCTCACCATGGATTTGTGCTTACACCTCGGTACTACCAACACAAAATTCGATAGTACCGACTCTACCTGACTCCGCTATATAAGGAGGGGTGGTGAATTCAGTTTCTTCACACCACTTCCTCCACTCCTCTTGTAACTCTGAGTAGAGCTGCATCGGGCACCAACAATCTTCACCGTGCTGAAGATATTCACTGAGCCTCTCCTTCTACATCCTCCTTCTTGCATTAGCATCATGGTACCAAGGAGGGGCCTTTCGACATCAGTAGAGCAAGGCAAGTTGGTCCCTTAACCAACAAGCATCCATCATCCATCCTCAAAGATCAGGAAAGTCTATGAAGATCTGCAAATAATGTCGATGGTGCCAATACAATATGGAGATTGTGTAGAACATGGGATGGGTGTGTCAGAAGAAACTCATGGAGGGAGACAATCCTTTCTTCAGTGACTGGAAGACTTACCTGAAACTCATCCTTCAGTTCTTGGTGTCACTAGAGGTTCTTATCTCCCCCGACCGGGTGAATGGTGGGAAGAAAGAGTCAACTTTTACAACTTCAACAACTACTCCATCACTATGTGGGCCTTCAACAACATCTTCAACTGGGCTCACATCCTAGAACACTCGGCCCCTTCTGATTTCGATTTTGACTTGGCTTGGGAGCAACTGAATGAGGTTCCTGAGGGCTTTCGCATAAGCTGGCATGTGAACTCTATTACTCACTTCGAGCACCAACTCTACACCAATACCATATTTGCTCATTCCTTTCATGCTCAAGGAAATGTTCAACAGGTGGACCTCTACTTCCTATACAAGCTATTGGAGGGAGAGGCTATCAACTTTGGAACCTTCCTTCTTCTCCACATGATCTCAATTCGGCACAGTGTGACAAGGAAGGCGTCGATTGTATTTGGGGTCTCATTAACACCATTGCGCTGCATTTCTACCTTGACTTGTCTACCCTCACGCCAATGGAAAATACATAGAAGATGGACCTCCTGCACTTTCACAAGGCAGCCATCCTCGACTTCCACCACAAAGTGTTGTATGTGACTTGTACACATCAAGGAAAGTTCTGAGAGAGGAGCCTCCCTGACCCCATCTTCAACCTTCAAGGTGTAGAATATCTTCGATGGACGTTGGACGAGGGAGAAGAAGAAGAAGCTCCTAGGGAAGTAGCTCAGGGCGATGATGAGCAACAAGATGATGATGACTCTGACGATGTTGAGGAGGTCACTATCCCCGTCACTCAGAGAGTAGTCCCACTCAAACAAGCCTGCGCCTACCCTGCCTCGACTTCTTCTACCCCACCCCTTTCTTAGGAGAAGCAAGACCCGTACAACATGATGGGTATGTATGGGATGCTACAAGAGATGCAGACTGGACAACAGTAGCATCAAGCGACATTGGTATGTGTGCAAGAAATATAAGGAAGGTTGTACCAAAACATGTTTGTGATATATGATAATTAACACCTTCTCTTTGCCAACCGAGAGAATGTTTACATGCAGCTACATCAGATGGAGTAGTACCAGAATCCCTTCTTCGATCACTACTAGAGCCAGGGGTACTTTGGAGGGTACCAACAGCCACCACAGATGCTACCGCTAGATCTATCTTTTTAGGGAATGGTTGTCCCTCATGACCCCAACAAGCCTTAGCCACCTCCTCCACTTTGAGCAAAGGTACCACTATTCCACCTCTTGAGTGTGAGTATTGACTATGTGGACATAGTCATATTCTATCTTGGGGTGCTGAAACATCATTCTATCTTAGTTTTTATTGCATTTTTATCTTAGTTGTTTTATTTTTAGTTTGGGTTATGCATTATTAGGATCCACACCTATCTATTGTAATCCTAGAGCAGTAATGCATGGTTTCATATTTTGATTCATAGTTATTTCTGCAAAGAAATGGTTGTGTCTTTATAGCTTAACATGTGACATCTTTGTGCAAAACCACTTGAGGAAGTGTTTGGTTAAGTCAACTCTAGGATATAGGATATGAATGAACATCTAAATCAAAATGGGAACGTGAATGAAGATGTTGCTGAGCCTAAGCTGATCAAACCTTTAATGAGATCTTAAATGGAAATCTAAGAAATGAACCTTAAGATTACCTTGTTCACCTGTCATTAAAGAGGGACATATCATAATCCTATGAAAGACATTATCTCTTAGTTATGTGATTCCATCCATCCTTTCCATCCAATTTCGAATCACCACCTCAAGATGAATGAGTGATCCACCTTATTTCTTTTGATTGCATTGCATGGCACGATAGGTGACATGGTAGATTAACACACTTTTACTTTCATTTGAAAAAAAAAAACAAAGTTTCATTTGTATGCATGAACAAACTTAGTGCATACCATCTTAGTTGCATAGAAATTACATGTAGAATACATACAGTTCATCTCATTTATTCCTTTTTGTCATGTGGATTGTAGTCTCTATTTTTGAAGATTGAAGCAGGGGCATATATCCATATCAAAAAAAAAGTATGAAGTGAAAACCTGAGTATAACCCAATCATGCCAAAGACAAAAAAATTACGAGATAGAAAAAAATTTAATCTCACAATTTCTTAAGGAGAAAGTATGTCCCAGAGTTGTCTTGAAGGGATGGATTAATTTACATGATGCATTTGTTTTTTTTAGCAGTCTCATTTTCTGTTATGAGATAGCTTCATACATGCATCATCTGTCAATGAAAAAGAAAAAGAAAGAAAAAAAGACAGTAGGCATTAGGATTCATGCATTACAATCTTTTCACTCATGTAGGTCATCATTCTTTTTACATAAATAAGTTGGATGTACTTGTGATTCTTCAATTGCCACCCATATCGTATCATTAATTGCTCTCATTGGTAGGCCACTCAAATGATTTATCTCCTCATCCATTATTATAAGTAGATATGCTTCCAAGTAGTCGGTAGTTAGGAGAGAGCAATTTAGATTTGGAAATCACATAGTGCACCGAGTGAATGTCTAAATTATTATGATATTAACTGCTTTCTTGATAGTGTTCATTAATCAAAAGGTGGACATCTTCTATATAAATATTTGTTCCCTATAGAGCAGCTATTGGTTCAGTAGTCATTAGAGGCTAGTTCAAGGATTGTTCGGTGGACATGATTAAGAAAAGAGATCATGTGTTATATCCTTTTCTTGACTTATATCAACCAGATCCAAGAGTAGTGCTCGAGGACAAGTAACATTTAAGCTTAGGGGAGTTTTATGCATGGGTTTTTAGTCATTTTTAGAGGCATATTTTCCTTGATTTTATGTGTTGATTTGTCATTTATTTGATTAATTATTCATGAACTTCTATCAAGGGCATGTTCGATCTAAATGAATCAAATTCTATGATATTTACTGTTTAAGATAGTTTAATATTTATCCCAAGCATTTGTCTACATTCTTGTGCATTTTCAAGTACAATTGAACTTCATAGAGTTGATACTACTGAAACCAAAAGTCAGTGGCAGTGACTTCACAACAGTATTGGACCATAAAAGACTCACACAGACTCGATACTACTGACACTCATAGTCAGTAGTACCAAAACCTCATCGTAGCACACAAGGATGAATCACAAAAATTCGGTACTACTGAGTTCACAAGCTGAGTACTACTGATATGGCATCAGTAAAGAAGTGCTTGGGCAGCCTAATGACTTGGTTCTATCGAGACAAGTCAATAGTACCAACATTCTCATGAATCGTGGCTACCCTAGGATCTCGATATTACCGACTACCAAGTCTGTACTAATGAGTCTGCCTGATTTGACAAATCTGAAGATAGCAATCTAATCCAATGACTGGCATTATTTCGTACCGTATGTGACTCCTATGACCTTAGGGGAGTTCATCCAGACCAGAGGGAAGCAACCATTTTGCATTGCATGACACCAAAGAGAGAGAAGAGATGAGAAAGGAACTGAAGGCTTCACCCAGGATGATCCGAGCACCTCCAGATGGAGAATCTATATCCGAAAGACAATAGATTGCATGCACGATGTAGGGGATCATCCAAATCTACTATTCTCCAAGGGTTACTTAGTTTTTCTGATGTTTCTCACATTTTTCTCTTTCTCTACCATGTATTCATCAATGAAAACCATGCGGGGATAAACCCCTTAATTCCTTAGGACCTGGGAGTAGCCCGAATATACATTGTAACTGATTTCCATGCATTAATATCATTTTTGTACCTATTTTTTGATATAAATCTATGAAGTTGTCTTGTTTTGTATATGACTGATCAACACAGATAAATTATTCGACTCTTAATCCTTTTGAGAGAGAGGTTAAGGGTTGGAAAGCATAGATTTAACCATTTATTGCACCCCTTGGGAAAGGTTGAGAATAAACAGGAGGAGAAACCCAGAGTTTAATCATAACACATCTAACTAATCAACCAATTGCTAAGAAAATGGTATTGGCATCAGAATAGGTAGTGAACTATGCTGTGGGAGTGGGGAATTCTGACTACAAGCTCTTTATCCAGGGATAGGGGTAATAGATATTAGTGTGTGGAATGAATTGCAATGTTATCTAAGAGAAACCATAATCTTGAGGAATTCCTTGAAATCATAGTAATTTAAGTGTTAAGCCTGTTTTGTTCTATTTTTGTTTCTATTCAATCAAACCAAGTCAATTGCACCGGCCTAGCTAATTTGACCATAGTTAGTAGTAGTCTTCTGGAGAACGTTTCCCTGTGTTTGACTCAGGCTTCAAAAAGGCCTACATTACTTCGATAAATTCATTTGCGTATAATGCACGGTAAGCATGTGTCATGCATCCCTAGGATCACATGAAATCCATGCATGTCAAGTGTCATAAGATCCAATTCAATGTTTCATCCCGAGAAAGAAAGAATGCAAGATGGACACACTTCCCGTAACTCAATAGAATTGACAAGAGGGGTTTCAAGAAAAAGGATATTAGATCTACTAAAAACTTGCAAATTGCAACTACTTAACACCTCTTTGGTGATAAAAGAGTGTGTCGCGCACAGGTCAACCAAAATTGATATGAAAAAAGAAGTAGATAAGTTAGAATGAAAAACTTCCATCTGAGCTATCACATCATGTGCATTGACCACTCCCACTGGCTGACTCATTGCATAGAATCTAGCCATAACTTGTTTGTCATCCATAACCGCTACTAGCTGGCCCAGAAGATCCTACCTATGATGCCTAACCGCGTCCTCTACCACCACCACTGCTAAACTACTAATGTTGGGGAGCTCACTGGAACTACGCCTATTGTTGTGTAACTTCTTCATACTTCATAGGGAACATCCACTTTATATGCCTACTTATCCATACTTATGGAAAGTCCTTGAATCATATTGCATCCTAAAAGGCCCTGTCACTGACAAAAATGTTGCACTATATGCTTTTGCTGGTGGAAAGCTGTGACTGCTGCCCATGGTTGGGGACCATTGTGACAACACTCTTAATCTTGGTTCAAAGAATGCAGATCCTTGATGCGACTATGGTGATGAGAACCTTGGCTTCTTAAAGCCACCAAACGATTGTCCTTGAAATCGGGCTAGCCTCTTCTTAGATTTGGCTTACTTCTTCTCGATAGCAGGCCACTCAATCCTCCTTATCGACTCCACAAAGGTGGAGAACCTCTCTTAATTTTCCAAAGCAGACACAATCGTTGTCAATTCCATTCTCAAACCCTTCTCAAGCCTACGTATCATCTCCTTCTCACTTGCTTCCATATGAGGATAACCTCAAAAGCTCCATAAACTTCACCTCATACTCATCGAAGGACATCGAACATTGACGCAACTTCTCGAACTACCCTATCTTCTTGTCCTCGTACATCTTTGGGAAGTAGCAGCACACAAACTCTCAACGTAGATCTTCCCATCATATCATGACTCCTAGTCTCTTCTCCTCTTCTATGTCCCACCAATAGCCAACACTTCCCTTCAATTGGTAAACATAAATGCTTCACCTTGTCCTCTTCTAGGTTGTTCAAGATCTTAAATGCCTTCTTAAGCTTAGTTAACCACATGTCGGCATCATCCGCGTCTGCTAAACCTGTATACTTGATCGCCCCCAAACACATCAACCTAACAAACGTCTTCCTGAAACCTTGAGATTCTACATTAGGGAAGATTGTACTAGCTTGAGGTATGGGCATTCTATCTACTAAATGCATAATCATCATCATGATTTGTCCAAACATGGATTGAAAGTAGGATTTTCCATGGTTAATGGGTCAAACTGAGGCATCATGGGATATTCTGGCCGCATCAGTGATACTCCTACATCATGTGTCGACCTCCTACCACCACCTCTTGGTGTGATGTAGCTACTCTCTACATGCTCTTCACATTCTCTAGACATATCTGCATGGACATAAGCTATGATCAGATATGTTGGATGACGAAATAATAGACACAAAACCTAAGTCCTATGTCCCTGTAGACTCAGTGAACCAAGAGCTCTCATACCAACCAAGATGTAACACCTGGTCACTTTAAATGAGATCACTGAAAGAAAAACACATGATCAACTGTTAAATAACCACATAACCAGAAAATAATTTAAATTAAGTCTGATTTAAATATTGCCATCATGTTAAAAAATATTTACATAAGGGTCAAACAAATTGCATAGAAACACATAACATATCATGTATGTACTTGTATGTCCAGTGGACTCAACCACAAACTACATACAAAAGGTTATTGGTCCACATATACATGCCATATGCAACAATGGAATACTGCCAAAAACTCATGTTGATATACAATTCATCTACAAAACATCCCTTTCCAAGACCTAAGAGTACATGGATGACTTTAGGAAACACTAACTACTAGACAACCTTTTGATTCTACTGCTCTTCAAGATGCTCTTCCTCACCATCACAATCTTGGCGACATTGCTAAAAACAACCTAAAAATATGTTGTGATCCATGACGTGAAAACAACGTCCCAGTGAGAGTTAAAAACAACCTAAAAATATGTTGTGATCCATTAGGTGAAACAAACGTCCCAGTGAGAGATATAACTCTCAACAATGGTTATTGATTACAACATGTTATATTATTAAAAGGTTAAGCAGATTAAACAAATTGAGCAAGTTAAATAGATAGGCAGAGAAACTTGTATGGTTTACAAGTATACATAGGAGAATATAAGACTATCATCATTCTAACAATTAATTTATGTTACCGCATTATATAAAAACTAACCAATATAAGAAACAAGGCGAAGGTTGTCAATCAATGTAATTGTGTTTAACCCTAAGCAGATAAGCTACATGGTTGGGTTACATATTTTATTATTACCTAAGGTATTTTGAGGTATACCACTCAGACTCCAAATGGCCACTGCTAAGACAAAATTAGTTCTATACAAGATCCAAGAGAGCTGGAATCCTAAGATCTCATCTGTTATAACCTCAATTTTCTTGTACTTATTGAAATGCAAATTTTCAAATAAAAGGAATGGGATTGGAAAATTATATGCTTTGTTATAAAAGAATGGTTTCTTATGAAAAATTTCCCTTCGATGCATGATTTCGTAGTTTATAATGTTTTAATACATCAAATAATGACAAAACTAAGAAGATATTAAAGAAACCCCCTTATAATTAAAAAGGAAAATAATTAAAGGAATAATAGTGTGTATATGAGAGAATCATGTAAAATTCTCTAGAAAGTGGTATGGATGACCAACATTGATTAATTTTTGGTTCCACTTGGTTTCTGATAACAAAAGAAATCAAAATAATAAAAATAGAAGAGAAAGAAAGAGAAAATATGAATTTTAATTACACAATATATGCCTTTTGAGTGAATGACTTGCGTATAAAGAAAAGTCTCTTTTGTTTTTGAGTTTCAATTCCAAATTTTGCACCCAAGTAAACTAAGTCATTAAATAGTTTACCTTAAAATATGAAAAAAAACGAATGTATGGTTTTGGAGATATGGATTTTTGAAAATCCCTAAAATAAAAGGATAAGGAAATGAATTCATTAAATGACACATGTTATTTTGATTTATAAAACAATTGATATATGGCGCACATAATGTGAGCCATTGGATCTGGAAGGCATGCATCACCTACCTCGAACTAGATTGGGAAAGGAGCATCAATTTTGATCTGTATGTTCTCGTAAGGTGATGCATGTGCAAGCAAAGAAAATGCTTAGATGGTTTTAGGAGAGAATTCCGATAAGGACCCTGACCTCTATTTTAGGCTTATCCTGTTTGTTTTACCTAAACCATGTGCTTAGTTGCTTGCTAATCACCTTTAGTGGTGATTAGGGTTCGGTTGTGTTTTGTGGGGAGTTGGAGGTGATACTTGAAAAATAACCTAAGTTAGGGTTGAAGAGCAAGTATGTCACCTTGAGAGATGTTCTTCTCTCTCTTTTCTTCCTCTAAGATGAAAAGGAAGGTTTGGGCTCGTGCCTTGAGTTGTCTTGGGCTTTGTTGAAGCTCTGTTGGGCTTGGTTGAGCTTTGTTTGGACCTTGCCTTGCCTTGTTGGACCTTGTGTCGGGAAAGAGGATTGTGTCGCCCAGAGGAGTGTATCGCCCAGGTGTGTGTGTGTCGGCCTTTGACCTCTTTGACCTTCTTGCTTTGGTTGTGTCACCCTACCTTGGATAAATGGCTATCCTTGGATGTGTGGGTGGCATGGCATGTGCATGTGGTTTGCAAGGTGGCAAGACGTTGGACATGTGTCCCTAAGAGGGGCGACGCCTTGCCTTGGTTCCCCTTTGGTCCTCATCTATATATGCCTTGCCTTTCTCTTCCTTAGGATCCCTTTTAGCTCTTTGTTCCTCCTCTCTTCCTTGGTGCACGATACACCTTCCCTTTGGTGTGTTTGGTGGTCTATACAGCTTGGTGGACCAAGTTGGTGGCCGATCCTCTTCTTGGAGTCTAATTCTTCTTCCTCTAGTTTGGTGGCCAAACCATAGGTGGTGTTCCTTGGAGCTAGGAGCTAGGAGCTTAAGCCGGGTTATATAACTTCTAACCCTAGCTATACAAACTTCTTTCATGTTGCATATTCATATATGATCATGATCAGCCATGCAAGTTGTAGATATGTCTTTTGATCTAGCATGTACCTTTAATCTTGTGGATATAGCGATCTTGTTGTTGTGGTTGATGTTGTGTACCTTTGGATCTAGTTGTCCGAATCATAGTTTAGGGTTTCTTTTGGGGCAATACCCCTTTGTCTCCTTGGTTTTTGAGAAGTGAGTCTGAGCTCTAGTGATGTGGGCAATACCCCTCTCTCATTTAAGTTGAGAGGTGAGCCTACATTCTAGAATTCTTGGGCAACACCCTCCTCTCACCATGGATTAGAGAGGTGAGCTCTTGGACATGTGATGACCTAAGTTGAGGTAGATCCTAGTGGTTGCCCGATTTGTGATGGAGATTGTGCAAAATCCCTCTCTCTTGGTTGTTGAGAGGTGAGCTAACCATCTTGATCATTTAGGGTTTGTTGCTTAAGAGCTTGAGCTTGAAGATGAACTTTTGGTGAGGTTTTGTGCCCTTGCACGATACAACCTTGATGTCTACTGACACCCCTTTGCCTTGAGTTTGGTCGGGTGCCCGTTATGGCCCTCTTGACCCTATAGATGCTGCTCCTTGGTCGATAGAGTGCCTAAGTGGATATCTCTAGTTGAGAGCCTTGGGTGATACAAGTTAGGATGGTCTGTTGAGCGGTATCGGTTGAGTGGTGCACCTTAGTGAGTATCTTAGTGGTGACCGATGTGATGTGTTTGATATTTTTGGTCGATGGGCCTTCTCGGGGTGCCTTGGTATCAGTTGTTGTCATAAGCATGGTGGGTGCTATAAGGCTGAGCTTGGGTGCCATGCTGCTGGCCGATACCAGTGTTGAACGTTAGGGAAGTTGTTGCCCGTTACAAACACTAACTCTAGTTGAACGATAGGCTTTCTTGTAATGCCTTAGTGGTCGTCTTTCCCTTGGATGACATGATGCCTTGGCCGACATGAGGGTCCTCTAGAAGACATGGTTTAGTGGTTGGGTGATAGGCTCCTTGGGTGCCATGACCTTGATTGTTATGGCCTTGAGCGTTATGAGGTTGGTGGTTGCCCGACATTGAATCCCTAACCCTAGTGCATGATAGGATGATGTGTTGTTGTCCATTTTGATGGAATAAGTGCTTTAGGGTTTGGAACCCTAGCTGATAATCGATAAGTGAGGATATGACCCCGCCTGATACTCTTTGGGTGAGGGTTGGCGCTACCCGCCCTACCTATAGTGAGGGAAGTTAGAACTTTTGGTGAGGGTTATGGTTAACCCGTGATAAACTAATCAATGGATTAATTACCTTGAAACCACCTCTTTGTTATAATGGGACATGAATGTAGGTGATGAACCATGGTTTCTAAGATGGATACAAAAGTTGGTGAGATATATGGTTAGCTTCGCGAGTATAAGGCATAATATATGTTCATGATTGATAATAAAACTATGATTTCTACAGCTTATGTGTAAGGTACTCATGGATGTTGTTTTACACTTGGTAGCATGAAAATCTTGTTAATCCATGATGACTTCAGTTATCTCTATGGATGTGCATACTAACCATGCATGTATGTTATGTGGATTCATGGCCTGGTAAGAGCTATGAGATGTATTTGGTTGAGTACCACCAATAGATAATGAGATAATAAGTTGATAGGTCTAAGGACCTGAGATAAGGCTGAGTGCCTAGTTGAGGTGTTATCCTCTGATGATGAGATAAGGGATACGTTCCCATCATGCTTTTGCATGATTATGAAGCCTTGAGAGGAAGTGGTTGATATCATGAGGGATTGAGGTCCCAAGACATTATGATGATGGCAATAATGATGTAATTATATAAGGCTATGTTTATACTCTATTTGCCTCAACAATTGGTTTAGAATATACTAATTAATTATATATGAACATATCATGTAGTTTTCCCTGGCCATAGATCCATCATCGTCAATATTTGATGATGGTGAAACATGTTTATCCTGTGGGATTACCTAGATCGCATATTGTTGAATATGTGAGGTTTCCCCTAGCCTAAAATAGGAGGGTTTGAGTACAATTATGGTTGCAAACTCAGGACATATGGAACATGGTGAGCAGACCCATGGCTCAGGATATGTGATGATGAGCATTATGCGTTCATGACTTGGATGTATGTACTAGCACCTATGTAAAGGTGAGCTAGAGATATGGGTAGCTTGTAGAGCTGACCCAGAGGCTGAGGCCTTATAAGCATAAGACTGTGGTCTTGCTTGATGATTCATGTACTGACCACGAGAAGGTGAGGTCATGGTGTCCGAATCTCCTTAGACCTTGTATGGCACCAGAACAGGCTTCATAGCCAATGGTTGGATTTGAGCAGGGAAGGCTCACTTCCTCAGGGCATAATAAAATGTAATCCAGCCAAATAGTATATCTTGCTTAGAGCAAAATACAGAACATTGATTGAGGCCTTTCTTATATAGTTGATCTAGTTACATCTTGCAGATATGTGTATGATCCTTATATTTTGTGATAAGTTCTTATAAAGCTTGCCTTGTCAATCATGTTCCATAAAGGAATACTTGGTTATATGTCTCCTGGATATCTTGGTAATATTGATGGTAATAATAGCCTTGCTCAGTATGCTGCGCTTGTTATACACTTGATCAATTATCTGCTATTATTTCTTTAACCTTCTGAGGTTTTATAGTTTTGGCATGGAGTTATGTTTCTTGCTGGGACTATGTGTGGCAACACATCCCACTATCACACAGACAGTGAGGTGTTATGCGATAACGTGTGGAGAACACCATAAACCACAAATTACCAAAAACACGGGTTAATTAAAACCGATTGCAGAAAGTAGAATAAACCAAGAAACTATTACATTTAGGTCCTCATCCTGCAAGGAAACATGTTATATAAACATTTACAAGTCTTGATATGTGTCCACAACTTAGGAGATCAGCTGTCCTATCATCACATGAGTTCATCACCTGTTTATACATACAGAACGGCCTACATCTGGCCAACAGCAGGATATACGAAACATCAACGACTATACATCGTGAAACAACGTCAAAACACCTCCAAGGACCTGAGAGTACATGGATGACTCTAAGACTCTACTACAAACGACCAAAACAACAACATATCCATCTCTTGCCTTCTACTGCTCTTCTTGCTTCTCGGCCACAACTCCACGACCACCACCACATCTAGCTCGAACACCTAAAAAGGTTATAAACTAGCAGGGTGAGACACACATGCCCAGCGAGAAACATAACTCCCCGCCAAAACTACAAAACCTCAGAAAGATAAGAGCAACAATAGCAGATAACTGATAGAAGATGTAACAAGAGCAGTTTATAAAGTAAAGTTGTTCATACCATCAAGCTTACTAGATGTACGGAAGGCATATCATCAAATATCTCTTTATGGAACATGATTGACAAGATAAGATTTATAAGGTCTTACCACATAACATGAGGAATAGTAACTACAAGTATGACAAGATTAACTACACAAGTAAGGCCTCAACCAATGTTTCGTGTTTTTCCTTAAGCAATAAATACTATTCGGATGAATTACGTATTATTATGCCCTAAGGAAGTGAGCTGCACCGCTCAGATCCAACCTACGACTGCGAAACCCAGATTCGGTGCCATACAAGGTCAATGGAAGAGTCGGACTCCACGACCTCCCACCTCGTGGTCAGTGCATGAGTACAACACAAGAAAGACCGCATTCTCATGCTTAAGTGGCCTCAGCCACAGGGTCAGGCTACCCTCTGCCTAGACCACCTCAGTACAGATATCAGCGCTAGTGAAACTGAGCCACAAGCCTATTCATCATGCTCTGATCCATGAACACATTCATGCTCCCATATCACATATCCTGAGCCATGGGTCTGTTCACCATGCTCTTCACATATTGAGCTACGGGCCAGAATCTGCACTCTAGAGTCTACAACAGAAATTGCACTCTTACCTCCTCACTTTAGGCTAGGATAAACCTCGCATACTCAACAATATGCACTCCGGGTTAACCTGCAGGAGAACATGTTTCACCATCACCAGCTCCTGACGATGATGGATCTATGGCCAGGGAAACTACATGATATATTCCACTATGATTAATTAGTATCTTTTATGTGGATTGCAAGATTCAACCAAGTTGTATAACATTCAACTTATAACAAGAATAAACAACATGAAACTCACTATCATGCTTTTACTGTAATCAACATCATCCTGATCCATCACAAGGATCCATCATTACATGTTACCATTTGGCCTCTTGCCAATCATCTAGATCCACCTCAAGGATCATCACATTGCCATGGGATCTCAATCCCTCATCACATAGTGTTACTGCCTCTCAAGGCTTACGTCATCACCATGGGATAGCAAATCTAGCTCTTTAGCTAGACTCAGGTTCTTAGACCAAAACACATTATGTATGTCATCTCATCATCAAAGCAATGTTACTCAACATATATACCTCATAGCCCTTTACCTGGCTATGCGGCACCTGCATGGTTAGTACAGAAGGATCGTATTATCAAACATAGGGCAATATTAATGAATGTATACTTTATCATTCATGCCTCAACTTGTGACTACAAGACATAGGTCATATCATCATGCAAAGCATCTGATACGCTCATTATTTACTCAGCATCATACATATCATTTAAGATGATCACACACACATGAGATGTTCTATTAAGATGCATAGATGTGATCTACTATATCAAGCACATCAAGTGTTACCATTTCAAACCAATCGTGATGTCATAGAACAAGATCTAGCGTATAGGTTATCCATATAAGGAACAGGACCCTCACTAAAAACTCCCACTACCCTCACTAAAGGTAGTATCGGGCAGGGTACTCTCCCCTATCGCCCAACACTTCAAACATATAATGGTCAAGAAGACCAGCACATATCGGCCAAGCACTAGGGTGTCTGGCATCCAAGGCATAATGGTTAACATCATAACGTGCAACTAAGTTCAAGGGCGTGTCGAGCAACTCTGTGTTGTATAACGCAGGGTATCGGTCATCCATGTGCAACGGCTAGAGGTACTAAGTGACACTCTGTCGGCATAGGATGCAACTCAACCGTACAACAAGGAGCCTGTCGCTCAGCTAGCCTAGCCTATACCTATCAGCTGACACACAGGGCAAAGACTGGTGTGACGCCTGTCACAACATCACATAACTAACTAACTAACTCCACACCTCGAAGCACAACGACACCAAGCCATCTCATAGGTTAAGCGTATCGGGCAGGTTACTCACCAAGGTGTGATGCCCGACACACACAAGGCAGGAACCAGGTGCAATGCCTGACACAGCCACAACAACATAACGTCCAAGGCTCTATGTCAAGAGGGGTATCGGGCAAATCCAACCCGAAGCAATATCGGCCACGATGCAACCCGACAGGGTCACCACCAACTTCAAGCACAAGGGCACCAAAACCCTAATGGATCAAGAAGATGACTCACCTCTCAACTATCAAGAGAGAGGGGTCTTGCCAAGCTTCTTAACACCAATCGGGCAACACAAGGTTCAACCACAACCAAGTTCCACAACCACCACAAAGCTCACCTTTCAAGTCGATGGTGAGAGGAGGGTATTGCTCAAGCCACTAGAACACAAGCTCACCTCTCAACTTAAACAAGAGAGGGGTATTTCCCATATTACTAGGATTCAAGCTCACTCCTCTAGACCAAGGAGAAAAAGGGGTGTTACTCAACAAGAAACCCTAGAATACAAGATTCGGCCAACAATAACACTAAGCAAGAAAGCAAACTAGCAACACACCTAGCTGATATTATCATAAGCAACATATAAGAACATAAAAGAAGGTAGTGTAGTTAAGGTTATGAGTTATGTAACCCGCCTTAAGCAAGCTCCAAGCTCCTAGCTCCAAGAACCACCAAGGAAGAAGAGCAAGTCACTCTAGGGTTCGACCACCACTAGAGGAAGAAGGAGGCTCCAAGGCAAGGATCAGCCACCAAGCTTGCAAAAAAAGAGGGGGTGTCATGCACCAAGGGAGAGGGGAAACTAAGGAACTAAAGGGATCCTTAGCAAGGGAAAGGAAACACATATATAGAAGATGATGGAGGACAAACCAAGGTAGAACAAAGCAAGGTGTTGCCCACCTCGGGACACTTGTCCATGAGCAATGCCACCACTCTAACATGCCCTAAACACATGTCCAAGGCCATTGCCACATGCAAGCATCAAGCACCAAGTGTCCAAAAGTGGTGACACAAATGAGGTCAAAGAGAGTCAAAGGGAACATGGGCGACAAACCATCCACACCATGGTCGACACACCCACACCATGGCTGACACACACCCTGGGTGACACAACACAGGCTGACACAAGCACAGGTCGATACACCTAGGCCGACACAGGGCACTTTTTCCCGACATAAGGTCCAAAGAGGCAAAGGCAACACACCACAAGGCCCAACAAGCTCAACCAAGCCCAAAGGAACTCAAGCAACGAGCCCAAACCTTCCTCTCAACACTAGAGGAAGCAAGGAGAGGGAGGAACACCTCACAAGGTGTAAAACTTGCCCACAAACCCTAAACTTGGGTTAATTCCAAGTAGCACCTCCAGCTCTCGACAAAGCACCAACAAAACCTAATCACCACCAAAGATGATTAGCAAGCAACTAAGAAACATGGTTAAGCAAAACAAATAGGATAAGCCCTAAACGGAGGTCAAGGTCCTTACAAGCTAACCCCCTACAAAGGGATTTCGTCCCCAAAATCCAAAGAGAAAAGTGAGGGATACTTCCTCCTAATCTCTTCCTCAAGCTCCCATGTGGCTTCCTCAATGCCACGATGATGCCAAAGAACCTTCACAAGAACCAGGTCTTTCCTCTTCAGCTTCTTAACTCTCCTGTCAAAGATCATCACAGGAACTTCCTCGTAGGTCACATCTTCATCAAGCTCAACTTCGTCTGGTTGTATCTCTGTCCCTGTATCCAGATGTCTTTTCTTTAGCATACTGACATGGAACACTAGATGTAACATGTGCAACTCTGGAAGCATCTCTAACTCGTAAGCTACCTTGCCAACACGTGCTATGACCGGGTATGGCCCCATATACCTGGGTGCTAGCTTACCATTCCGGCCAAACCTTAGCACACCTTTCTACTGCGATACTTTAAGATACACTTTGTCTCCTACCTGGAACTCCAAAGGTCGTCGGCGATTGTCTGCATTAGACTTTTGCCTGTCCTGTGATGCTTTCAACTGTTGTTGTATCACCTTCATCTTTTCTGTTGTCTACTGTACTAACTCAAGACCCAAAAGCTAATATTCACCAGACATACCAACACAATGGAGATATGCACTTCCTGCCATATAAGGCCTCATAAGGAGCCATGTCAATGCTCCGCTGATAACTGTTGTTGTAAGAAAACTCTATCAAACTGAGATGCATGTCCCAACAACCTAGGAACTGCAAAATGCAAGCTCAAAGGAGATCCTACAAAGTCTAAATAGTCCTCTCAGACTGTCCATCTATCTGCAGGTGGAAGGCAGTACTAAACCTCAACTGTGTTCCCAACGCCTTGTGCAACTATTCCTAGAAATGACTCATGAACTGAGGACCTCTGTTAGAGACTATCGCTACTAGCACACCGTGCAAACGTACTATCTCATCCACATATACTCGAGCGAGCTTCTTGGCTATATACGTTGTCTTTATAGGTAGGAAATGGGTAGACTTTGTCAATCTGTCCACTATTACCTAAATGGAATCATGATTCCTAGTTATCCTGGGTAGACCAACTACGAAATCCATGCTTATATGATCCCATTTCCACAGCGGTATCAGTAGGGGTTGCAACGTACCTGCCGACTTTTGATGCTCAACCTTGACTTGTTGACATACCGCACACCTAGCCACAAACTCGGCTACATCTTTCTTCAAACTGGGCCACCAATACAAGTCCTTCAGACTAAGATACATCTTGGTGACTCCTGGATGCATATCATATGTCGACGTGTGTGCTTCCTCGAGCACTAACTTCCTCAGATCATCAACATCGGGGACCACCATCCTATCATGATAGCAAACTAGTCCATCCTCGGACTCATGGAACCCATCACGCTTTTCGCTGCCGAACTCTGATCTGATCAATTGTACTGTATCATCTGTTTGCTGTGCATATTTGATATGTTGTCTCAGTGTAGGCTTGAATTGCATATGTGCAAAAAGTCCAGCTAGTAAGGAAACTTCCATCTGCACATTCATCTGTCGCAAAGAGACAAACATCTCCCGTCTATGGCATACCAGGGAACTTAACTGTGTCTTCTTTGAAGAAGAAGACTTTCGGCTAAGCGCATCAGCTACCACATTCACCTTACCAGGATGATACTCGATGGTGCAGTTGTAATCATTGATTAACTCCATCTATTGACGTTGTCGCATGTTTAACTCTTGCTGTGAAAAGATGTACTTCAGATTCTTATGATTCGTAAAGATCTGACACACTTCCCCGTAAAGATAGTGTATCCAAATCTTTAACGCATGAACCATTTCTTCCAACTCCAAATCATGAGTCGGGTAGTTCTCCTCGTGTTTCTTAAGCTATCGTGAAGCAAACGAAACCACATGATCTTCCTGCATCAGCACATAACCTAAACCTTTCTTAGAAGCATCACAAAAAACAACATAGCCCTTTCCAGGCTCTAGCAGTACTAGCACTGGAGAACTAGTCAGCTTCTCCTTAAAACTTTGGAAGGCTTGTTGGAAACAATCATCCCAGATAAAAGGTACATCCTTTCTGGTCAACTTTGTCATCAGTAACGCAATCGCACTGAAGTCCTTGATAAACCTTCGGTAGTATCCTGCTAACCCCAGGAAACTATGAACTTCTATCGGCGTCTTCGGCTGCTCCCACTCTGCAACAGACTCCACCTTCTTTGGGTCCACTTTTACTCCTTCTGCAGATATCATATGACCCAAGAAAGTCACCTCTTCCAACCAGAACTCACACTTACTGAACTTGGCATACAACTGGTGTTGGCGAAGAACAGTCAACGCTAGTCAAAGATGTCGCTCATGCTCTTACTTGTCCCGACTATAAATCAAAATGTCGTCTATAAAGACTACAACAAACTAATCAAGAAATGCACGGAACACTCGATTCATCAAATCCATGAAATCAGTAGGTGCATTGGTTAGCCCGAACGGCATAACCACAATCTCGAAGTAACCATACCTCATTCTAAAAGCTGACTTCGGTATGTCATCCGCCTTAATCTTCAATTGATGATATCCAGATCGTAGATCGATATTCAAAAACACTGTAGCACCACACAACAGGTCGAACAGATCATAAATCATTGGTAATGGGTACTTGTTCTTGATCGTGACCTTGTTCAACTGTCAGTAATCTATACATAGCCACATCGACCCGTCCTTCTTCTTAGCGAACAATACCGGAGCACCCCAAGGCGACGTACTCGCTCGGATGAAACCTTTCTCCATCAACTCTTGTAACTGCTTCTTAAGCTCTGCCATCTCTACTGGAGCCATCCCATACGGTGTCTGTGCAACTGGCTGTGTTCCTAGAACCAGATTGATCTCGAAATCAATCTCTCAGGGTGGAGGAACACTAGGGAATTCATCAGGAAACACATCCGCAAACTCTCAGACAACCGACACCTCCTCAAGTCTAGGACCTTTCTCCTTGGTATCCACAATAGTATCTACAATGTGAGCTAAGAATGCCTCACATCCTTGCCGTAGCAACTTCTCTGCCACCATAGCTGACACCAAACACGTCGGAAGATTCTTCCTAACTCCTTGGAAGATCCACTTTCCTCCATCATCATCAAACACAGCTTGCTTGGAACCACAGTCCAAAACAACCTTATACTTCTCTAAGGTATCCATCCCAAGGATAACATCAAAACCATACATATCAAGTGGTATAAGATCCACTTGTATGTTGTGTCCCGAAAAAGATAAGACACCGGATGGACACTCTTCTCGAAGCATCGAGGAACCATCAAGAGGGGTTTCTAACAACAAGCTATCCTTCTTACAACTAATAGGTAAACGACAATTTTCAAGCATACTATAGGCGATAAAAGCGTGTGTAGCACCCGGGTCAACTAGAACATATATAAAGCAAGAAGAAGATATATCAGAGTGAAATAACTCCATCTGACCTGTCACCAGTCGTGGGTTGACTATCGCCTCTGGCTAACTCATAGCATAGACTTGAGTCGTTGCTTGCTGTCCACGACCTCTGCTTCCTTGAGCAGACGATCCTGCTTGCGACGCTTGACCGCGTCCTCACCTTTTGCTACTACTGGGCTACTGTGTATCTGACCCTTGTTGATTCTACCTCGGCTGCTGCGTCACTTTAACATCTCTACTCGGGCAGTTTAACTTGAAATGCCCGATCTGACCACACAGATGGCATGACCTATCTTCAAACTGTGGCCTAGATGGCCCTGTCACTACCATAGAAGTTGTACTATTTGCCTTTGACGGTGAAGAAACATAACCTCTTCCCTTACTCGGAGACCATTGTGATGGTAAAATGGAACCTCTCATCACTGATGGTGCTGAAAACCTAGGCTTCTTGAAGCCACCAAATCTCTGTCCCTGGAACTGAGCATGCCTCTTCTTATACATGGATTCTCTTTTCTCCCTAACTGACCGTTCGATCCTCCGGACGGATTCCACAAACGTAGCAAACCACTCTCGGTTCTTCAACGCAGAAATAGGTGTTGTCAGCTCAACACTCAAACCTTTCTCAAAATGTCTAATCTGCTCGTCATTTTTCACTGCCATGTGAGGACAAAATCTCAACAAATCCATGAACTTGGCTTCGTACTCGGTGACGTTCATCGTTCCTTGATGCAGGCTCTCAAACTGACTGATCTTCTCATCCAGATACGTCTTCGGAAAGTATCTGCTGATGAACTCGAGCCGGAAAACCTCCCAACCGATCAGCTCACCAGGTCGCTTCTCCTCCTCGATGGTCCACTAGTGACCAGAACTACCCTTCAGGAGGTAGACAATTTTCTTGACTTTATCTGCTTCGGGGATGTCGGGGATCCAGAAAGCCTTCTCAAGACTTGTCAGCCACAGATCTGCATTCGCTAGATCAGCCGTTCCAGCATAATCTGAAGCTCTGACTCGGCGAAGCCGCTCAAAGGTCTTCCCAATACCCGATGTTTCACCATGGGGAGCCTGTGCTCTCGACGGAGGCATTGGCAATCTTTCTACCATGAGATTCATCGCAGCCATCATCTACCCCATAAGTTGTTGGTAGGCAGGGTGTTCAAGAATGGCTGGGTCAGGTTGGGGACCTCAGACATCCGATCTTCATGTGTCTGCCCTATAGATCCATCAACTGATGCAACATTGTTGTTCTCAGCAGCATGTTCTTCATGGTTTCCAGACATCTTGGCTTTTCTTCTGTTGAGGGCAGAAGATGATTATAAGAAAATCTAGAAAACTCACAAGAACAGATACAACCTAGTCCTAAATCCCTGTAGACTCAGCGAACCTAGGTCTCTGATACCAAACTTGTGGCAACACATCCCACTATCACACAAACAGCGAGGTGTTACGTGAAAACGTGCAGAAAACACCATAAACCAAAAATTACCAAAAACACAGGTTAATTAAAACCGATTGCAGAAAGCGGAATAAACCAAGAAACTATTACATTTAGGTCCTCATCCTGCAAGGAAATAGGTTATATAAACATTTACAAGTCTTAATATGTGTCCACAGCTTAGGAGATTAGCTGTCCGGTCATCACCTGAGTTCATCACCTATTTATACATATAGAACGACCCACATCTGGCCACCAGCAGGATATACGAAACATCAACGACTATACATCGTGAAAAAACACAAAACACCTCCAAGGACCTGAGAGTACAGGGATGACTCTAAGACTCTACTACAAACGACCAAAACAGCAGCATATCCATCTCTTACCTTCTACTGCTCTTCTTGCTGCTCAGCCGCAATTCTGCGACCACCACCACGTCTAGCTCAAACACCTAAAAAGGTTATAAACCAGTGGGGTGAGACACACATTCTCAGCGAGAAACATAACTCCCCGCCAAAACTACAAAACCTCAGAAAGATAAGAGCAACAACAGTAGATAACTGATAGAAGATGTAACAAGAGCAGTTTATAAAGTAAAGTTGTTCATACCATCAAGCTTACCAGATGTACAGAAGGCATATCACCAAATATCTCTTTATGTAACATGATTGACAAGATAAGATTTATAAGGTCTTACCACATAACATGAGGAATATATAAGTAACTGCAAGTATGACAAGATTAACTACACAAGCAAGGCCTCAACCAATGTTCTGTGTTTTGCCTTAAGCAATAAATACTATTCGGCTAAATAAAATATTATTATGCCCTAAGGAAGTGAGTTGTACCGCTCAGATCCAACCGACGACTGCGAAACCCAGAGCCGATGCCATACAAGGTCAATGGAAGAGCTGGAATCCACGACCTCCCACCTCGAGGTCAGTGCACGAGTACAACATAAGCAAGACCGCAGTCTCATGCTTAAGTGGCCTCAGCCACAAGGTCAGGCTACCCTCTGCCTAGCCCACCTCGGTACAGGTATCAGTGCTAGTGAAACTGAGCCACGGGCCTATTCATCATACTCTGAGCCATGAACGCATTCATGCTCCCATATCACATATCCTGAGCCATGGTCCTGTTCACCATGCTCTTCACATATTGAGCTACGGGCCTGAATCCACACTCTGGAGTCTACAACCAAAGTTGCACTCTTACCTCCTCACTTTAGGCTAGGAGAAACCTCACATACTCAACAATATGCGCTCCGAGTTAACCCGCAGGAGAACCCGTTTCACCATCACCAGCTCCTGACGATGATTGATCTATGGCCAGGGCAACTACATGATATATTCCACTATGATTAATTAGTATCTTTTATGTAGATTGCAAGATTCAACCAAGTTTTATAACATGCAACTTATAACAAGAATAAACAACATGAAACTCACTATCATGCTTTTACTACAATCAACATCATCCTGATCCATCACAAGGATCCATCATTACATGTTACCACTTGGCCTCTTGCCAATCATTTAGATCCACCTCAAGGATCATCACATTTCCATGGGATCTCAATCCCTCATCACATGGTGTTACTACCTCTCAAGGCTTACGCCATCGCCATGGGATAGCAAATCCAGCTCTTTAGCCAGACTCAGGTTCTTAGACCAAAACACATTATGTATGTCATCTCATCATCAAAGCAATGTTACTCAACATATATACCTCATAGCCCTTTACCTGGCTATGCGTCACCTGCATGATTAGTACAGAAGGATCGTATTATCAAATATAGGGTAATATTAATGAATGTATACTTTATCATTCATGCCTCAACTTGTGACTACAAGACATAGGTCATATCATCATGCAAAGCATTTGATACGCTCATTATTTACTCAACATCATACATATCATTTAAGATGATCACACACACATGTGATGTCGTATTAAGATGCATAGATGTGATCTACTATATCAAGCACATTAAGGGTTACCATTTCAAACCAATCGTGATGTCATAGAACAAGATCTAGCATATAGGTTATCCATATAAGGAACAAGACCCTCACTAAAAACACCCACTACGCTCACCAAAGGTATTATCGAGCAGGGTACTCTCCCCTATCGCCCAACACTTCAAACATATAACGGTCAAGTCGACCAACACATATCGGCCAAGCACTAGGGTGTCGGGCACCCAAGGCATTACAGTTAACATCATAACGTGCATCTAAGATCAAGGGCGTGTCGGGAAATTTGTGTCGCGCAACGCAGGGTATCGGGCATCCATGTGCAACGGCTAGAGGTACTAAGTGACACACTGTCGGCATCACCAAAAAACAAGGAACAACACCCAAAGGATGCAACTCAACCGGGAAACAAGGAGCCTGTCGCTCAGCTAGCCTAGCCTGGACCTATCGGCCGACACACAGGGAAAAGACTGGTGTGACGTCTGTCACAACATCACAGAACTAACTAACATACTCCACACCTCGAAGCACAACGACACCAAGCCATCTCATAGGTTAAGCGTATCGGGTAGGTTACTGACCAAGGTGTGATGCCCGACACACACAAGGTAGGAACCAGGTGCAACGCCCGACACATCCACAACAACATAACGTCCAAGGCTCTAGGTCAAGAGGGGTATCGGGCAATGCCAACCCCAAGCCATATTGGCCAAGATGCAACCCGACAGGGTCACCACCAACTTCAAGCACAAGGGCACCAAAACCCTAATGGATCAAGAAGATGACTCACCTCTCAACTATTAAGAGAGAGGGGTCTTGCCAAGCTTCTTAACACCAATCAATCAACACAAGGTTCAACAACAATGAAGGTTCACAACCACCACAAAGCTCACCTTTCAAGTCCATAATGAGAGGAGGGTATTGCTCAAGCTACTAGAATACAAGCTCACCTCTCAACTTAAACGAGAGAGGGGTATTTCCCATATTACTAGGACTCAAGCTCACTCCTCCAGACCAAGGAGAGAAAGGGGTGTTGCTCAACAAGAAACCCTAGAACACAAGATTCGGCCAACAAGAACACTAAGCAAGAAACCAAACTAGCAACACACCTAGCTGATATGATCATAAGCAACATATAAGAACATAAAAGAAGGTAGTGTAGTTAAGGTTAGGAGTTATGTAACCCGCCTTAAGCAATCTCCAAGCTCCTAGCTCCAAGCACCACTAAGGAAGAAGAGCAAGGCACTCTAGGGTTCGGCCACCACTAGAAGAAGAAGGAGGCTCCAAGGCAAGGATCGACCACCAAGCTTGCAAAAGAAGAGGGGGTGTCGTGCACCAAGGGAGAGGGGAAATTAAGGAACTAAAGGGATCCTTAGTAAGGGAAAGGAAATACATATATAGAAAAGGATGGAGGAGAAACCAAGGTAGAACAAAGCAATGTGTCGCCCACCTAGGGACATTTGTCCATGAGTAGTGCCACCACTCTAACATTCCCTAAACACATGTCCAAGGCCATTGCCACATGCAAGCTTCAAGCACCAAGTGTCCACTAGTGGTGACACAAACGAGGTTAAAGAGAGTCAAAGGGTCCATGGGCGACACACCATCCACACCATGGCTGACACACCCACACCATGGCTGACACACACCCTGGGTGACACAACACAGGCTGACACAAGCACAGGCCGACACACCTAGGCCGACACAGGGCACTTTTTCCCGACATAAGGTCCAAAGAGGCAAAGGCAACACACCACAAGGCCCAACAAGCTCAACCAACCCCAAAGGAACTCAAGCAACGAGCCCAAACCTTCCTCTCAACACTAGAGGAAGCAAGGAGAGGGAGGAACACCTCACAAGGTGGCAAACTTGCCCACAAACCCTAAACTTGGGTTAATTGCAAGTAGCACCTCCAACTCTCGACAAAAAACCAAAAAACTCTAATCACCACCAAAGGTGATTAGCAAGCAACTAAGGAACATGGTTAATTAAAAAAAAACAGGATAAGCCCTAAACGGAGGTCAGGGTCCTTACACTATGTGTCTCACCATGTTGGTTTACACCCTTTTTAGGTAATCACCCTAGACGTGGTGGTGGTCGTGAGGTTGCGTCTGAGCAACAAGAAGAACAGTAGAAGGTAATAGATGGACATGCTTTTGTTTTGGTGGTTTTGTAGTAGAGTCCTAGAATCATCCCTATACTCTCAGGTCCTCAGAGGTGTTTGACGACGTTTCACGATGACTAGCTATTGTAATTTTGGTTTATCCTTCTACTGGCCGTATGTGGCCCGTTATGTATGTATAAATAGGTGATGAACTCTGGTGCTGACAGTACAGCTGGTTCCGATAGGCGGTGAACATATATCAAAGCCTATAAATATTTTTATAACATGATTTCTCTATAGGATTTGGATGCAAAAGTTCTCTTGTGTATGCTTTCTACAATTAGTTTTAATTAACCCTTGTTTTTGGTATTATGAGGTTCCACACGTTTGGCATGTCATCTCGTTTCCTAGGTGATGGTGGGGTGTCACAATTAATTTTGGTATCAGAGCTCTAGGTTCGCTAAGTCTACAGTGATCTTAGATTAGGTTTGCGTATGTTCTTGTGAGTTTTTCTAGATTTTCTTACAATAACCTTCTACTCTCAGCAGAAGATAAAGCTTAATGATGTCTGGAAACCATTAACAACATGCTACTGAGAGCAGCGATGCTGCATCAGTTGGTGGAGCAAGAGTGCAGGTACATGAAGATCGAGTGCCTGAGGTGCTCCAACTTGACCCATCCATTCTTGAAAATCCTTCCTACCAACAGCTTATGGGGCAGTTGATGGCTAGGATGAATCACATAGTGGAAAGGTTGCCAGTGCCTCATCCAAGACAACAGGCTCTCCATGGTGAAACATCAGGTATTGTGAAGACCTTTGAGCGGCTTCGCCGAGTCAGAGCTTTGGATTATGTTGTAACGGCTGATCCAGGGGATGCAGATCTGTGACTGATAGGTCTCGAGAAGGCCTTCCGGATCCTTGACATCCCCAAAGAAGACAAAGTCAAGCACGCTATCTACCTTCTGAAGGGTAGTACTGGCCACTGGTGGGCCATCAAGGAGGAAAAGCGACCCGGTGAGGAGATCGGTTGGGAGGTTTTCTGATGAGAGTTCGTCAGTAGATACTTTCTAAAGACGTACTTGGACAAGAAGTTCAACCAGTTTGAGCGTCTACACTAAGGATCGATGAGCATTTCTGAGTATGAAGCCAAGTTCATGGACTTATTGAGGTTTTGTCCTCACATGGAGGAGACAGATGATGAGCGGATCAAGTAGTTTGAGAAAGGTCTGAGTGTTGAGCTATCGACACCTGCTGCTACTTTGGAAAATCGGGAGCAGTTTTCCACGTTCGTTGAGTCTCTCTACAGGATTGAATGGTCTATCAGGGAGAAAAGGGAGTCCATGACCAGGAAAAGGCATGCTCAGTTTCAGGGACCAAGATCTGGTGGCTTCAAGAAGCCAAGGTTTTCAACACCTTACACAATGCAGAGTTCTCGTGTACCATCACAATGGTCTCCGAGTAAGGGAAGAGGTTATGTTTCTTCGCCATCGCAGGCACATAGTACAACTTCTGTGGTAGTGATAGGGCCATCTAGGCCACAGATAGAAAGAAGGTCATGTTATCATTGTGGACAGAATGGGCATTGAACGTCAAATTGCCCAAGGAAAGATGTTGAAGTAACAAAACCACTGAGGCAAAATCAACAAGGGTCAGACAAACAGCAGCCCAGTGATAGTAGAGGGAGGGGACACATTCAAGCATCACAAGCGGGATCATATTCTCAAGGAAGCAGAGGATGTGGACAACAAGCAATGGTTTGATTCTATGCTATGAGTCATCTAGAGGCGATAGTCAACCCACGAGTGGTGATAGGTCAGATGAAGTAATTTCATTCTGATTTGTCTTCTTCTTGCTTTATATTTGTTTTGGCTGACCTGGGTGCTACACACTCTTTTATCGCACATTGTCTGCTTGATAGTTGTCCTTTACCTGTTAGTTGTAAGAAAGATAGTCTGTTGTTCAAAACCCCTCTCGATGGTTCCTCGATGCTTCATGAGGAGTGTTTGTCTTGTGTTTTATCTTCCTCGAGGCACAATATACAAGTGGATATTATACCACTTGATATGCATGGATTTGATGTGATCCTTGGGATGGATACCTTAGAAAAGTATAAGGTTGTGTTTGAATATGGTTCCAAGAAGGCAGTGTTTGATGACGGTGGAGAGAAGTGGATCTTCCAAGGAGATAGGAAGATTCTTTCGACATGTCTAGTGTCAGCGATGGTGGCAGAGAAGTTGCTGTGGCAAGGTTGTGAGGCATTCTTAGCTCACATTGTGGATACCAAGGTGAAGGGTCCTAGCCTTGAGGAGGTGACGATTGTCCAACAGTTTGCATATGTGTTTCTTGATGAGTTCCCCAGTATTCCCCCACCTCGAGAGATTGATTTTGAGATCAATCTGGTGCCAAGAACACAACGAGTTGCATAGACACCGTATAGGATGGCTCTAGTAGAGATGGAAGAGTTGAAGAAGTAGTTAAATGAGTTTTTGGAGAAAGGTTTCATCTGACCGAACATGTCGCCTTGGGGTGCTCCAGTCTTGTTCATTAAGAAGAAAGACGGGTCGATGCGGCTATGTATAGATTACCGACAGTTGAATAAGGTCACGATCAAGAATAAGTACTCGTTGTTGAGGATAGACGATCTGTTTGATCAGTTGCGTGGTGCTACAATGTTCTTGATGATTGACCTACAGTCTGGATACCATCATATAAGAATCCAAGATGATGACATACCTAAGTCAGCATTTAGGATGAGATATGATCACTTTGAGTTTGTGGTTATGCCATTTGGGCTAACCAATGCACCTGCTTCTTTCATGGATCTGATGTATAGGGTGTTCCATCCATTCCTAGATCAGTTTGTTGTAGTTTTCATAGATGACATCTTGATCTATAGTCAGGATAGTCAAGAGCATGAATAACATCTTCGACAAGCTTTGACTCTTCTTCCCAAATATCAGTTGTATGCCAAGTTTAGTAAATGTGAGTTCTAGTTGAAGGAAGTGACTTTCTTGGGTCATGTGATATCTGTAGAGGGAGTTAGAGTGGACCCTAAGAACTTGGAGTCAGTGGCAGATTGGGAGCAACCAAAGACGCCGAAGGAAGTTCGTAGTTTTCTGGGTTTGGCAGGATACTACCATAGGTTTGTCAAGGACTTCAGTGTGATCGCGTTACTGATGACAAAGTTGACCAAGAAGGATGTACCTTTTGTATAGGATGATCATTGTCAGCAAGCTTTCCAAAGTTTGAAGAAGAAGCTGACTAGTGCTCCATTGCTAGTGCTTCCAGAGCCTAGGAAAGACTATGTTGTCTTCTGTGATGCTTCCAAGAAGGGCCTAGGATGTGTGTTGATGCATGAGGATCATGGGGTTTCTTTTGCTTCACGATAGCTTAAGAAACATGTGGAGAACTATCTGACACATGATTTGGAGTTGGCAGCGGTGGCCCATGTGTCAAAGATTTGGAGGCACTATCTTTATGGGGAAGTGTGTCAAAATCGTTACATATCATAAGAACTTGAAGTACATCTTTTTGTAGAGTGAACTCAACATGTGACATCGTCGTTGGATGGAGCAAATCAATGATTATGATTGCACTATTGAGTATCATCCTGGTAAGGAAAATGTGGTAGCTGATGCGCTTAGTAGAAAGTCTTCCTCTCTCCTCACGAAGAAGGCACAGTTGTGTTCCTTGGTATGCCATAGGTGAGATATATTTGTATCCTTGCGACAGATGAATGTGCAGTTGGAAGTTTCCTTGTTGGCAGGACTATTGGCACAAATGCAAGTCAAGCCTACGCTGAGACATTAGATCAAAGACGCATAGCAAGAAGATGATACAGTGCATTTCATTAGGACAGAGCTCGGCAGTGAAAAGCGTGATGGGTTCCATGAATCCGAGGATGGACTAGTTTGCTATCATGCTAGGATGGTGGTCCTCGATGGTGATAATCTAAGAAATCTAGTGCTCGAGGAAGCGCACACGTCGATGTATGCTATGCATCCAGGAGTCACTAAGATGTATCACAATTTGAAAGACTTGTATTAGTGGTCTGGCTTGAAGAAAGAGTAGCAGAGTTTGTGGCTATGAGCGCAATATGTCAGCAAGTTAAAGTTGAGCATCAGAAGTCGATAGTTACATTGCAACCCATGTCGATACCACAATGGAAATGGGATCATATAATCATGGATTTCATAGTTGGTCTACCTAAGACAACTAGGAAGCATGATTCCATTTGGGTAATAGTGGACAGGCTGACAAAATCTGCTCATTTCATATTGATAAAAATGACATATACAATAGAGAAGCTTGCTCAGGTGTATGTAGATGAGATAGTGCGCTTACACGGTGTACCAGCAATGATAGTCTCTGATAGAGGTCCTTAGTTCACGAGTCATTTCTGGGAACAATTGCACAAAGCGTTGGGAACACTGTTGAGATTCAGCACTGCCTTCCACCCGCAGACAGATGGGCAGTCTGAAAGGACTATTCAAACCTTGGAGGATCTTCTTCGAGCATGTGTTTTGTAGTTCCTAGGCAATTGGGAAGTACATCTCAGTTTGATAGAGTTCACTTACAATAATAGCTACCAAAAGAGCATTGACATGGCTCCTTATGAGGCTCTATATGGAAGGAAGTATAGATCCCCTTTATGCTGGTATGAGTCTGGTGAGTATTATCTTTTGGGTCCTGAGTTAGTACAACAGACAACAGAAAAGATTAGAGTGATACAACAACAGTTGAAAATGGCACAGGACAGACAAAAGTCTTATGCAGACAATCACCGGCGACCTTTAGAGTTCCAGGTGGGAGACAAAGTGTATCTAAAGGTCTCACCTTGGAAAGGTGTGCTAAGGTTTGGCTGGAAAGTCAAATTGGAACCCAGGTATATGGGGTCGTACCTAGTAATAGCACGAGTTGGCAAGGTAGCCTACAAGTTAGAGGTGCCACCAGAGTTGCACAGGTTACATCTGGTATTCCATTTCAGCATGTCGAAGGAAAGTCATTCTGACACAGGGATAGTGAAATGACCAGTTGAGGTTGAGCTTGATGATGATGTAACCTATGAAGAAGGTCCAGTGACGATCATTGATAGGAGAGTAAAGAGGTTGAAAAGGAAAGACCTGGTTCTTGTGAAGGTTCTTTGGCATCATCGTGGTGTTGAGGAAGCCACATGGGAGCTTGAGGAAGAGATGAGGAGGAAGTATCCCTCACTTTTCTCTTCAGATATTGGGGATGAAATCCCTTTGTAGAGGTTTATGGCTTGTAAGGACCCTGACCTCCATTTTATGCTTATCCTATTTATTTTGCCTAAACCCTATGCTTAGTTGCTTGCTAATCACTTTTAGTGGTGATTAGGGTTTGCCTATGTTTTGTGGGGATTTTGAGGTTCTAGTTGCAAAATAACCTAAGTTAGGGTTGAAGAGCAAGTATGTCACCTTAAGAGATGTTCTTCTCTCTCTTTGCTTCCTATAAGATGAAAAGGAAGGTTTGGGCTCGTGCCTTGAGTTGTCTTGGGCATTGTTGAAGCTCTGTTGGGCTTGGTTGAGCTTTGTTTAGACCTTGCCTTGCCTTATTGGACCTTGTGTCGGGCAAGAGGGTTGTGTCGCCCAGAGTAGTGTATTTCCCAGGTGTGTGTGTGTCGGCCTTTGACCTCTTTGACCTTCTTGCTTTGGTTGTGTCACCCTACCTTGAACAAGTGGCTATTAGTGGATGAGTGGGTGGCATGGCATGTGCATGTGGTTTCCAAGGTGGCAAGACGTTGGACATGTGTCCCTAAGAGGGGCGACACCTTGCCTTGGTTCCCCTTTGGTCCTCATCTATATATGCCTTTCCTTTCTCTTCCTTAGGATCCCTTTTAGCTCTTTGTTGCTCCTCTCTTCTTTGGTGCACAATACACCTTCCTTTTGGTGTGTTTGGTGGCCGATACAACTTCGTGGAGCAAGTTGGTGGTTGATCCTCTTCTTGAAGTCTTCTTCTTCTTCATCTATTTTGGTGGCTGAACCATAGGTGGTGTGCCTTGGAGCTAGGAGCTTAAATCTTGGAACTTCAGAGCTTGAAGAGTTTTCTTAAGGTGGGTTACATAACTTCTAACCCTAGAAATACTACCTTCTTTCATGTTGTACATTCATATATGATCATGATCGACCATGCAAGTTGTAGATATGTCTTTTACTCTAGCATGTGCCTTTAATCTTGTGGATATACTGATCTTGTTGTTGTGGTTGATGTTGTGTACCTTTGAATCTAGTGGCCGAACCATATTTTAGGGTTTCTTTTGGGGCAATACCCCTTTCTCTCCTTGGTTTTTGAGAAGTGACTTTGAGCTCTAGTGATGTGGGCAATACCCCTCTCTCGTTTAAGTTGAGAGGTGAGCCTACATTTGAGAATGCTTGGGCAACACCCTCCTCTCATCATGGATTAGAGAGGTGAGATCTTGGACATGTGATGACCTAAGTTGAGGTTGATCCTTATAGTTGCCCGATTTGTGATGGAGGTTGTGCAAAACCCCTCTCTCTTGGTTGTTGAGAGGTGAGCCAACCATCTTGATCATTTAGGGTTTGTTGCTTAATAGCTTGAGCTTGAAGATGACCTTTTGGTGAGGGTTTGTGCCCTTACACAATATAACCTTGATGTCACCTAACACCCCTTTGCCTTGAGTTTGGCCTGGTGCCCGTTATGGCCCTCTTGACCCTATAGATTCTGCTCCTTGGCCGATAGAGTGCCTAAGTGGATATCTCTGGTCGAGAGCCTTGGGCGATACAGATTAGGATGGTCTCTTGAGCAGTATGGGTTGAGTGGTGCACCTTAGTGAGTATCTTAGTGGTGATCGATGTGATGTGTTTGATCTTTTTAGACGATGGGTCATATCGGGGTGCCTTGGTATCGGTTTTTGTCATAAGCATGGTGGGTGCTACAAGGCTGAGCTTGGGCACAATGCTGCTGGCCGATACCGGCATTGAATGTTAGGGAAGTTGGTGCCTGTTACAAACCCTAACTCTAGTTGAACGATAGGCTTTCTTGTAATGCCTTAGTGGTCATCTTGCCCTTGGATGACACGATGCCTTGGCCGACATGAGGGTCCTCTGGATGACATGGTTTGGTGGTTGGGCGATAGGCTTCTTGGGCGTCATCAACTTGATTGTTATGGCCTTGAGCATTATGAGGTTGGTGGTTGATGCGATGATTTTGAGTCACATTTATGGACTTGTTTTACTTGTGTTTTATGCATTTATTGGTCATTTTGGTGGTTAATATTGCATAATTCACTTACTTTAGTCTATGACCCTTCTCAGCATCAATTCTCCCTTATTTTATTGTTTTGAGCATAAATGATTACAAAAATATGTTTTATTTTGGCTTATGTGCTTTTGTGTTGCAATTTCAGGAAAAACACATATCTGCAGTTGTCGATACCATCGACAGCTGTCGATACTATCGACACAGCCACAGGTTGCCAGCCGCATGGAGCAACATAGAGTCGATACCATCGATAGGTAAGTCGATGGTAGCGACGTACCTTCAGGTTGATACCATCGACCATTAAGTCGATACTATTGACCCCAGAAGATTCATCGATGGAAAAGGACAAAAGCGACGCCTAAGGGTGTCGATAGCATCGACCCTCGTCGATGGTATTGAGTCAGCATCAGGCGCAATGAAGAAAAGAAAAGAAAACTTGTCGATATCGCGCAGGGTCGATACCATCGACTCGCGTTGATGGTATCGACACCGTGAGATGCAAGTTTGTTTCAGATTGATCTAAATCTGACGGCTATGATATTTTTGCAACCTAACTCGGTGATTATACCTAATGATGGTGGCTAAGAGCCAGGGATCATGTCATTAGCCACTGCGCACGTCCCAAGAAGGTGTGGAGAGAAGAACGGAGCCCAGAAGCACGCCCCAGTCGTTCCAGAAGTTGAAAAAGACATTTTCCACTGCCGAAAGGCTTTAGATCGTGCATTCTACGCCGAGGAACGCTTGGATCTTCTCCGTTCAGGGGTTTCATTACTTATTCACGTTTTTCTCCATGTTTCACCTTTTCTCAACCATGTTTTGCTCTGAGATGAATATGCGGGGCTAATCCCCTTTATCTTTAGGACCTGGAGTAGCCTGGGGAAACATTGTATGACATTTTTATTATAGTAATTTATCATTTATATCTTAAATTCATGGTATGATTTCATTTTCTCAATTATATTGTTATTCTTGATCACCATAATGATAATCTAATACCTTTAATTACTTTGAAAGAAGAATTAACGGTTGAAAAGAGATGAAATTCACATTAATTAACAAATCCCTTGAACAAGGTGATGTAAGATTAATGGTGGAAACCCAGAGGTCGATTCTAATGCACCTAATTTAGGGTATAGGTTACTACGACGGTGGAACCGACCTTGATGTAGGTAGTGAATTGCACCACGACAGTGGGAAATTCTGACTACAGGCCACTACCCGGATTGAGAGATGAACTTGAATTACTATGTAGAAATTCATACAATGAAAACCCACGGTGAAACTGCAATCCTAAAGATCTCAACCTGAATTGATTAAACTAAACATTTAATATGTTTCTTTGTTTTATTTTATTTTCTTTTATTTTTACAACAACTCTCAAACTCTTTTAATTGGTTTAGCTGATCGCAAATAGTTAGTAGTAGTCTACCGATAGTTCAGTGTCCCTAAGTTCGACTTGGGCCTCATAAGGGATTATACTACATTGACATGTGCACTTGCGTTCGACGCATGGTAAAATTGTGTCAGTGGTTGCCCGACATGAATCCCTAACCCTAGTGCATGATAGGATGATGTGTTGTTGATTGTTTTGATGGCACAAGTGCTTTAGGGTTTGGAACCCTAGCCGATAATCGATAAGTGAGGATATGACCCTGCCTGATACTCTTTGGGTGAGGGTTGGCGCTACCCGTCCTACCTATAGTGAGGGAAGTTGGAAGTTTTGGTGAGAGTTATGGTTAACCCAGGATAACCTAATCAATGGATTAATTACCTTGAAACCGCCTCTTTGTTATAATGGGACATGAATGTAGGTGATGAAACATGGTTTCTAAGATGGATACATAAGATGGTGAGATATATGGTTAGGTTCACAAGAATAAGGCATAATATATGCCCTTGATTGATAATAAAACTATGATTTCTACAACTTATGTGTAATATTCTCATGGATGTTGCTTTATACTTGGTAGCATGATAATCATGTTAATCCATGATGAGTTCAGTTATCTCTATGGATGTGTATACTAACCATGCAGGTATGTTATGTGGATTCATGGCTTGGTAAGAGCTATGAGATGTATGTGCTTGAGTAGCACCATGTGATAATGAGATAACAAGTTGATAGGTCTGAGGACTTGATATAAGGCTCAGTGCCTAGTTGAGGTGTTATCCTTAGATGATGAGATAAGGGATGCGTTCAGAGCATGTTGTTGCATGATTATGAATCCTGGAGAGGCAGTGGTTGATATCATGAGGGATTGAGGTCCCATGATAGTATGATGATGCCTCAACAATTGGCTTAAAATATACTAATTAATTATAGATGAACATATCATGTAGTTTGCCCTCGTCATAGATCTATCATCGTCAGTATTTGATGATGGTGAAATAGGTTTATCCTGCGAGATTACCTGGAGCGCATATTGTTGAATATGCGAGGTTTCCTCTAAAGCCTAAAATAGGAGGGTTTAAGTGCAATTGTGGTTGTAGACTCAGAACATATGGAACATGGTGAGAAGACCCATGGCTCAGGAAATGTGATGATGAGCATGATGCGTTCATGATTCATATGTATGTACTAGCACCTGTGTCAAGGTGAGCTAGAGATATGGGTAGCTTGCGGAGCTGACGCAGAGGCTGAGGCCTTATAAGCATAAGACCGCAGTCTTGCTTGATGATTCATGTACTGACCATGAGAAGGTGAGGTCATGGAGTCCAGATCTCCTTAGACATTGTAAGGCACCGGATCGGGCTTCGCAACCAATGGTTGGATTTGAGCAGGGAAGGCTCACTTCCTCAGGGCATAATAAAACGTAATCCAGCCAAATAGTATATCTTGCTTAGAGAAAAATATGGAACATTGATTTAGGCCTTGCTTATATAGTTGATCTAGTTACATCTTGATTATATGTGTACGATCCTTATATTTTGTGATAAGTTCTTATAAAGCTTGTGTTCTCAATCATGTTCCATAAAGGAATACTTGGTTATATGTCTCCTGGATATCTTGGTAAGATTGATGGTAATAATAGCCTTGCTCAGTATGCTGCTCTTGTTATACACTTCATCAATTATCTGTTGTTATTGCTTTAACCTTCTGAGGTTTTATATTTTCGATGGGGAGTTGTATTTCTCAGTGGGACTATGTGTCTCACCCCGCTGGTTTACACCCTTTTTAGGTAATCACCCTAGATGTGGTGGTGCGGCCGAGCAGCAAGAAGAGCAGTAGAAGGCAAGAGATGGCCATGCTGATGTTTTGGTGGTTTTGTAGTAGAGTCCTAGAATCATCCCTGTACTCTTAGGTCCTTAGAGGTGTTCGATGATGTTTCACGATGACTAGATGTTGTAATTTTTGTTTGTCCTACTTTTGGTCGTATGTGGCATGTTATGTATGTATAAATAGGTGATGAACTCTGGTTCTGACGGTACAACTAGACCTATCAATTTGGGTCAAAATCTGTCGGCGCCCATGGGTCGACCCGTTTAAGTTGGGTTTGGGTGGTAAAATTTACCACCCGCTGAAAATCACCCAAACCCATACCCACCCGTTTATTAAGCGGGTTTCACGGGTGATCTGTGGGCACCTGTGGGTGACCCAGTTAATTGAAGAAAATATATTCATATACATAATATACACATACACCTATTAAAAGAAGTTGCTTGTTTTGTACAAGTTAATTCTTTACCTTTACCGACAACAATTGTATTCTATTTATTTTGTGTTTGCAATAGGAAATAACAAGTACTTGTAATATTAGGAATGCCTAATGTTACAAGAAAAAATTATGTATTTTTCTTGTGATATTTATCTATGAAAACTACATCGATTTTCCTAATTTATATAAACATACAACAAGCTGCTACTTTTTCATATATCAAAAACTAATCGAATAGTTTGACGTCAAACATAATAGTTGGTTGGTTCTTTTGCTCTATATTTGACATAAAAACAATAGTTACAAGACGTTTCAAATGTTGTTTTTAGTGTTAAAGAAAACAACTGGTAACTTATTGTTGATTGTACACATTTTATATGGGCATCCGCGAGCAACCTGCAACCCGCTGGGTCGGATTTGGATGTGCTTTTCTTCCACCTGTTTAGAAGTGTATCTTTTTGACCCGCACCCTCCAGACCCGCACCCGCAATGACCCAACCCAAACCCAACCCACCCACCTATTTGACAGGTCTAGGTACAGCTGGTTCTAATAGGCGGTGAACATATATCAAAGCATGTAAATATTTTTATAACGTGCTTTCTCTATAGGATCTGGATGCAAAAGTTCTCTTGTGTATATTTTATACAATCGGTTTTAATTAACCTATGTTTTTGGTATTATGAGGTTCCACACATTTTTTCATGTCATCTCATTATTTGGGTGATGGCGGGGTGTCACAATTCCGAGCAAGCCTATCCTAGGTTTTGGGTAGTTTGTAGGATTATAAAAGAAATGCCCAAACTCCATGAGAGATCAGTTGGCGACATGGGATGATAATCCTAAACCAGACCCCACACCTATAAATAGACCCTCCTAACAACTTGTCGAGGTCTCACAATCCGAACAGACCACTTTGTAGCTCCTAGCTCCCTCTACCTTGCTCGAATCATCTCTCTAGAAAGCTCCCTAGTGTGGCTCCACTACATGTTTGACCTGTAGAAAAAGAAAGAAGAGCGAGAGGAGAACTGCACGATCCATGTCCATTGTGGGCTCGTGAAGGAATTAACAGGTGAGGGCTTTTCCGTGTTTATGAGAAACATGAGTGGACACGATAAACAAGAACCACACAATGCCCTCCTAGTCAATGAAGACCAAGGATCTGATGACTTGCCATTTTGGAAAAAGAAAACATATTTCTCCTCTCTAGTTAGAAAATCCAAAAAATAGTTAGAATTTACATAATTCCTTAAAAAATGATCCTTTGGCCGAAAAATAAAAGTAGATAGTGATTTTTGATGAGAACAATACGTAGAATTGATTAAAAATGAACTCAAGGCCTAAGTCTACTTATAATTTGAAATGGTTCCACCTTTAATGTGGTTTTAATTGATTTAAAACCATAAGTTTTGAAAACTAATGAATCTATGGTGTTCTCTGATTAGTATGAGTGAAGTTTTTCCTTTTGGCATAAAAATGTTGGATTAGATCCTACTTGATGATATTTGTTCATAATTTGCTTAATTAGGGTTCCATGACTATAAAAGTGTATTAATGGACATAAAAACCCTAATTTTGATAATTATGAGGTTTAGTGGTTTTGATTGTGGAAATCAATCAAGAAGGTATGAAAATGATGTTCTTGCACTAATTTGTGAATAATTAGATAATTTAACTAATTAGTGTTTTGATGAGTGGGAAAGTGCTTTTAGGGTTTGTTGACCTAAAAATGGTAAAATTGGAAAGTAAAACTGAGAAACCCTAAGGAAACCCCAATAAGGCTTAGAAACCTTAGAATGGAATCCCAAGTCAATAAAACATGTTTGGATGTGATTACAACATTTAGGTTTTATAAATTCTTTTCAGGATCATGATTTTCTTGAATTATTGCTTGGCTTGGTTGATTGCACTTCTTGATTGGATTGGTTGTCTTGCTTGGTTTTGAGACTTCTAAATCAGTTATGTGGTTACACTTATGGCTAATCGCTCTAGTTTGATGATGATTTTTGAGGTTTTATTGGTTGCTTGAAATTAACTGCTTGGATGAACTTTAATTCTTGTGACTATAACCTGACTATGGGTATCACCATAAATATATGCATGACTAGTTCATATCCTAATCCTCCTCTATAGCTTTATGTATATGTGAGAAATTTATGATCTAGGTATTGATCTACCTTGTGGTAGGATCAATAGATTATCATGACACGAGGTTTAGTCTAACTTTCATTAGGATCATATGACTATACAGCTCTAAGTCTTGGTATACCTTTGGGGGTAGGACAAAAAGGGGCTATTGAGGATCTACCATATGGGAAAGGTTATATCCATGTCCACTGTAGGGACATCACAACGGGTTGGATATGTCATGATTGAGAAGTTATGTTTAATAAGTAAAATCTAATATGTTAATCAATAATTTTGTTGCAATATGTTGTTACAACTAGATGCAAGCATTTCCCCCCACCCCCACATACTGGTATAACTCGTTATACTAACTGACATTTTGTTTGTGGGTGTTTTAGGGAAATATGAATGTTACATACTTGGAAAGTGAATATTCAATAAAATATTACATTGAAAAAGAATAAGGCTAAATAATGTTCTGAGGATTATAATTAGTTATCTTCATGGGTAATGTTTTGAAATCCTGTTTGAAATGTATTTGAAAAGAAAAATTTTATCCTATTTTAAGCTTAGTTGTGGTAGAATTTATTAAATATTTTTGATTATTTATAAAACCATATGATCATATTTGGGATAAGACTCTAACTTCTTGGCCTTCCATAATTGGGCGTTTTCAGGTGGTGGGGTTGTTACGTCATCCGCTCTTAGTCAGTACAAGTCAGCCACAATGATATATATTTTCAAGTTGCAAAACAACCTAGTTTGCCCTTAGTATATAGGTCACGACACTAGTAACCAGGGTATAGCAACCCTAGCATCTGAGGTACAACTACAACTGTCCTCAAGCACATCACATATACTATATCATAATAATTTAAGATACATTCTCGACCGTTCTCTTGCCAAGGTATGACTACAATCATCCTAAAAAATCATGCATATACTCAACATAATACCACTATGAGCTTCCACTAGAGGAATACCCAGTTCACCATCCAATAAGTCCTAAAATAGCAATGGATCTACGACACATGGCACTGCAAGATTAGGGTTTCACTTGAATAGTAAATGCCAACTGGATGAGTTAAGGCTGTGTCAATCAAGTTATATACAAACCCTAAAAGAATTCTACCAAAAACATGGGTACATTGCAACTTCAGAAGATATGAAACGTATGAAGTATAATTCTTATCACATCATCACATGATACCAATCCTTGTCACATCATGAATATGATAACACCTCAATTAGGGAACAACACCATGTCCAAAGGTCCTAATACCATTCACATTGTTCCTTGAAAGAACATCATTATCTTTCCATGCCTTTACAAGGCTCATCAACCATCACCATACATGTGACATATGTGTTTTACATATGATTAGACTTAAGAGATTATGTTGTTCATATGGAATCATAATGGGTTTTAAACAACATTATGAGAGAGTAGAGAGAGAGTATATCTTCATCATACTAATCACATAAGCAAGCTAAGTATGATTTACCATCGCCATCTATCATATTAGGGCAAGGTTCAACAAGGTAAATTGAATTGAAGCTACAAAACAACACTTAAGGATAAACACCAATTCTTAACAATTCCCATGTATCATGAATGCATAAGGTTAAACATCACCATCTGATTTCATACAACCAAACTCATATCCCATATTCATAGGATTAGGAAACCCAATGATCATAAATCAAGAAAACATAGTGAGCTCATAGGTCAGAATATATTGTTGACCACTAGGGTTAGGACCCTCATCAACCTCTAGGGTCAGGACCCTTATCGACCACTAGGGTTAGGAACCTAATCGACCTCTAGGTTTATGTGACATCATTGACCACTAGGGTTAGGAACCTTATCCACCACATAAGTTCAAAACATCATCGACCACAAGGAAACAAGTCTTGGTGACCAACCTGGTTTCAAAATCCTTGGCGACCAACAAGAAGTTCAAAACTTGGTGACCAACATGTTAAAAATCTTGGTGACTGATTATGGAGGTTCAAAAACTCATCGACCAACATGGAGTTCAAAACTCATCGACCATGGAGTTCAAAATCTTGGCAATCTATTATGGAGGTTCAAAAACTCATCGACCAACATGGAGTTCAAAACCCATCGACCAACATGGAGTTGAAAACCCATCGACTAGGGAGTTTAGAATTTTGGTGATCGATTATGGAGGTTCAAAAACTCATCGACGATCATGGAGTCACACACATGTGCAAGATCTAGGGTGTACTATCTTCAAGGAATAATCATGCATTAGGTTTAGGGGTATATCAAGAAGGATCTTCTACTCAAGAGTCTACCATCTAAACTCAAATATAGGCAAAGAAGCATCTTTATACTTGGAAACAAGATTTCACATACATGCAAAATCAATGTAAGCAATAATTGGAGAAAGTTAAATAACTCCCCTTAGAGATGATCAAGAAGCTCCAAACAACAAGGTAACTTGAGTAAAGAAGTTAGAAACCCAAGCTTGACAACTCCAGTCAGACAAGCAAGCTCCTTCTCCAAAAAGGAATCAACCCTAGGTCAAGGAAGAAAAAAATAGGTGTTCTTCAACCACTAGTTCAAACTCCATCATGGTTCTGACAAAGAAGAAGAGAGAGGAAGGTAGGAATCAAGAAAAATGAAGGAAAAGAGAGAGATATCACTTACCAAGACATCGAAGTAAAGTAAGGAAGCACAAAAAGACCTCAACAAGTGTGGATCCAAACCCTATATGCACATGCAGGAAAGATCAACCACCTTCTTCAACCTTGGTTCCTCCTTCCCCGCCAAGAAAAGGGGGAACAATGTCCAAGCACAAGGAAGAAGAGAGAGAGAGAGGCAAGTGTGTAAAGAACATGATTGCATGCATGAAGGGAGGTATATATGGCTTAGGGTGAGAGAGAGAGGAAAGGAGAGGTGTCAAACCATGCATGTCATGTGTCCAAGGTCCACACATCTCATCCATGCAATCAAACTGACCACACAACACTTTGGCGACCAAGATGAGTCAGAGATCTCATCTACCACAAGGAACATAACACCTTAACGACTGATAGGGTTAGGAACACCTTGACGGTCACTAGGTTTAGGTGCCTTAGCGACCACTAGGTCAGGATACATAGATACCACTAAGGTCAAAAAGCACAAAGACCACAGGGGTTTAAGATTTTAGAGACCGCCAACACTAGGGACCAGCCATACGTTCTTAAGACTAAACGTCAACACTAGGGTTAGGGCATCTATAAGTGCAAACCCTACATCAACACAAGGGTAGATGTTTGTAAGGAGTGGGATCCCAGACTCCCTAATAAAAATTTGAAGAATAGAACCTCTGTCCAAACACACTCAAAAGGTATGATTGAGTGGGTGTAAAATTTTCAAACCCTATTAATGGTATTCAAAACAACCAAAGAATAGAAGTGGAAGTAAAATATTGACTATATTCAATTTTCCGAAAGATTACATAAGTGTATCTTAATCTTCCACATAGGGTTTATATGTATGATACCACACAAGGATCTAAGATAGAGGGAACTTTGTCTCCAAGCTTTATCTCCTTAATCTAGGTCCATATCTTTGTGCCATGTCCTCAATGACCTTCACCTAGGGTTGGAAGCATACCCCAATAAGAAGAGACAAATAGAAGACATCAGCAAAGGCTGGTATGTGCACACTAAAAATGAATTGAGAAATATATAGAATAAAGGACCTCAAAATAAAAGGTTTCCCATAGAAAAGTAAAGTACTACCGAATCGGCATAAAAGAATATAACCAATACAATAAGAATGAAACAAAAGTATATACAAATAATCCATCCATGTGTTCCACTAGTGACAATACTAGAATAATATATCATGTAGGTAGGAAATACACATCTACCAAAAATGTAGAGAAATCAAGGTCTTTTATACATTCACTCTATAGTAGGGTAGCGGCAGGGTCTGTCAACATCTACTGAGCAAGAATTTTCACATCTGCCATAATTTATAAACATGCATGAATTTTCACATCTGCATTCATATGTGGAAATTTTCACATTAACATAAAAGCACATTCAACATTATACTAGTAGTCACCACATGGTGCATATCAAAAAATAAACAAGAATAAAAGAATAATGTGCCATAAAAGTAGCATCCACTACCATGGTGGGAAAAGAAACAACATCCACTACAAAGTGGGCACATATCATCAAATAAGTTCAACATGCACCAAGGCACAAGAAAAAGAGTCCAAGAGAATATCCATGATCACAAGATTAGTAAAAAAATAAGATAGTTCACAAGAACTACAATTTCAATAGAGAAGACATTGTATATAGGCTAATTTCCATAGGACCAAGAGAATGATAAAGATATGTAATTGCTCAATATAAAAGAATAGGAGATACAACCATACCTCATACGAGTTCTACATATGTCGAAGTTTTTTCCTAGGTCCAAGCCTAGGTCTTCAAAGACACTATTAGGCATATATGTAGAATTAGTGTTAAGTTTACATTAATTATTCAAAACCTTTAAAATTTCCTTTTTAATATTAGTGAATTAGGTTCAAAAAACCACACCATGTTTTAGTTTGTATTTTTCTAAGTTCAAAATATTTTATTATATTTTTCTGACTTATATATATTTAGTTACAAATTTTACAGGTTATTATAGATTAATCTGTTAAAATCACATACTTTCAACGTAGGATTTACGAGAAAAAACTAACACCATAAGTAGCTCTTATTTTTCTAAATCCAACGACTATTTATTTGTATTTTTCTGATCAATAAATAATTAGCTATTAATTTTTAAAATTTCAACCAATTAGAAAATTCCACGTTAGAGGATAAAACCTAGTGAAACATGGTCAACATTGACCAGTTGGACCTATCATGTGCAGCCAACCAACCTAGACCCCATGCCAGCGAGGTACGCATCAAGGAAAAAGAAAATGGGGAAAAGGCTAAAATGCCCCTAAATGAAAAATAAAAGATAAATAAAACTAAGGGGCAAACCAGACCAATTGCCATCGATCATCTTCTTTCTTTTCATGGAATCGTGAGAAAAAACAAACCAGTGCAATCACAATGGCAAGGTACTCAAATTAAAACTCCAGTCGCAAAAACATGCTGGTGATTTTACCAACAAGTTTGCCAGATTGAAACGGACTCAAGGACCCAAAATCTGAGTTGCATGATGACAATATTACAAAGATGGAACCCAAAATTACAGAACCATACGATGAAAGTGAGAAATGGGGAAATTGGAGCTACCTTTCAAACAGACCAATTAAGTAACCAGAAAGCCTCTCGCTGGGTCCAGGAAGGATTTTGTACTAATCTCTAGGTTTTCACTTGGCCAAAAGTGGCACCTTGAACCTGACACACCAGCCCGAGATAGATGGAGTTGGGAAACATGTCTTGGAGAAGATGAGTTCAAACCAATGCTTGGAATAGAGTCCAAGCACTGTGGTGGAACAAATGAGAGCATTCAGGGAAGGCGGATGGAAACATGGGACATACAAAAGATATGAGTAGTGATTTGGGGAAGCGATGAGGAAGCCTTGAAACCCTATGATTTAAAGGACCATATGATCTGAAATTGTGAGGGAAACATGTGGGAGTAAAAATCAGAGACAAAGTTTGAGGAAGGAGAGGGATTCATATGAGAAGAGATCGAAATTGAGAGAGGAAGGTGTATTGCTATTCTCATAGCACTCCAGCTAAAAGTGAAATGTTGGGGATAACATCCAAGCCGTCAGATGAAGCTGGGAACTCAAAGATCAAATCAGGACCATTCGATCAACACATGATGTGGGTTTTACTGCACTTACAAACTCACTTAGGGATGAAATCCCTGCATTTTTACCAAAGCCTTGTGTAATAGTACCACCCACAAGTGGATGGGTCTTATCGCAGTATAGTTAAGGATCGAATCCCAAGGGACAACTTTTTTAAGAATCTTTCTAGTCGAATCTTGTTCAACTAAGACTAATATTTAGAATAAGAGTTGATTTTAGTTTAGTTAATCCAATTGCAAGGAAAGTGAAAGAGCGGGATTAAAACTATGTTTAGATTAATGATGGGAATCATTGGGGTGGAATTGGGTTTCACCACCACTACACATGCAAACACATCCAAAACATATCCAGGCAAGATACAAATATCTAAATAGAATAACAAACTACCTGTTAGGAAATAGAGTTTGCGTAAGCATCTCCATAAGCTTGATGTCTTGTTACCCACTTGTCACACAGTTACTACACTGGAGATATCCCTTTGGAAGTCCATGTTTAGGCATCAACCATGTTAATTGATATTCAAATCCTAAGTATTGAAGTTCTTGCAACAAAGGAATATAATAGATCATGCAAGGCAGGTGATCAATCCAAAAGGCATGCTTTAAACGATTAACAATGAAATGGAAAGTTATATACAACCCATGGAATGTTACAAAATGGACATGCACGGGCAGTGGGCCAAGTCCCTGCACCCCAGCGAAATAGACTACTCACTCCTCATGATAGAAATAAAAAGAATAAGAGAGAGGGAAGATTATGCCATGGTCACGGTGAAGAAGATGATCGCAGCTCAGTGGAGAAACAATCTTCTACATGATGGCCGGACAGATCTCGATGAGGAGGGGAAGAATACCAAGGAAAAAGAGGACAATCTTCTCTCCTTCTTCCTTCTCTTCTCGTACTATTGCTTGGAGGAGATGGAGCAGTAGATGGATGAGTAGCAAGGATACCATGGAGGTAGTCTTTGGTGGAAAAAATCATCTTCCTTGGTTGGGCACAGAGTGGTAGCTTGTCGGTGTGGATGGAGCGGAAGTGATGCGTCAAATGAAGGAGGGTCGTCTATTCATAGGTGTAGATTTGAGGAGCACTGACATAACTGTCGCGGTACTCCTCAGCACGACTGTGCTAGGTGTGTGCCTGACCATGCCGAGGTGATTTTCATGGTTGAGGTCGTTTTGTATCGGTCGAGGTGTTTGCTGCAGTTGAGGTATCTTCACTTCGGTCACGGAGGTGTATCGATTATGTTGGGATTCCGTAGTCGTGGTGGGGTGCTGGTCACGGTACCTTGGCCTCAGTTGAACCACACCGAGGTGGGCCCGATCGCATTGAGTGTCGATCGACACTACATATTAGCAATGGTCACGATGTTGTATGTTTGGTTGCAGTTGCGGCATCCTTTTTCTTGGTCATGGTTGCGGCATCAGGGAACAAATCCACCCTTGTGGGCGGAGGGGGGTTATTGCTTTGGGTCGATGGGCCTACATTAACGAATCCTCTGATTGATGAGGATGCATTTTGATGAAGGAACTGGCCATCAAAAACTACCTCCAAAACTGGTGCACATAGTGAGATGCTTAATCTTGCAATGGGTACAAATGTATTTGATCAAAACTCTAAATAATCAACTGAAAGTGAGGAAAATTATATATGAGAAGATTCAGGGATATATGAGAGCTTTCAGTGAAAAACTGGGCCAATAATGGTGACTAAAACTAAGATGAATATGCATTCATCTGCATACCCTAAACTTAAACGTTTCTCGTCCTCGAGTAACATAAAGTCTGAAATAGTCACCAATTGAATACTTTCAACACTTGTTATTGCCTCCTCTTCTCATCATGTTTGTTTGTTTTTTGCTTTATATGGATGATCATCCCAACTTCATGAGATCACTGAACACATCTTGCAATATCTTCATTCCTGATTTCATATCCCAAAAGCACTTCCTCCCCACTTTCTTCAACATCAATCATGTCTAAGAGCTTCATAAGAGTCCAGAGATACCCGAAACAACAAGTGTGCATCTGATCTGACACTTCTGTTTTACAAAAGAGTGGAAAAAATGAGGCATTCATTGTTCCTATAGGTGGAAAAGGGAATGAAGGAGGGAATGGAAGGAAGTAGTAAGTCTCTCCTCTATTCGACTCGAGATTTTTATTATATGATTGAAATTTCATTGATTGCAACTTTTTTTGTGTCTATGTGAATATCTCCTCTATTCGACTCAAGATTGCATTTTCTTTCTTGTGTGCACATTGTCATCTTTTCTTTTTCATTTTGGTGACACACCCCTATTACATAGAGTGGGGTATGGAAGAAGTGAATAATGATAGGGTGGTGTGCCACCCTGAACTTAGGGTTTGGCACTATTTTTATGGATTTTTGTTTCTTTTTTATGGATGGACGGGTATGAAGATGGTAGAAGAAGTGTAGAAGAGAGTTCAGATCATAATGCAACTTGATTAACAATTAAGTGCACTGAGTTGTTCTCCTTATCATACTATGCTCAAATAATGAGTTGATGGGGATCTGATTGAAATTCCATGCTATTGTTCCACTAGTAAGTTAGGAAGCATGATGTGTTTGATCCCTCTCAATTTGACAGATATTTGCCATTTTTACTAAAGGATCATGATGTTAGGATTCATAAGCTTCACATGGTGGTTTCTAACCATTGGTTAGTTTTAGAAATTGTCCCCCTTGAGGCTTTGCTTCCAATAAGGAGGGTATAATGATTCAAAATTTGCATGGAAAAAGAACTAGCTGGCTAGGTAATGGATTTGATTGAAATAAAAGCATCAAAACATCATCAAATTTCTTTACAAAACTACTTTGAAAACTTAACTTTTATTAAAAAATTTGATCAAAATTGCTTCAAAATTTGCAATGATTGAATATTAAGTATGAAACAGATAGGTGTGGGTAGAAAGTAAAGTACGTACCACCAATGCTCCACCTCAAACTTAAAAAACATTTCACCTCAGGAAAACTCTAAGTTAAAGATGGAAGGGAAAAACCACATTGGTTGGTCCACCATATGTGGTTGTGTTCCTCTCAGCAACGTGTCCTCCATATGAAATCTCAAAAACAAGAAAATTATCAGAACTTAAAATTGTATCTGGCGATGTGATATCTACCAAGTGCAAAATTTTCTAACTTAAAATTGAAAGTAAAAAGCTAAGGTAAGAATCGGGTTGCCCCCTGACAAGATCCTTTGTTTTATGTCATTGGCTCATCATGCTTCTTTCAATAGTTTGGTAGATATGCTGGTTTCGAAAGATATACTGATGCTTCAATGCTAATGTCGACTATGGTGAAATATCTATTCAATCGTTGGCCATTTTCCACAATCTCACCTGACCTTTCACTCCATAATATGAAGGAACCATCTGGGTAGATGCTCTTGACAGTGTATTGTTTGGACCAGTGAGAATGGAGTTTCCCAAGGAACAATCTCAGTCTTGAGTTAAATAGTAGAACTTGGTCTCCCACTTGTATGCCTTTCCTTTTCAAATGACCATCATGCCATATTTTTGTGTGTTCTTTATAGATTTGTGCATTCTGATAGGCTGCCATCCAAAGTTCTTCTAACTCCTGAAGTTGTAGGATCCTAGCTTGGCCAGCTTTCTTCATGTCAAAATTTAGTTGTTTGATTGCCCAACAAGCTTTGTGTTCAAGTTCTATGGGCAGGTGACATGATTTTAGATAGATTAATCTAAAGGGTGTTGTTCCAAGAGGTGTCTTGAAAGTAGTTCTATAGGCCCACAAGGTATCATTGATTTTTACTGACCAATTCTTTAGGTTGTGGCCTACTGTCTTTTCCATGATAGATTTGAGTTGACGGTTTGACACCTCTATCTGTCCACTCATCTATGGATGGTAGGGGGAAGCTCCCTTGTGAGCTACACCATATTTTCTCAGTAGTGCCTCAAAACTTCTTTCTAGAAAATGGGAACTTCTGTCGCATATCACAGTGTGTGGAACTCCAAAATGGTGAAAATTATATCTGTAAAACATTTTGATGACTAGTTTTGAATCACTAGTGACATTTGGTATGGCCTCTACCCATTTAGATAGATAATCCACCATGAACAGAATGTAGAAAAATCCATATGAGGATGGAAATGGGCCCATGTAGTTCACTCTACAAATGTCAAAAATATTGACTTCCTACTAGAGCTTGAGGGGCATCTCATCTTTTTTTGTAATATAACCCACCCTCTAGCATTTGTCACATGACAAGACAAAGTTATAGGCATCCTTGGATATGGTTGGCCAAAAGAAGACACATTGTAGAATTTTAAAAGTAGTCTTCTTAGAACTCATATGGCCTCCAGTGGGGCTAAGTGGCATTGCTCTAGAATAAGAGTTGAGCCTCTTCCCCAGTGATACAATGTTTGTAGATACCATCAACACAATGCTTGAAGAGATACAACTCATCCCAATGATATTGCTTCACACCATGCATGAATTTCTTTAGTGCGATGCTAGTGCATTCTGGGTGGATGACCTCATCTGCAAGGTAGTTCGGATAGTCTGCGTACTAAGGGATAGCTTTTGAAGCTTTCATGAGTTGGTCATCTGGAAGATAGTCATTTATTGGGATCTTTTCTGGATCCCGAGTGTGGATACGACTGAAGTGGTCTGCCACAACATTCTCTGTGCCTTTCTTATCTCTTATTACAAGATCAAATTCTTGCAAGAGTAGAATCCATCTGACTAGCCTGGGTTTTACATCTTTCTTTTCTAGAGGGTAACGAATTGTAGCCTGATCAGTGTAGAAATCACCTTGGAACTGATAAGGTAGGATCTAAACTTGTCAAAGGCATAAACAACTACTAAATGTTCCTTCTTAGTAGTTGCATAGTTCCTTTGAGCTTCATCAAGGGTCTTAGAAGCATAGTAGATGACATGATGTTTCTTCTCTATATATTGGCCCAAAACAACATCGACTGCATTATCACTGGCATCACACATTATTTCAAATGGGTGTCCCTAATCTGGAGCTTTGACGATAGGGGTTGATGTTAGGGCATGCTTATGATTTTTGAAACTTTTGATACATTATTCATCAAAGTGGAAATCAACGTTCTTTAGTAATAAGTTCACCATAGGCTTGGTTATCTTGGAGATATCCTTATAAACCTTCTATAAAAGCCTGCATGACTGAGAAATGTGTGGACCTCTCTTACATTGGTTGGGAGACTGAGTTTAAAAATCACTTTGATCATTGCCTTGTCTACTTCAATCCCTTGATTGTTGACCCTATAGACGATTACAATGCCTTCTTTTCCATGAAATGACATTTCTCTCAATTTAACACTAGATGAGCTTCTTCACATCAATTGAAGACCAAGAAGAGGTGCTTCATGCATGAGCCGTATGAATCCCCATATATGGATAAATCATCCATAAAAATTTTCATATTAGTTTCAGTGAGTCCAGTGAATATGGCTACCATGAAACATTGGAAAGTGGAAGGCACATTACAAAGCCTGAAAGGAATCCTTCTAAAGGCATATGTTCTAAAGGGGAAACTAAATGTTGTCTTCTCTTGGTCATTTGGATGTATGGGGAATTTGATAGAATCCAGAGTAACCATCAAGATAGCAAAAATATTCCTAGTGAGCCACTCGCTCTAAGACATGGTCTACGAAAGGCATCAGGAAATGATATATATGTGGCCTTGTTCAATTTTCTGTAATCAACACAAATCCTCCAGCCAGTGGTTTTTCGAGTGGGGATGAGTTTGTTATTTTTATTTCGTATCACGATAGTTCCACCTTTCTTTGGGACAACATGTACATGACTTACCCATGGGAGTCAGATATAGGATAGATGATTCCCAGAGTGAGCAATTTAATGACTTCAAGGCAGAATACTTCTTTCATATTTGGATTAAACTTCTGTTGATGTTCGATAGTAGGCTTGTGGTCTTCCACCATGGGGATTATGTGCATGCAAACTCCTTAACTGACCCCAGTGAGGTCACTCATTTTGTAGTAGATGTCCTTTCTTCTTTCCATTTTGTAGCGGTGAGTTTATCTTCTTGTTTGTATGTTAAGTCAGAATTTATGATAATTGGGAAGACCTTGCGATCATCCAGAAACACATACTTTAATCCCTTGGGTAGGGGTTTCATTTCAGGAGCCTCTAGTTTCTCGCATAGGTCTTCAGTTATGTTCACAGCCTTGAGTTCCTCAAATGTAGCTACAGGATCGTCTTCTGCAGCGTTGAGACAGAGAACACAATTTTTTACTTGTTCGTTGATAGAGTCATCAATAGTTGGGTTTGTTAGAGTCACATATAAAGGATCTCCTGATTCATGATTTTGTTGCATAAGGAGTGACATTTTCTGTATGCAATCAATCTGATATACTTCTTCTTACATACTTGGTTTTCACATACTTTCAAAAACTCTGAACTCGAGTATTTCCTTTCCCAATCTGAGGAACACAATTCCTTCTTCAACATCAATCAAAGTTGTTGTAGTGGCAAGGAATGGACGACCAATGATAAGAGGGTATATGGAGTCCTCTTTTATGTTCATGATTACAAAGTCACATGGGACATATGAGTCTTTTCCTACCTTAACTGGAACATCCTCAATGATTCCCAAAGGGAGAGTGATATAATTGTCTTCAAGCTGTATGGTCATGCTAGTTAGGAGAAGTTATACAAACCCTAGCCTCTTGCAAAGGCTAAGTGGCATGATAGAGATTCTAGCACCGAGGTCGGCTAGTACCTTCTTACATGTGGAGTCGTTGATATGGCATTAAATCCCAAAAGATCCTGGGTCTTTTTACTTCTTAGGCATTTTTCTCGGAATAATATCAGAGGTAGTTGTTGTTAATTTGACTATCTCACATATTTTGGTTATGTACTTCCTTGAGAGGAGTGATTTTAAGTTCTTTGTCCAAGCTGGTATTGATAACCTCCCATTTTGTGATGTTATCTTAATAGTTTTCCTCCGTTTTCCATACTCTTTCTCAGATAAATTAGATAGAATACTTAACTTTCCTCCTTTATTGCAAATATACCATTGTACTAACTTTTCTCCTTTTTATTCTTACAGAGAAACACAAAAAAATACAAAAGTTCCAAACGGTCCCGAGACTGTTTGGAGACCAAACACTCTCGTGACCATTTGGAGACCAACCGGTCCCGAGACCGCATGAAGCCAAACGGTCTCAAAGACCAAATAAAGCTAAAATGGGTACAAGACCATGCAAAGCCAAACGATCCTGAGATTGTATGAAGCCAAACGGTCCCAAGACCGAATGGAGATCAACCGGTCCCAAGATCGCATGGAGTTACACGGTCTTGAGACCGCATGGAGTTACACGGTCCCAAGACCGAATAAAGGCAAACGATTTCAAACTGAGAGAGTCCAAACGATTTCAAAACCAAGAGAGAGTCCAAACGGTTTCAGACTCCAAACGGTCTTCACGACCGTTTGGGTTCAAATCACTTAAAACCGTTTGGATTTCACTTGAAGCCTATAAATAAGACCCAAAGGGTCCTTGCAAAGGGGGACTTCTTAGATGCCCAGAGGCTGTCTCTGTTGCTCGAGAGCTATTCCATTGTTCATCCACTGCCCCGAGGCTGTCGATATGAGATCCATACTCCATCTCCAAGTTACTTTCTCTCTCATCGACAAAGAAGGTGGGAAGAGGAGGATTCGTCATCAAGCAAGCTACGAAGTGTGAAGATTGTTGCTCTCTCTCTCTCTCCAAGGGGTCGACCTTCCTCCCTCCTTCATGGAGATGATGCTCTCTCTCTCTCTTCTTGCCCCCTTCTTTGTTCTTTCCATGAGCGAGTAGTCATATACACTAGGGTGCGGGGAGTAGCCCCACTACCAATGTTTTCATTTTATGCATTGTAATTCATAAGTTTGCAATAGATATATCCTTTTCTTTTCAGTTCAACATCAATCGTTTAATGAATTCTTGTTGCTTGATCACCAACTTGTGTTACCTATTATCTTTTAGTATGAATTGTCTACGTTTGTACTATTAGATTCGAATCTCGATTGAGTGTTGGTTCCTGATGCATGTAGCCACCATGCATCTGTTTTGGTGTCTAGGAGTGTTTTTCAAGAAGTGGAGTAAACTCACTTCCATCATTGTACTTTCATACTATGAAATGGAATCAGTTGACATATAAAACTACAACCTTGATAAGTCGAGGAACACACTTTACAAAGGGAATGATGCAAAGTAAGTGACCATTCATTTGGGGATGGTTGGCATTGCAACATTCCCACACTTCTCATAGTTAGTTCTATGAAAAGAAAACTAAATCTACAAAGACACTAACTGTTTAGACTCTTATTGCAGGTTATGTTACTATGTTGCATGCTTTGATCCATGTGTAGTGGTGGTGAAAACCAACAACATCCTAGTGGTTTCTTAACACTGTTTACAATCTTAATTTTACTTTCTTGCTTTTACTTTACTTGCACTTAGTTTAAAACAACCAAATCAACTCATTGATCTAAATACCAATTGTTAAGGAGTTAGGTGAAATTCTAACATTTTCTATCTTGCTAATCTCAACAAGACCGTTGTCTTGTAGATTCGACCCTTAACTATACTACGATAAGACTTCCACGTATCATAGCTTACGTGGGTGGAGTTTTTAATCTAGTATAAGTAAGGCTAAACCTAAAGAATTACTATCTTTGGGATTTTTAGTGGTGCACGCAACTCCACACAAGTGGAAGCTCCATCAGGTATCTCAGCCATCACATCTAGAAAGGGTATATCAACATGAAGCTTCTTCATTGCTTCCTTGAGCTTCATGAAATGAGTGTCGAGCCTCGTCTGCTTTAGTCGAGCTTAGAAAAAAGGACAAGGCTTGTATACTAGTATAATTGGCTTAGGCGTGTCTTCTTCTTCTACAATGATTGGTTCATCAGAACTTTCTTTGTCTACCTTATATATGGTTAGTGGTTCTTTCGGTTGAGATTCAGGTACTTTAGTGTCTTTGACAATCACCAAGTCATGCTCGACTGTAACTACCACATGTGTCTTGATAGGAGGATCAAAATAGTCTTTTCTATATCGAGTGGAAACAACTTTCAGTTGCTCAGGATGTTTAGGATTTTTCTATGGTTGGCCAGCAAAGCTCTGATAGGTGGTTTGGGACTAGCTGAAAGTTGAGCTAGTTGGGATTCCATAGACTTTTGATGGGCTTGCTAATTTTCTATACTTGTCTATTGTGACTGTAACATCTTCTCAATGGATGGCAGTTTGTCTTCAAAAGAGATGGGACTAGCTTGTTGTCCTTGTTGTAGTTGTCGATTTGGGACTTGGTTGAGATTCTAAAACTAAGGGGTTTTTGATACTGGTTCTAATTTCTGTTCTAAAAGTTACCCCAAAAGTTCCCTTGATTCCTGAAATTTTTTTGTTGATTATATTGGAATTCCGACGGGCCTCGTTGCTGATTATCTGAACTGATTTGTTGTGATTTTTTTTCATCTCGAAGGATTTCCATACTGAAAACATGGATGGTCCATGTTTTGATTTGGAAAATTATACACTTGACCAGCTATAGTGTGGATGGCATTCAGATTTTCCATCTGACGATTAACTACTTGGGCACAAGCATTGCCCAAAATGATGTCATAGAGAATATTATAGGCCAGTGTATAATAATCACTGCGTTTACATGCTTCACAAAATAGTGAAGTTGACTTGACTTGTTATTGTTGTTGAGGGGGCGAGTGCCTCCTTTCATAGGCATTGAAAGACAATTTAAGGTTGTCTTTCTTGGCAACTAGTAGCTTTAGAAACACAGCGACATACTTGTACTCAAGGCTACTTTTTGCCATGGCTACCGTCAACACTCCTTTGCCTACAGATCTTCCCCACTTGGCTTGATTTTTAGATCCAAGGGTGATAACCTTTCATGTGCTATCATAACTTTGGCGCATGAAGTTTCCTCCAGACGAGGAGTCCAAAAATTTCTTGATATCATCATCCACATCTATATAAAAGATTTCGATGAGCTGATTCTTACGTATTCCATGGTGTGGACACTTGCATAGTAACTCATTGTATCTTTCGCATGCTTCTGCCAGGGTTTCACCAGGGACCTGAACAAATTGTATTATTCGGCCCCTAATATCATAGGTGAGGGAAGGAGGGTAAATTTTATCCAAGAAAGCATTTTGAAGTTGTTCCCAAGTTGTGATGGGGTCATACTGCAAAGAGTTATACCAAAAATTACATGATTTCATGTATCAGCATGATATTCACTGATTTCAGGTGCATTATAAACCTTATTATGGAGTTACTGACATTTTTCCATAATTTTATATCATCATTTGATATTTATTATCCATGAACTAAGCATTACATACCTTACATGATATCACTAATATTACTGCATCAAAAGCCTGATATTACACTTTCATATTGTTCTACACATTTTTCTGAGAATAACAGTACCTTACTTGCATTTTTCTGATCAACAGGCTATTTTCTATGAATGATTAAAGATATAGAATTAACTTGGATTTTTACCTTTTTCATCCTATCAGATACCGCCACGTAGCAATTAGTGTTGGCACAACCTATTGCTTGGCCCGCTTGAGGCAGGTGGTCTACGATATGGAACGATCTACATCCTTTTTCCATGGCTCCATCTGTAAGGGAATATTTGAAAAAATGGAGTCTGATGGCATCATCTGTAACTCCATTCTGCTTTGTCATAGCACATAAATCTATAAGCCTCAGCAGATGTTCTTGACTATCCTCGCCTTGCTTGCCTTAGAAAGGGTTTCTTATAAGTAGTGTAATCCAATTTTACTTGATCTCAAAGTATCGAGCAGTGATGGGAGGAGGTCACACTGGGTGTTCAACGTCAGCAGCCTTAGGGATTGAGAACTCTCTAAGGTCTTTTAGTAACTCGACTTGTTGAGTTGCTGCTTGAGCAGCTTGGATTTCCTCTTGAACCACAACTCGGGCTTCTTGCATACGTCTTTCTCTTTGTGCATTAAGGGCTTGAGTTACCCTTCGGGCAATTTCCTCCTCTTTAGCCATCCTATCTTGGTTCTCTCTACTCTAATGATGAAAGGTTCATTCTATCTCAGGGTCAAAGCTAGCAGCAAGTCCGGTGTTGTTGGTCTTTGGGGGTACCTGGGATGGAAAGATCTTTTGGGATTCAGATGGATGGAGTAGAGTCAAATTCAAGTAGATGATCAATAATATCAAAAGTGAAAGTAAAATCCTAGATTACTCTCAAAAGAACTACATTTAACTAGATGATTCTGTTGTCCCCGGCAATGATGCTAGAATTTGGTGTGGGTTTTACTGCACTTACAAACTCACTTAGGGCTGAAATCCCTAAGTTTTTACCGAAACCTTGTGAAATAGTACCACTCACAAGCGGACGGGTCTTATCGTAACATTGTTAAGGATCATATCCCAAGGGACAAATTTTTTAAGAATCTTTCTAGTCAAATTTGGTTCAACTAAGACTAATATTTAGAACAAGAGTTTATTTGAGTTTAGTTAAACTAATTGTAAGGAAAGTAAAAGTGTGGGATTAAAACTGAGTTTAGATTAATGATGGGAATCACTGGGGTGGAATTGGGTTTCTCCACCACTACATATGGAAACACATCCAAAACACATCCACGCAAGATACAACTATCCAAATGGAGTAGAAAACCATCTGTTAGGAAATAAAGTTTGTGTAAGCATCTCCATGGGCTTGATGCCTCGTTGCCCATGGGTCACACACTTACTACTCCGGAGATACCCCATCAGAAGTTCTCATCCGGGCATCAACCATGTTAATCAATATTCAAATCCTAAGTATTTAAGTTCTCACAACAAATGAATATAATAGATCATCCAAGGCAGGTGATCAATCCACAAAGCATGCATTAAATGATTAATAATGAATGGAAAGTTATATACAAGTGATAGAATGTTATAAAATGGATATGTAAGCAAGGACAGTGGGGCTAGTCCCCACACCCCAGTGAAATGGACTACTCCCTCCTCATGATAGAAACTAAAGAACAAGAGAGAGGGAAGATTCTATCAAGGTCATGGTGAAGAAGATGATCATAGTTCGGTGGAGAAACAATCTTCTACATGATGGTGGGGTAGATCTAGTTGAGGAGGGGAAGAACACCAACGCAGACGAGGATGATCTTCTCGAGTTCTTTCTTATAGGAGATGGAGCGGTAGATGAATGAGTAGCAAGGACACCATGGAGGTAGTCTTTGATGGTGGAGATCATCTTCCTTGGCTGGGCATAGAGAGACAACCTATCAGTGTGGACAGAGCAGAAGTGATGCCTCAAATGAAGGAGGCGGTCGTCTATTTATAGGTGCAGATCTGGGGAGGACTGATTAACTGCTGTGGTAGCGGCCTCCAGTATCAGTCATGGTACTCCTCGGCACAATCATGTCGGGTTTGCACCCGACCGTGCCGAGGTGTTCGTACAGTCAAGGTGATTTCCGTGGTCACAATTATTTATACTGGTTGAGGTGGTTGCCACGGTCGAGGTGTCTGGACCGCAATCGCAGAGGTGTATTGATTGTGCTGGGATGTCATGGTCATGGTGGGGTGCTGGTCATGGTACCTTGGCCTCGGTCCAACCGTGCTGAGGGGGGCCCGGTCGTGCCGAGTGTCAGTCAACACTACATCTTGGCCACGATCGTGACGTTGTATTCTTGGATGTGGTCACGACGTCCTTCTTCTTGGCCATGGTCGCGACATCATGAAACAAATCCACCCTCGTAGGGGGGGCTATTGGTATGGGTCAAAGGGCCTGCGTTAATGAATCCTCTAACTGATGAGGATGCTTTCTAATGAAGGAGCTGGCCATCAAAAACTACCTCTTATGTTGGTGCACATAATGTGATGCTTAATCCTGCAATAGAGACGAACAAATTTGATCAAAACACTAAATAATCAACTAAAACTAAGGAAAATTATATATGAGAAGATTCAGGGGGGATATTAGAGAGCTTTTAGTGCAAAACTGGGCCAAAAATTGTGATTAAAAGTAAGATGAATATGCATTCACCAGCACACCAAAACAAAGGAAAATTGAAAAGAAAGGCTTGGCAAGGAAAATCACAGAAACATTAGAAAATTGAATTGATATAAGTAATTAAGGCATACTTTTATTTAAGTTCCTTTCCTAAATATTTTGGGGGCCCAAAGGAAAACCAATTAATACAAAATTTTGTATCTAGGTTAAATAAGGCATGTATATTCAGATTATGAAATTAGATTTGCCTTTTGAGAACTTTTGATGTGTTAAATAAATCAAATCATATTATCTCTTTCCTCATTCATTGATGGCTTTAAGATTCTCCAAAATTAATGAAACTTAACCCATCAGTCGTATTTAATGTGTTGGATATGAATTTACCACTAATTTTACATGTTATAGAGGTTTGTACATTTATTTAATATTTTGATGGCTCTACACACATTCTCTCTCCTATCTTCACATATATGTTACAAATTATCCAAATTACAAGAAAATTTATCCAAAGGAATATTTTAATGTGTAGATTATGAATCTAAGATTATTTTCCATTTTTTGAGTCATTTATTATTTATTTTATAATATGGGAAAACTTAGATCTTCTCTTTCCAAATTGAATTAAATTAATTATTATTATGTAAATAATGTGAAACTTGACTCCCAAAACAATTGGGATCCAAGGAACACGATTCTTAACTTAGATTCCACTTTTGAGATTCCTTTTTAATGGGTTATGTCATAGTTAATTTTTGTGGCCATTAACATCACATTATTACTTATGTTATCGTATTATCATTATTATCATTATTTCTCATCCATTTATGTTAATTTATCACTAATAGAATTATGTGTGATTATTTGCACAAATTTTATATAATTCATGACTATCTCATGTGACAAATTTTATGTACTTATTATTGTCCTAAGACTAATGTGAGATCATGAGATTACATTAGGGTGATTTATACATGCATTAACACATTAAGGTTTTACTAAACCTCATCTAGATCTATCCTCAACCTTGTTTGGCTAAGTCCAAAAAGTCAAGCTTCTAGGGTAGGGTCCAAGATCCGATGTGTTACAACACTCCACCCATTAAAAGGATTTCATCCTCGAAATCTATTGATCCTAACATCAAATACTAATTACTCTCCACCCCTTAAAAAGGTTCAACCTAACAAGTCAACTAATCAACATTTAGGGTTACCGACATATCTTTTAATTGTGAATGTTTTAGAGTTTTATGTTGTTCATATATACAACTAAAGAGTTAGAACCAAATAGGGTTGAGTTTTAGGTCCTTGTGTCTCTAACCTATCCACCCTAAGATCCAAAAAGTCATATGGTGGAAAGGGTAGGTATACTACACCTTTTTATAACTTCACATATGCCTAGTCACTTCATCCAAGCCAAAACTATGGTTAAGATCCTATTCTAACTAATTCTTAGGGATTCACCATCCATACATCATAGAATTCTCATTGTGACTTAGTTTAAAAAATCATTGAGAAAACAAGGAAAATTTTTGTACATATAGTGGTATACTAAAAATTACTTTTTTGGAGATAAGCAACATTGTGAGGTAAAATAAGTAATTTGACCAAAATTCAATACGAAAACTGAGTCACAATTTTTCCATAGCAAAACCTCTTCATCCTACTACCTCCTCATGACCTAGTTGCATCCTCAAGTCAAGCCTCACAAAATCAATTCTAATCAATTTATATGATAGGGTAAGATCTCCTAATCCTCGTCACATATTTAACATAGATCAATTCTTGGGTGAACATCTCACCTTGAGGTCACTATCATGGTCAAGGGTTCTAGTAATGGAGACAAAATTGTAATAGTCGTATTCTAACTGCCATAAGCTTTGATACCATGATGTAAGGAGTGGGATCCTTGAGGGGAACCACTCCCTACTAAAAATTTCAAGAATAGAACCTCCAGTCCAAACACGCTCAAAAGGTATGATGGAGTGGGTGTAAAATTTTTTAATATTATTCATGATATTCAAAACAACCAAAGAATAGCAGAGGAAGTAAAATATTGACTATATTCAATTCTTCAAAATATTACATAAGTGCATCTTAATCTTCCAGATAGGGTTTATATGTATGGTACAACACAAGGATCTAAGATAGAGGGAAGTGTAAACCATACAACTTTGTCTCCAAGCTTTAACTCCTTAAGCTAGGTCCATATCTTTATGCCATATCCTCCATGTCCTTCACCTAGGGTTGGAAGCATACCCCAGTAAGAAGAGAAAAATAGAAGCCATCAACAAATGTTGGTATGTGCATACTAAAAATGATATTGAGAAACATATAGAATAAAGGACATCAAAATAAAAGGCTTCCCATTGACAAATAATGTACCACCCAATTAGGCATAAAAAATATAACCAACAAAATAAGAATGAAACAAAAGTGTATATAAATAAGGCATCCATGTGTTCCACCAGTGATGATACTAGATTAAAATATCATGTAGGTAGGAAATACACATCTACCAGAAATGTAGAGCGAGCATGGTCTTATATACATCTACTCTATAAGAGGGCGGTGGCAGGGTCTATCAACATCTCCCAAGTAGGAATTTTCACATATGCCATAATTTATAAACATGTAGGAATTTTCACATCTGCATTAATATGTGGGAATTTTCACATCCACTTAAAAGCACATTCAACAGTATACCAATACTCTCCACATAATGCATATCAAAAAATAAACAAGAATAAAAGAATAACGTGCCATAAAAGTAACTTCCACTACCATGGTGGGAAAAGAAACAACATCCACTACAAAGTGGGCACATATCATTAAATACGTCCAAGATGCACCAAGGCACAAGAAAAACAATCCAAGAGAATAACCATGATCATAAGATTAGTAACAAAATAAGATAGTTCACAAGAACTACAATTTCAAAAGAAATGACATTGTGTGTACGCTAATGTATGTAGGACCAAAAGAATGATAAAGATAGGTAATTGCTCCATATAGAAGAATAGGAGATGCAAACATACCTCAGAAAAAGATCTACATATGTCCAGGTTCAATCCTAGGTCCAAGCCTAGGTCTCCTAAGCACCTATTAGGCATATATGTAGAATTAGGGTTAGGTTTACATTAATTATTCAAAACCCTAAAAATCACCTTTTTAAGTGAATTAGGTTATCAAAACCATGCCATGTTTTAGGTTATGGTTTTAAGAGTTCAAAACATATTTTGTTATATTTTTCTGACTTATATATATTTAGTTATCAATTTTATAAGTTATTACTTATTTAGATTAATCCATTGAAATCACATACATTCAACATTGGAATTAGGAGGCAAAACCAACACCATATGATAGCTCTTAGTTTTCTGAATCCAATGACTATTTACTTGTATTTTCCTGATCAATAAATAATTTGCTATTAATTTTTAAAATTTTAACTAATTCGAAAATTCCATGTCAGAGGATAAAACCTAGTCAAACAGGGTCAACATTTCCAAGTTGGACCTATCATGTGCAGCCAACCGGCCTAGACCCCATGCCAGCAAGGTACGCACTAAGGCAAAAGAAAATGGGGAAAAGGCTAAAATACCCCTGAATGAAAAATAAAAGATAAAGAAAACTAAGGGACAAACCAGACCAATCGCCATCGGTCATCTTCATTTTCACGAAATCGTGAGAATAAACAAATCATAGTGCAAACACAATGGCAATATACTTAAATTAGAACTCCAGTTACAAAAACATGCTGACGGTTTCAGCAACAAGTTCGTCAGATTGAAATGGACTTGACGACCCAAAATCTGAGTTGCACGATGACCAGATTACGAAGATGGAACCCGCAATTGTAGAACCAGATGTTGAAACTGAGAAAACGGGAAATGAGAAAACCTATCAAATAGACAAATTTAGTAACCAGAAAGCTTCGTGGCGGGTCCTAGAAAGATTTTATACTAATCTCTCAGTTTTCACTGGGCCAAAAGTGTCACCTTGAACTTGACATACTAGCCCGAGATAGATGGAGTAGGGGAAACATGTCTGGGAGAAGACAAGTTCAAACCAATGCTTGGAATCAAGTCCAAGCACTACGGTGGAACTAGTGAGAGCATGCTTGGGGGGTCTGATGGCCAAAGATGAATAGAAGAGGGAAGGTGGCTGGAAATAGGGAACATACAAAGGAGATGAGCAACGATTTGTGGAAGCGATGAGGAAGCCTTGAAACCCTAAGATTTATGGGGCCATCCAATCCCAAATCATGACGGGAACATGTGGGAGTAAAAATCAGAGGCAAAGTTTTAGGAAGGAAGGGGATTTAGACGAGAAGAGATCAGAAATGAGATAGGAAGGTGCACTATTATTCTCATAGTGTGCCAGCTGACAGAGGAAGGTTGGGGATAGTGTCCAAGCCATCAGATGAAGAGGGAACTTGAAGATCAAATTATAACCATTCGATTGTTGTGCCACAACAAAGAAAAATTGAGAAGAAAGGCATGACATGGAAAATCACAAAAACATTAGGAAATCGAATTGATATAAGTAATTAAGGTATATTTTATTGAAGTTCCTTTCCTAAATCATTTGGGGACCCAAACAAAAAACAATTAATACAAAAGCACCTATGCTAAATAAGGCATGTAGATTCTGATTATGAAATTAGATTTACCTTTTGAGGACTTTTGATGTGTTAAATAAATCAAATTATATTCTATCTTTCCTGAGGCATTAATGGCTTTAAGATTCTCCAAAATTAATGAAACTTCACCCATAAGTCATATTTAATGTGTTGGATACGAATTTTCCACAAAAGAGGTTTGTACATTTATTTAATATTTTGAAGGTTCTACACACATTCTCTCCTATCTTCACATATATATTAATGATTATCCAAATGACCTGAAAATTCACCCTAAGGAATATTTTAATATGTAGATTATGAATCTAAGATTATTTTCCACTTTTGGAGTCATTTATTTTTTTAATTAATATTTTTGGAAAACTTAGATATTCTCTTTCCAAATTGAATTAAATTAATTATTATTATGTGTATAATGTGTAACTTGACTCCCAAGACAATTGGGACCCAAGGAACACGATTCTTAACTTAGATTCCACTTTTGGGATTCCTTTTCATGAGTTAGGACATAATTAATATTTGTGGCCATTAACATCACATTATTACTTAGGTTTATAATATTATCATTATTTCTCATCCATTTATGTTAATATTATCACCAAAAGAATTATGTATGATTGTTTGCACAAATTTTATATAATTCATTATTATCTCATGTGACATATTTTATGTTTCTATTATTGTCCTGAGACTGGTGTGAGAACATTAGATTATATTAGAGTGATTTATACATGCATTAACACCTTAAGGTTATACTAAACCTCATCTAAATCTATCCTCAACCTTGTTTGGCTAAGTCAAAAAAGTCAAACTTCCAGGGTAGGGTCCAAGATCTGGTATGTTACAATGTCACCATTCAAACCAAGGTGTAACTAGACAACCCAAGGAACAACTATATCTGACATGATTTGAAAACATGTGTTGGAAAAAAAGGATGTGACAAATTGCAATAAAAACCCTAGATATGGGTAAGTTGCATAAATGCCCAAAATAAACACATATATGTATAGATTGTTGAGACAATGTCCAAACTGGATCAAACTTGAAACTTAAGCATGCCACATGATAACAAAGCACATATTAGGGTTAAATTAAGGTTTTAACAATTTAAATATGATAATCAAGAATTTTCAACCAAAAAGCAAGGTCAATGGTCTTACAATGCTAGCGGGTAATGGTTGTTACATAAGTATGTGCATAAGAAACTTTCAAGTCTAGACTTATGTGAACCTCGATGCCATGTCCATATGCCATTTATGCTAGGTAAGTCACATAGGTTATTTTGTACTATGAAGTTCCTAAATAACGCATTGTTGTTGTGATGTGCATCCATGGTATCCTGATAGTAGAGCTCCTCAATGCAGCTGTAGCGATGATGGGTGGAAAATTGTTTTACTTGGTACTAGGTCATCACATATCAATGACTATTATTTCAAAAACTAGTATTAGAGGGCTAGAAAAACAATTTCAAAACATCAATGATTTCAAGTAATAGTTTACATATTACTATTTTGAATTACAATTCTCTTCAAAGAAATAAATGAGACACCAATGGTCATTATAGAAAAATAACTCTTTTATCTATGCAAGGAAGTAGGATTTTAATTCAATACAACCACCATGATCGAAGTACGCTCACCAATGCATTATCTAATACTCAATTCCAACATTTATTTATCATTTTTGTACATGAAAATATGACCATAGTACTATGCATTATGACTCAGGCCTCATTAAGATAGTCTATTTGTAAAGGTATGTGTATCTTGACCTATTTATTAATAGGTTATACATTGAAGTGTTCATGAAGAAATAGTGTGTTGTTACAATTGGACTTACTCCTAGATTAAACATTCTTCTTAAACTTGTGAAATGCAACAACCAATCACAATTCACATTTTTCTGAGGCCTCCAGAAGTCATTTAGTAACATAATGGATTTTTGGCCTTCAATTCAAGTATCTATGGTCATCATGGATCCATCAGAAAGTGAATGGACTAAAAGGTTCATGATTGAATAAATAATTAGTCATATTGAGGTTGATATCGAATGGTATTGGTACGATAGTAGACTTTGAGGGTTGAAATCAGATAAGATCTCTGTGGAACTCCAATTGAAAATCATTGAGCTTTGATGTATAGCATAAATTAGTGTATTGTATACTTTATTTTATATGGTTTTATATGATGACTAACTTCTCATATTGATTCTACATTAGGAAACTTGATGTAATTGTTCTCATTCTACAAGACTCTTTAAATTAAAACTTTTTTAATGAAATTATAAGAAAATGTATCTTTTTGGTGGTACATGATTGAAAGAAGAGCATGTACCTCTTGAACAATTGCAGCTACGTAAGCTTGAATAAAAAAGTATATAATGCTTGAAAAAATTAGCTTAAAATTGAGTATAATACCTAAATACAAATAAAAATTTATATCTCATTAACTGAGAGTCGACAATTAATTAACTTCATGGACAATTCATAAACAAGAATGGCACATAAGATATTTTCATGGACCCAAATGTATGTGGAAAATTGATGTTTCCATCAATGGCTAGGATTAATAGTCTAGCTCTAGATGAATATGAAAATAAGGTTGGTGGTGTCTCAAACTACATAGGATCTCTAGTGAGGAATCCAACCTCTTCATATATCTCTTCTAAAATCTACTAGTTATCTAATTTTTTCCTCGTAGAAACTAGTTTTCTCATATTGACAAGGGTTACATGTTAACTTAAATATGTCTTAGGAAGACCAAACCATCTAGGGAGATCCTAGATGAATTGAATCTCCACCAACTAACAAAAAAGCTTCAATTGTGAATCCAGATAATAGTAAATATTTCATATAAATGAAGGCGATCATGTTGGGGTTTTAAGGTGGTCTTCCAACCAACCCCTTTTTGTGGCTTTGGAGGGAGGGCAATTTAATTGAGAGGGACTACATTGACCCCGAATGGACTAATAAAAAGATTATTGAGAGTCCAATGGGACATTCAAACATTCTGTTAGAGACAAGGGAAGGATGAAATTCTTTTTAAATATAAGTAGGGTGTAATAAAATATTATGTTATATGCCCTATCATGGAACAAAGACACATCGAAGTATGTGATAACATCCAATTTTGTAGAAATCACACTTACTTCTCTCATATGCCAGTCTCAAGTAATGTTTATAGTTATTATTTATACCATATTTACTAAAAGATACCTGCTAACAAGAAGATCATTATATTTTGAAGAGATCATGCAATTTATAGGCCTTTCTAGGCCATCACGCACAAGCCATCGGTTGATGGCTCACATCAAGCCATCCGAGCCTAATTGAAACCAAGGCATTAATCATGATTCACAAGTCACATATGTGCATCACCGAATATTTATGACATTGACTAATAGAAGGAAAGACAACATCAGTAAAATTAGAACCTCCATTGTTCGATAAAATGCATCGAATGATGCAATGTATCATTTAATACTTGCATCAATCACAAACATGCATTAAATGAAGGCCTTCATTAAGAAAAACTTACATTGGACACATGTTATGCATTGACCAATGCACATGTGTGGCTAATGGTGTTGCATATCCTGACAAACAACATCATCCAATGTGAAATGCTAATTGATGAGCAACATCCATAAATTCTTTTAGATGATTGATGCCCAAAGTTGGAGAATCAAACACTCACAAAAAAAAAACCATACCCAATTTGCTTTCTTATAAGAAAAGTGAGTGTCGCCTCTAACAACATGGTTTTTTACTTTGGAATATGACCATAATACACATATAAATACACGAATTCTATGGAAACATGTCATGATTTTATTATATATAGCCTGATACCAAATAAAGACCTCAAGTGTACGTGATCAAAGTAGCATTTGGGGTCAAACACAAGGACATTGGTGTTCGACTGTCTAATATGTTTTTACAACTTAGCTAAGAGAGACATAGAGGTAGATGTATGTTATAAAAATATAACTATATGCCAAAAAAAAATTACAATGAAGAAAACAAGTTTAGAAAATCATACTATGCGATAAGAGGTTCTTATGTATTGTAATTTCACATGCAAATTTACGTAGGGAAAAGTCCTTAAATCATTACCTAGAGTACGTACAATAATAACCAATGTGAGAAGGAAAATTTTATTTTAGGATTAAAATTAAAGGACAATGTAAGTGAGAAAAATCCAAATGAAGTAACTGATAGGAACTCATCCTTAACAGAAAAGTTATATTGGTTGATTATGCTAAGATCATAGTAATTAGATATTTGACATATAGTAGATATTTATTAGATGATGGAAACACTAGGTGTAATGGGTTTCACCACCGCTACCTAGTATTCACTCTCTCATTGCATCATACTAAGTATGAAACTGCAAATGTTTAGGCCATGTATACCCCCCTTTTGGCATTAGGATTAAAACCCAAACATATATTAATCCAAGTTCACTTTCGCATTACCTAGAGATCATACATCAACTTCCTTCGAAAACACCTAACTAAAATTCTTATCACTAGTTTAATAAGAATAAATTAACATCTTAGAACATGTATTCAAAGTTCTCTATACCCAAGATTTGATAAACATGTAAAATTGATGATCAAGCAAGAGTACACACATAAAAATGATTTATACTAAACATATAATGGTCCATACAATAGTGAATGCAACGAATCGATCAAATCCAGGTAGTGAGGCTACTCTATCCACCCTAGAGAGAGGAATACTCACTCATGGTAGTTGTTATCAAGTTTAACAAGGGAAAAGAGAGAGAAATACATTATCAAAAAAGAAGAAAAAAATCACATTTATTATGTATAGAGTGGGTCTTCATACTTAAAGATGAAGGATTTAAACAAACATCAAGAACACCCATTGACAATCGTCAGAGGTGAACTGGAAGTTGTTGATCTCCTTTCTGTTGGCAAGATCTGCTACTATGGAAGTGACATAGTTGGATAGATGATGACAAATCAGTGGTGGATGATGTCTTTGATCTAGTTTCTTTTGAAGTGAAGACCTTAGGGTCTTGGTGATGATGGCAATAGTCAATGGAAATTTTAAGCTATGGTCTGGGATTTATAGGCATAGAAATAAGGTTTGGAACTCTTCCCATATGTCTTATAGTTAAGTGGTCAACTGCCATGAAGGTGAAGTGGCTACACAAGGAAGATAATAGGTCTCATTATATTCAATATATTTGTTTGTAAATGAAGGGGCAGGATGAACATTGGTAGGGAAGTGAGTCATTGTCAATTTGGAAGCCATAATCTTGGTAGAAAAGGTGTGTATAGCAATCCTGTTAGAGGATGGAGCCAACCTTTCCATATGTAGGTAGAGAACAAAAATTTCATCAGTGGAGGCATGTAGGGCTCTCATTAGTTGTGTTCACTAGTAGATGAGAGTTGGAGCTTCATTGGCTAATGAGGTAGGAGTTGAATCAGAAAAAGATGGCAAATATTCATTGGAAGGAAAATAGGAAAGTATGTCAATAGGTTGGTTCATAGTGTTTTCATCATTAAACATCCATCGATGGGTGAGTCCAGGGGTTCCATCGATAGAAAACACACATTATTTTAGTCAGTTGATGAGTTGTAGGCCTCAATGGGTTATCAGCTGACAAAAGGGTAGAGTGAACAAACTAACAATAGTTTAAAAATATACAAACCAACCGTTGGGAGGAGGGGTATCTATCAACATGTGTCATATGGTATGCATCTATAAAGCATCAACCAATGAAGGGACAATTCCATGGAAATCTGGTCCATTTACCAATTGTATCCTACACTGATGCATAATTCATGAATCTTAAACCTACCATGAAAACTAGGGATTTGGATTAGAATCCTACATATAATATAAAATTAAGAAAAACTAAATGTGAGCCAGTTCTTAAGTAAAATCATCAAAATGAATGAAAAATGAGCCGACGATGCAACTAAAACTAGGTTGAATATTCATTCATCAAATAACTTGAACATAAATGTTTCTCATCTTTGAGTATCACAAAATATGGAATGATGACTATGCAATAGACCACCATTTTCCATGAATGTGCACTTTTTTCTCGCTCAACCATAATCTCGAATGGTCACCCATCCTAGTAATACAAGTACATTGATCATGCTTAAATGCATAGTTCTTATAGATAAGATCCCTGAAAATAGGATGCACCTCAGTGATATGCGAAGTCCAATCATTACTTTTAAGATTATTTTATCTAAGGCCTCAAGAGCTGGGATGTTAATCTTCCACTTATACTCTTGATGTCCTCATCAAGGCTTAACTTCAAGGCCTCATAATTATTTCCTATTTCATTGTAGACCCAAAATGACCCTTGGGCACCCAGATCTTGATCATATCTACTAGCTCAAGGGTGTTTATACCATAGATATCCCTTTTCAACATGGTTGGACCACGTGGTTTGAGATTGGCATGCTACGTTCCCATGTGGGCCCCATCTATTAGGGGAGTTTTGGGTCTGATACCATTTGTAAGGCCCGATCCCACCACCAAGGCTCTAGTAGAGTTTAGAAATGATGAATGGCCCACAAACTAGAACTGGCCTTGGTTGTGTACTTTGTTCTAACTCACACACAAGCCAAGACCAAATTCCTAACTGATCACTGATCTAAGTAGTAGTCTTGGATGAGTATACTTAACCACAATGTTCTTAGTGATGGGCTCCCTGAAAAGGAGGTGCACCTTGGTGATATGGGTAGTCCAATCATTCCTTTTCAAATCCTTTTATATGGGGCCTAAAGATTTGGAATGTTACACAAGGATATTTAAGATTTTTCATGAAAGTTTAGAAAATATCCCATAACAACAAGTAAGCATATGAAGACTAGGGTGTGTGAGAATGATACCAAAATGAAGAGAAGGAGGTGTAGAAGGAAGATACGAATGTCTCCTTTGTTAAAGTTGAGATTGCATTCATTTGTCCAAATAAATATATTGCAACATCTTTTTTTCTTTTTTTTTATGCACATTAGCATATTTTTTTTGGTGGTACACCCCTACTACATAGAGAGGGATATGGAACAATTGGATGTAGTGGGGAGGGGTGTTCCGCCTTTTATTATGGATGTTTATTTTTCTCTTTGTTGGATGGAAAGTAATAAGACATAAGAAATGTAGAAGAGAAGTCATATCAACATGCACCTTGATTAATGGTCTAGTGCACCAGGTTGTTCTTCTAGTTCCATTATGCTCAAATAGTTACATGATAATGGAAAAAACTGATGATTCCATGAATTTGGTTCACTGATCAGTTAGAAAAATGATGCTTTTGATCCCTCTCAGTTCCTCAAATACTTTTCATATTTTCTAGGAGAAAATGATGTTTAGGTTTCTAGGCGACATAGGGTGATTTACCCATTAGTTTGTGTAGAAAATTGGTCATTGTTAGGTGTTTCTTTGAGTAAGGTCAGTTACTTGATTAAGCATGCATAGAGGAAAATAAAAAATCTAAATATAAGTAGCTAGAATGACTAGATTATTGTAGAAAATAAAAAGTTGAAACCATTAAGGTAAATGCAATTCAAAAATGGAATGATGAGATCATAAATTACAATCAAATAGGCGTGGATAGGTTCTAGAATGTATATCACCCACACTCAACCCCATGCTTATGTTTTTTCTCATCCCTGAGGAAATAATAAATACAAGATGGAGGGGAAGACCTATGTTGTTTGTACCATGATTTGTGGTTCCTCTTCATTCAACAAATCATTCACCTAAGATCAAAATTGCTAGAAATGATAATCATGCATGAGATGAACTAAATAAAAAAATGCAAACATACATTAAAATTGAAAATGACTAAAAATTAAAGTAACACTTGGATTATATCCTAAGAAGTGCCTTTATTTAACATCAATTGTTCAACCCTAAAGCTCAGCCATGATGTGTAGCGGTGGAGTGAGATGTGGTTATTGTAATGCATATCATTCATTGTAAAGTAGTGTTTTAGATCATGGCCTTTAGCTTTGAATTCACCAAATTTCTCACTCCAAACCTTTACAACTCCATGAGGGAATATGTTCTTGATGAAGAATGGACCTGACCATTGGGTCCCAAGATTTCCAAAAAAAGGGTGCAGTTGAGAGTTGTGCAATTATGCTTGATCTCCAACCTACAAATCCTTCCTCTTAAAATGTCCATCATGCCACATCTCTGTGAAATTATTATACATGAGTGCATTCTCATATGGAATCAGTTGTAGCTCTTCTAGTTCTTGCAATTGAAGCAAACAATTTTATTTTGTTCCACAAGGGGCAAAATTGAGTTTTTTGATGGCCCATCAAGCCTTGTGCTCAAGCTCTAGTGGTAAATGAAAAGACTTTCAATAAATTAGTTTGAAGGGTGTAGTGCATAGTGGGGTATTGTAAGCATTTTTGTAGGCCCAAAGTGCATCATTATGGTTGTGAGCCCAATCTTACCTTGTCTTATTGATGGTCTTGTCGAGAATGGTTTTGTTTTGGTGATTGGAAGCCTGTAGTTGACCACTCATCTAAGGGTGATATGGAGTAGCCACCCACTAAGAGACATTGTACTTGTGAATGAAAGCTTCAAAGATACACGTGAGTAAGTGAGATCCTCAATCAAAAATGATTTTGTGGGGATTCCAAAGCTTGGAATGTTAATGTCTTTGAATTGATTGATGATCAACTTGGAGTTTCTAGAAATTGTGGGGATAGACTCCACCCACATGGAAACATAATAAAAAACAACGAGGATGTATGAGAATCCATAATAGGAGGGGAATCAACCGATGTAGTCCACACCCCTAACATTATAGATCTCAATTTCCTACCAAAAATTGAGTGGCATCTCATTCCTCTTGTAAACTTGACCCATTTTCTGGCACTAAATATAGGACTTGCCACAGTTGTGAGCATCTTAGATGATAGAAGGAAAGAAGAACTCACAATAAATATCCTAGTATGTAGTCTTTTTGGAGCTCATGTCGCCTCCACTTAGACCATAATGACATTGTTCAAGAATGAGATGAGCTTTCTCTTTAGGACACACTGGAAGTCGAGGGCATATAGACACAACATGAATAAATATGGTTCATCCCAAAATAAATGGAAGATTTTAGACATAAACTTCTTCTTTCACTTCCTATTCAATCCACATGAAACATCACATGGCTACGTAATTTACAAAGTCAGAGTACCATAGGGAAATGTGAACATTTTCAATAAGTGGTAATTAGGAAATGAGTCATTAATGGGGACTGAGTATTGCACTGTCTTGGATATGCGATCGACTAAGATGATACACAACAATATTTTCAGTTCCTTTCTTGTCCTTAATTTTGGATCAAACTCCTGTGACAATGAAATCCACTTGATTAATTTGGGATTTACATACTTCTGTCACATGAAATATGTGATAGCAACTTGATCAGTGCATACAGTAACTTGTTTGCCTATTTGATAGGTGCTTTAAATTTGTCAAAGGCATAAAAAATGGTCAGAGTCTTTTTTTAGTAGTTGCATAGTTTTTTTGTGCATCATCCATCATCTTGCTTGTATAGTGGATGACAAAATGCTTCTTGTCGACACACTATGTCCAGAACTTCATCTACAACATAGTCACTTGCATCACACATGATCTAGAAGGGAAGAGAGAAATCTTGTGCATGGAGGATGGTGGTAGAAATGAGAGCTTATTTTAGTTTGTTGAAGCTCTTGATACAGTTAGAGTTAATGATGAAGTTTCCATCCTTCTAGAGAAGATTCATAAGAGGCTTAGTGATCTTGTGTAAGTCATAAATGGATCTCCTATAAGATCCGGCATGTCCTAGGAATGCTCAAGCTTCTTTGACATTGGTGGGAGGAAATAGCTTGGAAATCATTTTAATCTTCTCATTGTCAACCTCAATGCCTCTAGAACTTACATAGTGTCCAAGAACAATGTCTTACTTCATCATGAAGTGTCATTTTTTCCAACTAGGAACCATATGTGATTCCTTAAAACATTTTTGGAATAGTCAAAGATGATGTAGGAATGTGTCAGAAGAATCCCCATAGACAAAGAAGTCATCAATGAAGATTTCCATTGCCATTTTTGTTAGATCGGTAATGATAGTAGACATGCAACAATGGAAGGTGGTGTGTGCATTGCATAATTTGAAGGGCATCTAGAAGAAAGCATACATGCCAAAGGGTCATCTGGGTGTATGGGTGTCTAGTAGAAGGTAGTGAATCCATACAAGTAACATAATAATTTCCTAATGTGCAAGTATCTTCGAGACTTGATCAATAAACGTAAGTGGGATCTAGTCCTTATAAGTTTCATGGTTGATCTTTCTTAGTCAATGAACATCCACAACTTCATCATATTGTGGTTGGGGGTAAGCTCATTATACTCATTCAACACAACATTAGTTCCTCGTTTCTTCGAAATTACTTGGACATGACTCACACACAGAGAATTAGAAATGGGATAGATGATCCCAAAGACCAATAGCTTTATCACCTCTTTACAGACATAATCCTTTATAATTGGGTTCAACTTACATTGAAGGTCGATGTAGCGCTTCTATGTTTTGAGCATGTTGATTCTATGCATGAAGAGGGTCTAGACAACTCCAGTTATACCAGTCATTTTAAAGCCTAATGACTTATATCTCTTGTTCAGTTCAATCAACAACCTTTCCTCTATCTCAACTATGAGATATGCATTAATAATTACTAGGTTGACTGCTTTCTCATCTCAAAAGACATACTTTAGCCCCTCAGGTAGAGGCTTCATCTATGGAATAGTGGGATTCTTATTATCTTATTCAATTATAGAGGTAAATTTAAGCTCTTTAAGCTCAACCTCAGGGTCTTCGTCATCAATATATAGGTGAAAAGTAATCTACTCCACCTGTTCATATTCAAATATTGGGTGTTACGATCGATGAGTGCAGTTTCAAGCGGGTCTTCAAAAGTAGGCATCTCACGTTGTAGTTTTGCCATCTTGTTAGTGTGTTCAAGGAGCAAGCATTATTCTTCAAAGGAGGGACCCTTGAGACTCTTGAAAACCTTGAAGTCAATTATGTGTATCCCAAGCCTTAATGTCAATATTAATACTTGAACATTGATTAAGGCTTTGTGGTTGGAAGGAATCAACACCTGAGGATGAGGGGTTAGCAAAGATCCTCCTTGATGTTCATGATGAAAAAATAACACGAGTAATAAGACTTGGGTCCCACTCTCATAGGGATGTCATCTATGATCCCCATAGGGGTGGTCATAGAAGAGTTGGCAATTCAAATTGTGATTCCTTTTAGAAGGATGTCAGTGGTATGGCTAGTGTATAACACTAGTTGTAGGGCATGATAGAAATGTTTGCACCAAGGTCTACTATAATTTTTTGGCAAGTGGATTCCTCAACAAAGAAAGATATGCCAAAATATCCCAAATCTTTGAGTTTTGTTGGGCATCTTGTTCTAGATGATGTCCGATGCTTCCTATGATAGTTTCATGATCTATATTGTCTATGTTAGGTACTTGAAATGAGGAGAGCTTTGAAGAATTTTGTCTAGGTAAGAATTTCTTTGAGAGCATCAAGGAAGGAAATGTCAACAAATAGTTTCTTTATCACTTCCTTGAATCTCATGAATCTCGATGTTATATGTGTCTGATCTAGATAGCTTGAGTAACAGACAAATGGTTTGTATGCAAACACCAATGGGAGGTAGGAAAAGTAGGTGTATATTTGAATGCCTTCTCAATATTGGGTGTGTTGATCATCTCAAGAATGGATGTTTACTCTACCTTGTCTCTTAAATCAATGGGTGAATAGGTTCATCCACTAGGATTACTTCATCATCGTCTTCATCTTCAAGAACCAACCTATTATTACTGACTAGGACTGCTGGTTCAAGAGAAAGAAAATCAGATGTGTGGTTATCACCTTCAGCTCCTTCTAATGATTGGGGCTGCTATGAAGTTGACCCAAGAATGAACCAACTGGAAGGCGAATTGCTATAGTGATTTCAACAAGTTGGGCCTCCATGGTTTATTGAATGATAATATATTCTCTATAGCATCCAAGCAACCTTGATCACTGGGAGTGGACATGTTCCACTAGTTACCTAGTTAGGAGAAATTGTCCTTGTTGGTTCTTGGGGTTGTAGTGTTTCCTTGGTTGAAATTTTTGTAGTATTGCCTAGGGTTGAAGTTGTTTTGGCAGTAATTTTGTTTTTCTTGGAAACCAGGGGGATCCCAAAATCAATTTGGATTGTAGTCCTATTTGAGATGATGGCAATTGTGGCTTGATCTGGGTTCCATACTAAAAGCCAAAATGATTCCTACGTCAGTTGGGGTCATAGTAACACTACCTTAGAATGGATTTTTATCATTAACTTATTTGATGATGAGGGAATTGTTGAAATTAGGCTGTTGCATATTCAAAGTGGCCTGGTATAGGTGATTCCATTCTAATCTTGTGTGCCCCTCCACACTACAGACTTGGAAGATCTCTTGGGATTCCCTATATGGAAAATAAGATTAACCTCCTCTCAGTACATACCTCTAGAGGGTTAACTCAACATTGTCTTATTTGACGGCTAGGGCCTTCAAATATTCATCAATTATCTTTGGATCAGATTTGTCCTTCTTCATAGTGACCTTGAGGACTAGTCTCTTACATGATTAGCCCAAATTAGATTGGTTCCCTACTCCTATACGCACAACCTTCCATGTGCCATCAATGATTTTCTATAGAAAATCTCCATTGGAAGCGACATCAAGGAACTGCTTAGTGTCATCGTCCACTTCCCTATAGAACTAGTCGATAATATGTGTGGGAGTGTTGTGATAGGGGCATATGCGTAGGAGATATTTGAATGTTCCCAGTATTTGAACAAAGTTTATTGAATTTGTTCAAAACTGGGTGATTTTACCTAAAATTTGATAAGTGATTGAGATCGGAAAGAACTTCTCTCATAACATACTGTAAAGTTCCTTCCAATTGGTGATTCTATGATCATCTTAGGAGTTGTACCACACTCTAGTTTTTTTGGTGAGGGAATAATAGATTAGTCATAGCCTAATTGTTGACTTGAGAGTTATACATTGTCCATATTTTGATAATGACTTAACCATTTAATTCCTATGTATCTAGTATGTTTGTTCAAGATTGATTGCAGGATTTAGGTACAAGAAAAGGATCAAATTACAAAAGCCCTAGCTTGTCTAAGTTCAAGTCAAAACCTATGCAAATGCACAATTTGGGAAATCACTCTAAATCACCTTTGTTTATTTTTGTAATCACTTGTATTGATTATATGACTTGTAACAAAGATGAGAAAAAACTAGGGACACTTAATTCCAACCTCTAGTCACTCAAAAATCATTTTGGAAAATTTGTCACAACAACTTTGTCTGTCGAGTTTCCAGTGATGAATTTTCTGAAATGATCAATTGATCAAGTCACAGAACTCGACCGAATGACTCACTGACCAAAATTGATTTTGAATCATCGATCAAGTTTCGTAGAACAAACTTGACCGATAGTTTGAAAATTGGCTTTGTCGGTTAGTAGATCAGTCAAGTTATCTTTATTGAAACTCGATCAAATGTATTATATGGAAAACACAGAAAAAGTTATTATAACCATTGGAGAATTGTTGCAAACAAAATAGATCTGTTGCAAGTTGTAAAATAGATATTTTTCATCTAAAGTGATCCTACATTCAAAGGAACACCCCCATCTATAAATAGGACCCCTTGGTGTTCATTCCAAGTTTTCTCATTCATACTATCCTTGGTCCTTGCTATAGTTGAGTGTGTTACAACCCTTTGAGCACCCTTCTCTCTCTCATTTACAAAGTATTTCTTGATTATGAGTGATTTAGGCATGTTGTAATAGAGCTACCTCCAAGTTAACTTGTAAAGCTCTCATTCCTTCCATCTTACCAATCCCCTTTCTCAAAAGAGCAAATGTTGAAAAGAGCTTCTCTGTGTGAAGGTGAAGAGGTTGGTCTTCTTCAAGGTTGAAGAAGAGGTGAATATCTTCTCTAGTTGAAGAAGAAGGGCAAGGCAAAGATTCAAGAAGAGTGGGTAATTCCCGCAAGGATAAAGACTTGATGCACGGGTGGGTAAGCCCTTAATTTAGGATGAAGACATCTTAATCAAGTGGGTAAGTCCTTATGTAGGTGAAAGACTCTTGTCTTGAATAGGTAAGTCATTGGATGTATCATGGTCTCCTTATATCTCTTACAATGGAATATAAGTATACATTAGTTGTAAAGCCCTAGAGGTTGACCTCTCTAGGTAGTGAATTGACTATCTCCTAGTTTGGAGATTGGAACCACTCTAACCACCTTGTCCAAGTGCATATTTCAATCTCTCTTATCTTTGGAATGCTTTCTTAGATAGGACTTCAAAATGTTCTTAAGCATTTGGTTTCAATTGATATAATTTGAAGGTGTAACTATTCTTGTGAGAATTTTGAAGCTCTATTCACCCCCTCTAGATCCCTAGATCCAACAAGTGGTATCAGAGAAAGGATATTGTCCAACACTCTCCCACAAGATGAAAGGATATGTGAGAATCTACTTGGTTCACTCAACCTAGAGGGAGGCTTCTCCATGCGCCCCCATTTTTGATAACACTAACATCCTCTATTGGAAGAGGTGTATGTTGTTCTACATTCAAGGGATGAACTTTGACATGTGGAAGGTGATGATTACACCCTACAAGGTGCCAACCGGAGTTGTGTAAACATGGAATGAAGTTTCCCAAAATGATGCCCATCTCTATGCCAAAACAATTAGCATCCTCTATGCAACCCTCACCCCAATGGAGTTCAACTGCATCTTCTCATGGGATACAACCTACGAGATATGCGACAAGTTGTTCATCACCTATGAAGGTGCAAAACAAGTGAAGGAGGCAAAGATCTACATCTTGAACAACCTCCTAGAGAACTTCAAGATGGGGAAGAAAGAAGGAGTTTCTGAGATGTACTCTAGGCTCAACACCATCATCAATGGCCTAGTTGCTTTGGGACACACTTTGGATAGAGGAGAAACAAACTCAAAGATGTTGAGGTCTCTACCAAAGAGATGGCAGTCAAAGGTGACCTCCATTAAAGAAGTGAGTAAGTCTTCGTGACATTCCAACTGAAGAGTTCATTGTTCATATACAAGCTAATGAGCCAATACTTGACAAGCAAGAAGAGGAAGCCAAGTAAGAGGAGAAGGAAGAAAGGAAGATCAAAGATAGTTCCTTCATATACCAAATGGAGGTTGTCGTCCTTCAATAAAAACTTGCCTGTCAGACCTCTCCATCCTCCTCTTGTGAAGATGATGGCCCAGTGAGCATGAAGCCAACTACTCCAAGGGAAAGAACTTCAAAGGAAAGCAATCTTCTTCTTCTACTCCAAGGGGCTACATGTGTGGTCAAAAAGGGCACTACAACAGTGAATGTCCTAAGGCAAGAAAGCCACACCACAAGAGCATCTCTAGGAGGGAAGATGAGTACAAGAAACATAGCAAGTACAAGAAGAAGGAAAATAAGGAGAGGAGACACAAAGATGTAGCTCATGCAGCTTGGGAAGCATCATCCTCTAGTGGCTCAAGCTCTGATGAAGATGGAGAGTGCCACCATGCACTCATGGCCTCTACAAGTGAAGATATTGGTGAGGTAAGTGAGGTAAGCTTGCATGAGTTAGCTAAAGAAACACTTATTGATATGCTTGTTTCTACTTGTTCTTCTTATTCTAAATGTAAATCTAAGAATAAGAAGTTAGTAAAAATCATTGATGACTTATATTCTAAAATTGAGATTCTTGAGCAAAATGAGAAAATCCATCTTGAGAGCGTTGATAACTTGCAAGGCCAATTTCTTGATCTTGATCTCTGATACAATGTAGTTGAATTCGAGATTGTTGTCTATCTTAAGAACATTAAATCTCTTAAGGAAGATAACAAAAAGTGCCTAAATGAGCTTGAAATACTTAAAACTAAAAATGTTGAATTCAAGCTTATTGTTGATGCTCGTTGAGATGAGAGGGAAGTTTATCTAAAAGAAATTCAATTGCTTAAATATAAAAATGCTAGGTTGCTTGGTCAATTTAATGATCTATCTTCTAGACCTATTTTTCCTAGTAATGATGTTGCTTCTATTTTCTTGAACAAGATTCTTATTTGACTAAAGCCCTCTGTTTAGAGGATGACCTTGTTCATTCTAGAGATGATCTTTCTTGTTTGTCTTCTACTATTATATCTCTTGTCGATGACAATTATAGACTTAGATCCTCTCTGCAAAAACTACTCAAACGGAAAAACTTCCTAAATGAAATCCTTGACCATTGTACCAAACAAAGTGGTACAAGTGGTTTGGGATTTGTAGGGGGAGCACCTAAGGGAAAGAACAAAGAAAAGGTAAGAAAAACATTAAGGTAACCTCCTTTTTCATTGGAGAGTCTTCTAGCACTAAGAACTTATGATTTTCTCTCATTGTGAAAGTGATGATCATTATTCTATTGATTGTCCTTACAAGCCTAAGGGGACCAACCCAAAGATGAAATGGGTCCCCAAGCAAACTCCAGATCCCGACCTTTGAGTTGGGAACTCACACTCTCATTTCTTGTAGGAAAAAGGAAGATGTATTGTTGATAGTGGTTGCACTAAACACATAACAGGTGATATAAGCCATTTCAACAACTTCACTAAGAAGAAAGGAGGTTCGGTTACATTCAGGGACAACAAGAAGGGTAAGGTAAAAGGTGAGGGTGATATAGGTGAATCCCTATGCATTAAGAATGTCCTTATTGTGGATGGCCTACATCACAATTTAATAAGTGTTAGTAAATTATGTGATAATGGTTACCTTGTGCTATTTACTTCTTTTGAATGCTTGATTCTAGATTCCCTCGCTGATCATGTCATATCTTAGGGAACTAGAAGTGGTAATCTTTATGTAATCATGCTTGAATCTATTATGCTTATTGTTGGTATATTCCTAGTAGTCAATTCAAATGATACTTCTCTTTGGCATCGTCAACTTGGTCATGTAAATATGCATCAATTGAAGAAGTTGAGCGAAAAGGACATGGTAAAGGGACTTCTCAAACTGGATTTTGAAAAGGATGAGGAATGCCATACTTGTAGCCAAGGAAAGAAAGCCAAGTCCTCCTTCAAATCCAAAGGAGTCCTTAGTACTAAGAGAGCTCTTGAACTTCTCCATATTGATCTATTTGGACCAATGAGAACTCAATCACTTTGTGGTTCTAAGTATTGTCTTGTTATTATTGATGATTTGTCAAGATATACTTGGACCTTCTTTCTCATTTCCAAAAGTGATACATTTGATGTTTTCTCTAGTTTTTGTAAACAAGTTGAGAATGAAGCTTCTTGCCAAATTGTTTCCATTTGTAGTGATCTTGGGGGAGAATTTGAAAATTATCTTTTTGAATGTTTTTGTGAAGAATCTAGATATGCACATAACTTCTCTTCATCTCGAACACCTCAACAAAATGGTGTTGTAGAGAGGAATAATAGTTTACTACAAGAATGGCTAGGACCATACTTTTAGAGTATGACACTCCAAAGAATTTTTTGGTTGAAGTCGTTAATACCACATGTTTTTTGCAAAATCGGGTTTTCACACATGCTTCTTTGAAGAAAAGCCCTATTAGCTATGGTGTGGTAGGAAACCTTCTATCGAGTACTTTTATGTTTTTAGATTTCCTTATTTTGTTTTGAATTTAAAAGATGCTCTCGAAAAGTTTGATTTGTAATCATAAAAGGCTTTCTTTCTTGACTACAACACAACTAGGAAGGCTTATAGAATGTTTAATGTTGATCTTGCTAAAGAAGAAGAATCTATTAATGTTAAGTTTATTGGGACTAAACCTTCTATTCCCAAAGATATTGTTCCAAATGTTGATGTTGCAGGTGAGGTGATTCCTATCCTAAAAGAACTCAACATCACCCAAAGGGAAAAGAGGTGGTCACTCAAGAAGAATAGAAAGATGTAGAAAATAAGGATCCAACCCACCAATTTGTGAAGAATCATTCAAAAGAGCTGATTTTAGGTGAACTTTTTGAAAGAGTGAAGACACAAGCTACCTTCAACAAAGAACAAGCCAACAATGCCTTCATCTCACAACTCGAGACAAAAAATGTCAAAGAATCTCTTAGGGATGATGAATGGATCCTAACCGTGCAAGAATAATTGGACCAATTTGAGAAGAATAATTGGACCAATTCAAGAAGAACAAAGTGTGGGCCGTAGTTCCTAGACCATGTGATAGAAAGATCACTGGCACCAAGTGGGTCTATCACAACAAACTAGATGAAAGAGGCAAGGTGGTAAGAAAAAAAGCAAGGTTAGTGGCTCAAGGCTACAATCAGTAGGAAGGTATAAATTTTGATGAAACATATGCACCTATAGATAGACTTGAGTCCATTCATATGTTTCTTGCTTTTTCTAGTTACAAAAACTTTCTTCTTTATCGAATGGATGTTAAAGGTGTGTTTATGAATGGAACAATTGAGGAGGAAGTGTATGTTCCACAACCCTGGGCTTTGAACATGATAGTTTATCTTACCATGTTTATTTTTTGCAAAAAGCACTCTATGGACTCAAACAAGCACCTCGAGCTTGGTATGAGAAATTAAAGAGATTTTTGTTAAATCATGGATATATCATGGGAAAAGTAGACTCTACCTTGTTTCTCAAACGTACTTCTAACAATTTTCTTATCACTCAAATTTATGTTGATGATATCAATTTTGGCAGAACTAATCTTGATCTTTTTAAGGAGTTTAGTGATCTTATGCAGAGTGAGTTCGAGATGAGCATGATAGGTGAGCTTACATTCTTCCTCAACTTCCAAATCGAGCATAAGATGGGAACTTCATCAACCAAGGAAAGTTCACCAGTGAGCTACTTAAGCACCTTGGGATGGAGAACACCAAGCCGATGGAAACCCCCATGTCAAACACCATCAAACTTGATAAAGACAAAGAAGGTGAGAAAGTGGATGAGAAGCTCTATAGTGGTACAATTGGAAGTTTACTTTATTTAACTGCCTCTAGACCTGATATAATGTTTAGTGTTGGCTTGTGTGCTCACTTTAAATCAAATCCCAAGAAATCACATATTGTAGTTGTTAAAAGGATTTTGAGATAGTTAGCTAAAAATCCAAATTTTAGACAATGGTATCCCAAATCAAGGGACTTTACTCTTACGACTCATAGTGATGTGGATATGCACGATGCTTGATTGATACAAAGTGCATAAGTGGCACTTGCTTTCTCCTACGTCCATGCTTGGTGTCTTGGTTTTGAAAGAAATAGAGCACAATGGATTTATCAACTACCAAGGTTGAATACATTGCAACCGTGAGTTGTTGTGCCCAGGTCCTATGGATGAAGCAAATGCTCCAAGACTTCACCATTTATTTTGATGATTCTCCTATTTTATTATGATAATAATAGTTCAATTAATTTATCTTACAACCTATATTGCATAGTAGAGCCAAGAATATAGAGGTTCATCATCACTTTCTTCATAATCACATTGCCAAAAAGGATATCTATATCCCGCATATGAACATAGAAAATCAATTGACTAACATTTTCATTAGACCTCTAGCTAGAGATAAATGTAATTTTATTAGATCTAAACTTCTCATAACTACTTTGGATGAATCTGATATGCCCTCTAGCTAGTTTCTACCTATCATATATTCTTTGCTTATGTCTTGATCACCCTTGCTTGCTAAAGTGCTAAAATTTCATGTTCTTATGCCTTGTTTTTTGCTTTTTTTGAATATTTTTTTGCAAAAACTTGTTTTATCGCTAAATAGTACCCAATAATGAGTGACATGTGCCTAAGTATGTTTAAAATGTAACTTGGACTAGAAAAATAAATTTAATTAGCACTCAAAATGCTAGAAATTAACATTTCTAATGATGGTTCAGGTTGACCATCGGTCGAGTTGCCAACTCGACCGATCTGTGGTCCAGGGCTTTTATCAAAAGCCATTTGGACGAGTTTCCCAGTCATAGAACTCGATCAATGGCCAGTTTGGAGCAAACTTAAGTGTGGTTCGGCCGACTTTTCTCCCTCTCAACTAGAGCAAAATTGACTGATTTACTCTCCAGCTCGCTCAATATCTCAACCCTAGCCCCAAACATCCTTTTCCTAGCCCAAGAAAGCCATTGATCGACCATCCTAGACCTCTTGCACATCAACCCTTGGTGTTTGGTTGGTTCTTGGTGGTGTTTCGTACATTGTTGACCTCTTATCTCGCATCCATGGCTTCAAATAGGAAAAAGAGAGCCACCCCCTCTAGATCACCATCCTCCTCCTCCAACTCACAACTTATATCCTTCAATGATACCTTCTTTGATTCCAATGATGCTCTAAATAGGTACAAGAAGCTTCTTCCTAGGAACCCCTTTCAATTTTTTTCCTTTTTTTGAGCCACACCCATGTAGACAAGAGGTCATTGATCAAGTTGTCGAGTTGTTGTTTGACCACCACCTCTCTGCCCTAAGTGTTGAAAGTGTGTGCTATAACAATTCCATCACAAGAGCCCAAGTCATCCACGAATTTTATGCAAATTTGCAATGGAATTACAAAACTCTTATACCCTCACCAAATGCTCAAGTAGTTCTTACTTCTATGATTGTCTGGAAGAAATTACCAAGTCTCTGAGGATACCTTGAATATCTTTTTCTCTGGTACTAAGGTGGTTGTCACATGGAGGAAGGATTACCGTGAGTATTTTGACCTCCTAGACCATGACGCCTTCTACAAGAAATATGATATCACTCTCCCTGACATACATAAATTCTTGAAGAAGCCTCAGTTAGCCTATAGGAACAAGTCTTCCCTTCCCTCCTCCTAAAACCTGAAGAACCGCATACTCTCTCTGGTACTCAATTGAAATATTAATCCAAAGAAAAACCAAATTGAAATTGTAAAGAATATCGTAGTGATTATGTTTTGTGTCTTGACGAACATCAGAGTCAAGTGGGCCAGATATGTTCTCTACCACATGACCTTCTTTGACTATGGTAAGAATACCCGAGGAACCCACCCACCCTACCCAATCCCGATTTGTGGTCTTTTTAAATTTTCGATTTGCAAGTCTCTTTTTGATGACATTCATTACAAACTAGTTCGAAAAGAAGTCTGCATTAGTGAGACCTGAATTCAAAAGAGTGTGCCTACCCCTTCTTCTACCACACTTGGAGCCTCCACCTCCACCTAGGCACCTCCTACTCCTCAGCCATCCCATCCTTCTTGTGACTCTTTTCATGTATGAAATGTAACCCTCATGGGTTACATGATGCATCACCAGGTGTATAACCTTCAGGTTTAGGAGCATATGCACCATGATCTTTGTGATATCATGTCTACCGTGAATCTATCATGTGCCCATCCTTACCCTACCTACCAGCCCTACACAGGAGGTGATTATGCATCCTATGGATACAATCACTTTTACCCAACCCATCCACCCGTTGTTTCTGCTACTACACCTTATGCTACTGGTGGATCTACCCGTAGAGTGATACGTCTCCCTGTTGGTCCTATAGCTACCTTGCTTGTAGGGCTTGTCACATCTGGTCCTATCTTTCCTCAAGCTCAAGAGCTACATGACCTTGGTATGTCTTGGGTTGAGTAGAATGCCATGTGGCCCAGTCGTGGCTTCAGTCCTTCTGTCGATGAGAATCAGGCTGATGATGAAGTTGTTACTGTTGTTGAGGAGACATCTATGTATGATGGTGATGATGGTTCTGATGGATCTGCTAGTGGCTCTGATGATGAAGGTGACATTGTTGCCTCTGTTACACCTTCAAATGACATTGAGAACTATGAGCATGAAGCTTCTGATGATGACGCTGATGTGGATGGTAATGACCCTCTGGACTTACATAGCCTAGATGTTTATATGTTTTAGTTTTTAATCTATAGATGTTGATCATATATATCTTTCTAGACTATTTTTTACTAAATACATCAGGGCACATTATCTGAGATGTACTATTTCTATCATCATGTTGTTTTAATCATTTTGTCTTGTAGTTGTTTTTGTGGACATTCTTTCAGTGTTGTAATATTAATCATATGTAAACTTACTCTATGATTGACTATATCTCATGATTTAGTGTCATGTTTCACATATTTTGAATATGACATAGATTTCTTGGTTCTCTCTTATCTCTATTTATTATGTGCTTTGAGGTTGCACGTTGGCATATTATGGATGTATGGTTTTGGTTGTTCTTGGAGAAGACATGTTTCTTTTTCTACTCTTCTACCCCCCTTCCTTTTTTATAATGCCAAAAGGGGGAGAGAAGTTCAATGTTGTAATGTTCAACCATATTTCTTTTATTTCTTATGTGATCCTTTTCTTGTTCAATATATGCTTTATCATGTGACTTGCTAAAGGACCATATAGTATATATATATATATATTATATTTCTTTGTGTAGAAAGACTAACTATGCAGGTAAGAGAGAGCATAGATTGAGGGAGAGTAATTCACATTGTTAAAATTATGAATCCCCTTGCAATTCACAAGGCTTAGGTATAAATTTACATATCCATTTCAATATGATTGATGAATGGTTTGGCATTATCAAAAAGTGGGAGAATGTGGACTTGAGAGTTACATATTCTCCATATTTTGATAATGACTTACCACTCCATTTGTATGTATCTAATATTTTTGTTCAAGATTGATTTCAGGCTTTAGGTACATGAAAAGGATCAATTTACACAAGCCCTAGCTTGTTCAAGTTCCTGTCAAAAGCTATGCAAGTGTGCAATTTGGAAAGCCACTCCAAACCACCTTAGATTAATTTTTTTATCACTTGTATTGATGATATGACTTGTAACTAAGATGAGAAAAGACCAGTGACACTTAATTCTAATGTTTGGTCACTGAAAAATCATTTTGGAAATTTTGTCACAATAACTTTGTGAATCGAATTTTAAACTCGACTGATCCAGTGAGAGATTTTCTATAATGATCCATCAGTCGAGTTGTATACTCACAAAACTCGATCGAATGACTCACTAACCAAAACTGATTTTTGACTCATTGGTCTAGTTAACCAGAACAAACTTGACTGTTAGTTTGAATATTACCTTTGTCAGTTAGTGGATCGGTCGAGTTATCTTTATTTAAACTTGACCAAATGTATTATATGGAAAACAAAGAAAACGTGATTATAACCATTAGAGAGTTGTTGTAAATGAAAAAAGATCCATTTCAAGTTGTAAAATGGCTATTTTTCATTGTTAAGTGATCCTACACTCAAAAGAACACCCACAACTATAAATAGGACCCCTTGGAGTTCATTCCAAGTTTTCTCATTCATGCTATCCTTGGTCCTTACTATAGTTGATTGTGTTACAACCCTTTGAGTGCCTTTCTCTCTCTCATTTACTACTCATTTTGTGATTATGAGTGAGTTAGGAATATTGTAAGAGAGCTACCTCCATGTTAACTTGTAAAGCTCTCATTCCATCCATCTTCCCAATCCCCTTTCTCAAAGAGCAAAGGTTGAAGTGAGCTTCTCCAGTGAAGGTGAAGCTACGGGTCTTCTTCACGGTTGAAGAAGAGGTGAAGATCTTCTCCAAGTGAAGGGGAAGGGCAAGGCAAAGATTCAAGAAGTGTGGGTAATTCCTTCAAGGCCAAAGACTTGATGCAAGCATGGGTAAGTCCTTGTTGAAGGCTAAAGATATCTTTATCAAGTGGGTAAGTCCTTGTGTAGGTGAAAAGGTAAGTCCTTGGATGTATGGTGGTCTCCTTATACCTCTTATGATGGATTATAAGTATAAATGGGTTACAAAGTCCTTGAGGTTGACCTTTGTAGGTAGTGGATTGATTATCTCCTAGTGTGGATATTGGAACCACTCTAGCACCTTGTCCACATGCATGTTTCATGTCTCTCATCCTTTATATGTTTTCTTAGATAGGTCTTCAACTTGTTTTTAAGCATTTGGTTTCAATTGATATAATTTGAAGGTGTAACTATTGTTGCAAGAATTTTGAAGCTATATTCACCCCTCCCCTCTAGATTCCTAGATCCAACATTAATTTCTTCCTCAGACACACTAGGTTGCTTTCTCAGTCAATAGAGGTCTATGAACATCTATATATGGTCATGTTCATTCATGTTTTTCACCATCATCACCTAATGGGTCTTGATTTTGATGTTTTGAGCTTTGATGGGTGTTTGATGATGGGGGTTGAAAATGTTTGCATAAATTTAGGTATTGTAGATCTTGTATCCCTCTATATCACTCTACTTCTTCAACTGCTCATAAATATTATTGCATAATAGGTTTGTATTCATCCATGAGTCTATTTTTGTGTTCTTGTAGTTCTACTTCCAACTCTACGGTTGATCTCTTTTTCTTCCATTTGGGCTATGCTTTCATAAAGGATACCAGGGTGCGTTCAATTCAATCTCGAGGTCATAGTCTATGATGGAGTCAATGGTGGATGAGAATTACATGCACAATAGATATAACCTAAGGACTAAACACAACCAAGATCACATGGTAGGGAATGAGTTGGATTCTAAATGTTTTTCAATATTATCAATTGTAAAAGAAAATACTAAATAATCCAAGTTGGCTAAGTTGATCAAAAATATATTATCCCCAATATCAGTGTAAAAATTAGATGTGTCATTATTGCAAAGGCAAATTCACATTGGGTAAAATTCTTAAATCTTTACATTGACTACATATAATAATCACCACTCGCAACAAGCAGGATCTTATGATAGTATAGTTTAGGATTGAACCCAAAGGACCACATAATTAAAAATAATCCAATGAAACTAATAAACAAGAACTAGTACTTAACACAAAAGTTGGATCGGTTGATTATACTAAGGTTGTATGAATTAAATTGTGGGACTAAAGTGTAGATTTATCAGATTATGGAACCATAAGGTGCTTTGGGTTTTACCACTACCACCTATTATTCAGTTTCTCAATGCATTATATTAAACATGAAAATACATATGAGGAGCCTGGATAAATTCCTTTTTTGGCATTAGGATTAAAATCCAGACAGATTTCACCCCAATCATAGCATTGTGGTATGCATAGATCTTATCTTTATCATGTTATTAAACACCTATCAAAATTCTCACCAAGATTTTAATAAGAGTAGTCAACATCCTAGATAATGGGTTCAAAGTTCTCTGCACCCAAAATCTAACAAACTTATAAATTTGATTGTCATGAACAATTAAAAGCATAAAATTAATGATTTTAAATATAAAATGGTCCATAAAATAGTAGTCATAGTAAAGAGAACAAAATCAAGTAGTAGGCATACTTCCCACACCCTAGTAAGAGGACTATTGGATCATGGTAGGAGAAAAAAGTTCAATAAGGAAAGGAGAGAGAAAACCATCATCATAGAAGAAGAAAGAATCACATATATTGTGTGTAGAATGATTCTTTCAACTCAGAGTTAGAGGCATCAAAATAAATAACAAGAAAACCCATTGACATTTGTTAGAGGTGAATCGGAAGTTCTCAATCTCCTTTCTTTAAGGAAGGCTTTACTACTATTGAAATTAAGTGTGGAGATATGATGATGGAACAATGATGGGTGATGTCTTTGATTCATAAATGAAACTAAACCTAAGATGAATATGCATTCATAAAGTTCCATACCATGTAAACAATGAATTCACTACTACAGAAACATCGTTCAACGTCGCTTTTATAGGCGTCGGTTGTTTCGTCAAACCGATTGTTAACATTAAACATCGGTTAATACGGACATTCAATGTCTATATTTAAAGAAATGAAACCGAAGCCTAAAGTAGCCCGCGAAATCCAATTTTTTTGAGCAAAAAAAAATTGCACCAAAGTATCATATATAACGTCGGTGTTTTACCTAATAACCGATGCTGAATGAAGATAAAATGTGTGCCAAAAGATCCAATTTGGACGTCAGTTTTCTTAGCATAATCGACATGATAAGGGTGTGTGCGCCATCCCCGCCAAAAAAAATTAGGGTAAAGGAATGTCTAATCGATGTCGGTTGTATTTGGATAACCGACACTTAATAATAAAGGTGTCGGTTGTTATGGATGACCGACACCTTTTAGTAACTTATAGCCCCCACACACAGCAGACTCTTCCCCTTTCATCTGTTTCATCGATTGATTTCTTATGTTCCCAACCATCGCTGCCGCCTGCTGCTACCGTTGTTGCTGTGTCACCTGCCGCCTGCCTCCGCGTCATCGCTTGCTACTACTGCAGCTTCTTACCACTGCCACCGCATGTCTTCTCTGCTCGCCGCCGCGCCGCCGCCTCTCCTGCTCTGCTCACCACCGACATCTCCTTCTCTACTGCCCTCTGCCTCCACCGCCACCTGCCTTCTCTGCTCGCCACCGCACCGCCGCCTCTCCTTCTCTACTTGCCACTGGAACCTCTCCTTCTCTGTTTCCCTCTACCTCCACCGCCCATACACCTGTTGTGTCTAGATGCTCCGGATGTGGGATGCACGCCTAGCTGCTCCAGCTGCCAGCTCGCTGCTCGATTCTTGCCACACTGCTAGCTGCTCCACATGTAGCCCTCTTCTTCCTCCATGCCCCTCTTCTATCAACCATTGATTGGTTTTGATTATCTATATATTCCATCTAGCCAGTTGCAGATTGGTGGATTACAATCTTAGTGGATTGTTTAGCTAGGTTTCTCTTATTCATAAGGTCTTGATGTTTTCCAGTCATGTATGGGATGAAGGAAACAAATGAAACTCTAAATGAATTATTGAATGCATTGATCCTTTAATCCTCTAGTGTCCCAAAGACAGTTCTGAATTCAATTTGCATATAGGACAGTTCTGATTCGGTCTTGGCTAATGAACTCATACCCACCAGAGCATTTTTTCTATCATACTAGAAAACAACCTTCTTATTAATTGGTTGTTTCTATGTATTGGAGAAGCCATTTTAGGTATTCATTTAATTACTTGAGTGGATTGGTAGCTTGGTAGGTCGTGGTGTATTTGAAAACTAGTAGTTGATGACCATGGTTGTTCAAGAAATGAGCATGTAGTTATATCCCATCGGCAAGTATTGTGTCAGTTTCAATGGACTTTGTAGCAAGTATTTATTATGGGTTTAGTTAGTTCTTAGATAGTGTACTTATTGTGTTCAATGGACCTTGTAGCTTATGTCATTAAGATTTTTCATGATTGATCATGGCTTAGTTAGTTCATGATTTTATTACTTCAAATTTGGATGTGGTTGGTTTATGTCATTTAGATGCTCAATATTTGTTCTTGTCCCTGCTAATTTACTAAAACTTCGAATTGGTTTCGTGTCATGATTTAGGAATTCTTGCTCAATATTTGTTCTTGTCCCTCCTATTCCATAATATACAAGACAATTAATGCCCATTTGCATGTTCAAAATTTATCACAAGAAAAACAATCTTATTGATCCCGAACTGAATGGAATGTCGATTACATGATATATAATAGAGAATGGCCATTTCCATGTTCAATTGTAATACTTTTAGAATTAATGCCCATTACATATCTATCATTGTGTTTGTTGGCCTAGAAACCCGTCCAAGATTTACTCATTAGGAGTAAATCTTGGATAGTCCCCGATTTGGGACTGTTCTTGAACACCTAATCTCACTTAGGATGTAAGTGTATAATGTGTATTTGGTTTTCAAGAAAATTCTGGTAGCATTTCCCCATTTGTTCTCTAAGTACATATGTACTTGGAGAACAGCGGGGAAATGCTGCTGAAATTTTCTTGAAAACCCAATACACATTATACACTTACTAGTGAGATTAGGTGTTCAAGAATGAGATAGGTGGTACACATTTATTATATATAAGAATGACATCACATGTATTTTTTGTCCTAGAAACCCGTCCAAGATTTACTCGTTAGGAGTAAATCTTGGATAGTCCCCGGTTTGGGACTGTTCCTGAACACCTAATCTCACTTAGGATGTAAGTGCATAATGTGTATTGGGTTTTCAAGAAAATTTCGGTAGAATTTCCCCATTTGTTCTCTAAGTACATATGTACTTGGAGAACAGCGGGGAAATACTGCCAAAATTTTCTTGAAAGCCAAATACACATTATACACTTACTAGTGAGATTAGGTGTTCAAGAATGGGATAGGTGGTACATATTTATTATATATAAGAATGACAACACATGTATTTGTTGGCCTAATGTTTTAACCATGCAAAAACTATAATCTGTTAACCCTAGACCCTAATCTTGTTGTAATATATACTTGTTTTCTCTTTGATCATAGAATGGATAGATCATGGATGTCCATTCACAATCACTGAACCCCAAAGTTTATATATGGTCTTTACCAGTTTATTAGATTTGTCGAGGAACATAGGAAACAACCTGGAGATAGGTTCTACTGTCCATGTAGGCATTGTGGTAACAACTTGAAAGTCAACACTGGTAATGAAATCAAAAGTCATGTCATGTGCAATGGGATTATACAAGGCTAAATAGAATGGAACTGGCATGGAGAGATTTCAAACTCGAAACCAGTGTATGTCGATAGCAGTGCTTGTGTGGAAGAAGAAATTGCCTCTGATGACGTAGATGTGAATGAACCAATTCTAGTAGACATCGTTGATGTGATGCTGGATAGTTGTGGGGTAGAGCACACCGAACCACCTCCCATTTTTAGAAACATTGTGCATGATGCTGAGATATCATTATACATAGGGTGTACTAAGTTTACGAAGCTTAGCGCTATGTTGAGATTGTATAAGTTGAAAGCTAACAATAGATGGAGCGACAAAAGCTTTGTGTCATTGTTGTCTTTGTTGAAAGAAATGCTTCCTGAAGGAAATGAGCTGCCAATATTAACATACCAGGTAAAGAAATTGTTGTGCCCAATGAGAATGGATGCCAAGAAGATACATGCATGCCCGGATGATTGTGTATTATTTCAAAAAGACTATGTGGATTTGAAAGATTGTCCAAAATGTGGTGTGTCACGGTGTAAATTGACGACTTTGGGGGAGTCCAAAACTGGTTCTCCTGCCAAGGTGATGTGGTATCTACCTATAATATCATGGTTTCAATGCTTGTTTTCCAATCCGATAGATGTGAAGAATTTGAGGTGACATGCAGATGTTAAGAAAAATAATGATGGAATCCTACGACACACGTCTGATTCCCCACAGTGGAAGAAGATTGATCTATTGTACCCTGAATTTGGTGAAGAAGTCAGGAATCTAAGACTTGGGCTTTGTACAGATGGGATGAATCCGTATGGGACATTGAGCAGCCAACATTGCACTTGGCCAGTCATGCTTGTTATATACAATCTTCCTCCCTGGCTGTGTATGAAAAATAACTACGTAATGCTGCCGTTATTGATATCAGGCCCTAAACAACCTGGAAATGATATTGATGTTTATCTTGATCCTCTGATTGATGACTTAATGAAACTCTAGGGTGAAGGTGTGATGACCTATGATGCTTCACGAAGAGAGACATTTCATTTGCATGCTATGTTGTTTTGCACTATTAAAGACTTTCCATCATATGGGAATTTGTCTGGATATAGTGTCAAAGGAGCTAAAGCGTGTCCTATATGTGAAGAGAACACTGATTCAACAAGACTAAAACATGGTGGTAAGACTGTATATCTCAGTCATCGAAGGTTTCTTACAAAATTCCATCTGTATCATAGGAAGCGCAAAGCATTCAATGGATTGAATGAGGAACGGAGTGCACCTAAACCTATACCAGGGGAGGTTGTTTATGAAAGAGTAAAAGACTTTGTCAATGAATTTGGTAAGAGATCACAATGTACTATGGCCACACAGAGTGACAAATCTTTATTCAAGAAGAAGTCAATATTTTGGGATCTTCCTTATTGGAGTTCTTTGACAGTCAGACATTGTATCGATTTCATGCACGTTGAGAAAAATGTCTATGATAGTGACATTGGTACTTTGTTGAATATACCAGGTAAGACTAAAGATGGGATAAAATCCAGATTGGACCTATGAGAAATGGGAATAAGGTCAGAATTAACAGAATTTTGTGAAATGGGAAATCGGAGAACATACTTACCTCCCACTTGTTACACATTGTCTAGAAAGGAGAAGAAAGCTTTTTGTGAATGTTTGTTAAATGTTAAGGTGCCACAAGGTTACTCATCCAACATCCATAGATTGGTATCAATGAAAGATCTGAAGTTGATAGGTCTTAAAGCTCATGATTGTCACACTCTAATGCAACAAATATTGCCGAAGCATGTAAGGTTTGCAATAACCAGACTTTGTTTCTTTTTCAACAGTATGTGCAGAAAAGTTATTGACCATGATACTCTCAATAATTTGCAAAGAGAAGTGGTTGTTACCCTATGTCAGCTTGAGATGTATTTTCCTACGTCGTTCTTTGATATCATGGTACATCTTGTTGTCCACTTGACTAGGGAAGTGAAAATGTTGGTGTAACGACCCCACCTCCCGGTAACCCCCAATTAAGGGAGACCGAAAGGTCAGAGCTGTTAACCAATAACCCGGATCAAAGGTTCGAAAAATAATCAATAACAATTAATAAATTTTACTAACTAAACTGAAAACTGGTACAAAATAAAACTTTGCATACCTTTTTCAAAACTGGGATATCTACATCTATCCGCATCAGAAGTCTACTCTAACTAATCCTCCTTTGTACTTTATCTCTTAATTAATTTCACATATGCCACTTTACTGTTTGTCCTTTTCAAGCTTGTACCTAAAACACCGACAAAAAAAATGTCGGTCAACATATCGGAATATGCAGGTATGTGGGGACATCCAAAATTTCACAGATATGGCTAACAATTTAATAATCACAATTAAATTATTTAACAAGACAATTTATATTTTTAATGTGTCATTCTCCACCGCTTTTGCCCTAACCCTGGCATACCCCTCTAGGGTTTCTCTTTTGCCATTGACTTAAGGCCACCTTCTCAATCCCGAGCTTGGTGCTTGGGAGTCACCTCTCATGGTGCTCCATAGTCATGCATCATAGACCACCTTCTCATTCCCGAGCTTGGTTTCTGGGGTCACCTCTCATGGTTCCCATGGGTCTACCCTCTTGGGCATGACCTTTATGGAATCTTCCATCAGGGTGGCTTGTAGGTGCGAGATTACACACTTCTTTATAATTGTGATAACCATAGTGCCTTTATAATTTTGCAAGTATGAACATCCAACTGTTTAGATTACATTCAATACGAGGAAACATTCGAAAAACCCTCGGGAAACTAATGTGATTAACCATAATTAACCACATACCTATCAGGCTGATTTGAGATAGAATAATCCATTCAATCCAATCAATCATGTCATCCAATTAAGCAAGTGCAAGGATCTTGAAATTACATTCAATTTCCTTTTTATCAAAATCTATCCAAATCATCATGCTACTTATGGTTCTATTCCTTTTTAGGGTTTCTTCCCCTTTTTAGGGTTTTCTTTGTAATTATGGTTTCCCTTCATCTTTTACTATTTAAAACCCTAATTTATCGCAATTGATTACAAACCCTAATTATCTCAACATCTAATCCTCGGTTTTGGATTTAAGGCATAATTAACCAGTATATGAGTCCATTAAGCCTCTTTTCATTAATGCTACCCTTTTTATCCTCTTTAACCCATGACAAAGTCATTATTCTCGTTTATCATCAATTTGTAGTCCATTATGCTCTAATACTCATATGAATGTTAGTTATCATTAATTCTACCTTGATTCATTCAAAAACCCTAATGTCTATATTAAGGTTATTTATCCACAAATTAGGAACTTCAATGCTCAAAATAACTTAGAATCATTATATCTCATCTTTACCCCCCACTTTGAATAATTAAAGCTATTAAGAGTCGAATTTGCCAACATTAGGGTTTCAAGGCCCATTAATGTATATTTACGCACATGAACTCTAAATTAACTAATTATGTGCAAAATTCATCCTTATTGTTCCTAATGTTCCTTTTTATCATTAACATGCTAATATCAACTGTAATCATCAATTATACCCTACTAATCACATTAATCTTATCAAAATAGAGTTCTTTAAACATTAATACATTAAAGTTGATATCTTCCATTACTTTTAGAATTTTAAAAGGAATCAGGCTTCAATTATATTTTTAATGGATTCCCCTCGTTTTTCTGAGAAACTTTCATATTTTATGCGTGCTAATCCGTGGTACGAATAATTAACCATGAATTTTACAAAATTGACTTACTTCGTGCCAATCAGGACGCGCCACGTCACCTACCCCATGCAAAGCGGCTCGTTTGGAGTTAGAATTGAATGACGCTTCTGCCCTCCACTTAAGTGGGTCGGCATTTCATACCCCGGCGGTATATCTATCCAATCGCCCAACAGGTTGTCTTCAACCTCTGGCTGCTCCTGCTTTCGTCGAGTGTAGCCCTAGGCGCAACTTTGGGCGGCTGTTTCTCTCTCCCTCGGTCCTCATCAGCTGTCGCCACCCCACACCCTAGCCTCTCCACCATCATCCGCACTTGGGGCGCCGCCCAGTGCGTGTTCTACGTGGCAAGGTCAGGAGCAACATGCCTACATCTTGCAGCCCTTGCTGCCGCCAACCAACCGCTATTGCACCTTTGTTAGGAACGACTATGCTTTCTTGCCCTCGTTCTATCATCGTGGCACATGTAGCTTCCCTCGCAACCCTATCTCGGCTCCTTGCTGCCCCAGGATCATGTGTCTCCCCTCTACTAGGGTTTAGAACTAAAACGATGAAGAAGCAAGGGAAGTACATGGGATCTCTTTCCTGGACTCGACCTAGGTCTCTCTCTCCTTTTATAGAGGAGGGTATCCACGCCCAAAAACATCCATCCAAGAGAAAATGAGTCCCACTCTTAAAGGAAACATATTCCTTCAAGGAGAAGTATTCTTCTCTCTCCTCATTTATTTCCTTGATATTCTTTATCCTTGGGATATCAGAATTTCGAAAATCTCTTCTTTTATTTTCTTAGTACTTGCCCTTTATTCTAATGGCATGAAATTCTATTTTCATTTAATAGAAAATACTTCCCTTTAGCAATACCACATAATCCATGAATTATGTATTCACATTATATTCTTATTTTTCTTTTATAAGTATTTTCTCTTTCCTCTTTCTTCTTTGGGACTCCTTGGATCCCAAGGAACTCTATTATTTCGAAATCCTTTTTATTGGATACTCATTATCCTTCTAGATGCATCTAAATGCATTATCCTTTACATTAACTTGTTTATTTCTTATTAAAATATCTCTTTTTGAGGATTTCTCTTTATTTCTCTTTTATTTTCCTCATTGGTATTCCTTTTATCATTATGAATCATTGAAATACGAAATTTCACTAAGGATAACTCAATTGTACCTATTTTTACTTATTTTCCACATTTTACCATTGTTTTCAATTTCTTTCTCAATAAAGAAATACTTAATTAATATTTTCTTTTCTTATTGCCTTTTCTTTGCAACTTTGGACTCCTTGGAACCCAAGAGGCACGAAATCCATCTTGGATTACATTCTTTTGCCTTCTAGAGGTTTCCACATCTTTCTTTTCTCAAAAATTCTCAATTATTCATTAATTAATTGAATTTCCTTGTTATTGGGCCCAATAGCCAATAAAGCCCACAACACAATCATCAAGGCTATTGTAAATGAAATTACATCATTATTTGTCCAAATATTTCCAATATGAGAGATTACATTTCTCATCAAATGAACCCAAAACTGGGGTTGTAACAGTTGGGACCAGTTTTCTTGCATTGGATGTATCCCTTTGAACGATACATGAGTGTTTTTAAAAGTGATGTTCGAAACCGTTATCGACCTGAAGGGAGTATTGTTGAGGGTTATGTGGCGAGAGAGGTTATGGATTTTTGCAATGACTTTCCCAGTGGTAATGACACTCTTGGTAATGACAAGAATATTGAGGAGCAATTTCGCAAAGGAATTTTGGAATCACAAGTGAAAGTAATCAGCCGTGAGCAGTTGGAACAAGGTCACTTGTATATTTTACACAACATGGATGAAGTCAGTGTTTATATCGAGGAACATACCAATTTCATCAAGAGACAATATCCTCAAGCCAATACAATGTGGCTTTCTAGAGAGCATAACAAGACATTTATTATATGGTTCGAAGATAAAGTCTTACATCAACTATCTAAAATAGCATATGATATTACTAAAACTATCAAATGCCTCACCTTTAAACCAAAATTGGATGTTATGTCTTATGAAGGGTATGACATCAAGGGATTCCCATATTACACAAAGTGCCAAGATGATAAGAGTGTCGTCCAAAATAGTGGGGTCACCCTTCAAGCATCGACTATGTTTTTTGCAAGTGCAAAGGATAAGAGTCCATGTGAAGCTAAAATGTCATATTACGGTGTCATTGAAGACATATGGGAGTGTGACTACATAGATTTCAGAATTCCGCTCTACAAATGTAATTGGGTTGATAACACCAAAGGAGTTACAGTGGATGAATTGGGTTTCACTTTAGTGAACTTTGAAAAGATTGGTGAGAAGCGTGAACCATTCATATTGGCATCACAGGCGAAACAAGTATTTTATATTGATGATCCTGCAAATGATAAATGGTCGGTTGTTCTTCATGGTAAAAGAAAGTTCATTGAAGATCCATAGATGAAGAAGAATACTATGATAAGTATGATGACTCCAGTCCATTCTCAGTTGGGTTGACAACACCAGCAAATATTGAAGCTAATGATGACTTGTATGTGCACGGAGATCACAATGAAGGATTGTTAATTGATAAAAAAAATTGCAATATTAGAGGCATGTTTATATTTTTTTATATGTTTTATTTTTCTGAATGTGAACTTTACAATGAGAATTACTTTACAATGTGAATGTGAACTTTACAATGTGAATTTTACAATGTGATTACTTTACAATGTGAATGTGAACTTTACAATGTGAGCTTTACAATGTGAATTACTTTACAATGTGAATTTTACAATGTGAATGTGAGCTTTACAATGGGAGCTTTACAATATGAATTACTTTACGATGTGAATGTGAACTTTTAGATGGCTGAGCATTCTCCTGATGATTGTGTTGATGATTACCATGAGGATGAGGACATCAATTTGCTGCCTCACAATGTAAGTTTTAAAAATATATATCATATATTTATATCTATATGTCCATTTCTAGTTATATCCTATAAGTATGTTTATTTTGTCCAATTTTAGGTTGATGATGCAAATGTACCCTCTGAAGCACTTGAGGCATTTGATGAGCAGCACCAAAAAGTTGATAAGAAAAGGGGCATCACTATGATGAAGAAGTTAATAGTGCAAAGGGGAAATGGACCCAAACTTGTTGTGGATTTTGATAATGTAGGAAATGCAGTTGGAGTGAATCGCAATTTGTTTGTTTCATATCTTGGGTATGTTACTCGTAGCCATTGCGTTTGTAAGATAGATTCTTGGCATAAAGTTCCTAAGGGGAAGAAATATGTGAGTCATTATTAATTTGCAATTCTATTTGTTAGATTACTAATTTTTTGGATACTAGTTAATAGCAATTCTATTTTGCATAGTATATTTGAATTGGATGAAAAGTTGCATCGTAAATGTGTGATGCAACGCTGTGGGAGAGTCCTAAGGAACTATAGGACAAATCTCACCCGAGAATACATAAAACAAGGTGACAAGAGGAAGAAGACAGCCACGGAATAGTGGAACTTCCTGGACAAAGAAGAATGGGACGCATTTATTGCTTCAAGACAAACTGATGAATTCAAGGTATTAGGTGTCACCCCCAATTTAATTAATATACGTTGTATTCACCTATTCAAGATTAACATTTAATGTTACTAACCAAATCATTAATGTGCATACTAACTAGGCCCTCAGTGAGGCGCAAAAAGCAAGGCGTGCATTGAATGTGCATGACCACACAATGAGTCCAAAGGGGTATGCAGGCATTCGCCAAAGACTATAGTCTAAGGCTACTACTCAGTCTGCTGCTACTCAGGAGTCCTCTACTAAAGGTAGCACACCTCTGCCTCACCATGATGTCTGGATAGCTGATAGGTAAAATAAGAAGGGAGAAATAAGGAAGCCCGCAAATGCTGAGGTAGCTGCAAAAATGGTAAAATACAACTCTTACAACAATCGTTCAAATTATTTGTGGTGTTTACTTAATTACAAATTTTGTTTTGGTGATTAGCGGGTGCTGCACGAGCTGAGGAAACAAGGAAAGTTCATCCCTGAGGGCACAAGGGATGAATTGACATTTACTCTGGGTAACCCAGAGCATCTTGGACGTGTTAGGGTTGCAGGCGCTGGTGTGGGCATCAAAGCATTCTTTGGGCCATCCCAGCACAAACATGTCCTCCGGGACTTTTACAAGAAGAGGTAACCTATTTTTTCTTTATAATGTTACTGTAAAAAAGAATTTAATAATCAGAAGCTAACGTTTCTTTTATCCATGTATAGGTAGATAAGCTAGTTGATAGGAAACTCGAAGAAGCAATGAGAAAGTGGCAGGCATCTCAGACTGCCGCTCAGCAGACAGTACCTATGGCGTCCCGCTCTACTCCTAATGCAGAGGTTGGGAGTAATCTTGTAGACCCACCACCTAGCACATCCAATGTAAGTATTTTTATGACATAATAACTAGTCTTTTCAAGATGATATGTTTTCAAGATGATATGTATATATGTATATAACATTCTTTACACAAAACTTTGTAGGGGTTGAAGCTATGTCATCTAAAAAGTAAAGAATTTGTCATTGTAGAGGCGTCATCTTACCCATCCCTACCAGGGGAAATGTTTCATGGGTCTCCATTACCAGTTGGCTTGGTTCGTGTGAGCCCACTACGTATATTCCCCAACTGGATGGATCTTCCATTGTCATATGCCCACCTAGATTGTGAAATGCTTGGTGAGGCAGAAGGCGGAGTGATATTGTGGCCAAAAGCGGCTGTCCTCTATACTAAAATTGTATGGTATATTTACATTATGTTAAATTGTTATTGTGTGTATATGATGTCAGTTGATCTAAAATTATATATATACAGGTTAAAAAGAAGACACCCACAACATCTAGGCCTTCACCTCCACCTCCTACATTACCAAGTTGGGTTCCACATGATCTACCTGTCCCGTTAGGTCCTGATTGTAGGGGTATGGAAATATGGCTAGGCGAACATGATATAAATTGCCCTATAACTATTTCTATAGATGTGGATGTTGCGGGTCAATCATACGAAAGCAACCTATTTATACAAGATATTTTGGAGTTGTTTCGATATGATTGGATGAATACATTTGTGATTGAGCTATGGATAAGGTGAGATCTTCTTTATACATCCATATACCTTATGTAGGATCTAGTGATCTGGTTTCTTGTTTATTAATGCATACATAATACATGTTTTGCAGCTACTTAGACAAGATATGTGTAGATTTTTCATTCAAACATGTAGGATTTTTTATTACATCTTTGATTAGTCTAGTATCTAAAGACCCTCTGCCAGTTCAACAATACTACTATGATGCTTTTACAAGTTTTGCTCAAAATAAGAAGACGTTGATAATAGCTCCATTCAATGTGGAGTAAGTTTACTTTGTTTATAATTTGGACTTAAGAAAATTACATTTTTATTGTGGATTTTGAGTAATTAATTTTTAACTTATTTTACCTCTAGTGGTATGCATTGGGAGTTACTAGTTATTTTCCCCGAGATGTTCACTGTCTATTATCTAGATCCTAAGGGACTAAATTGAATTCAAAATATGGACACAAAATGAAAATGGCATTATTCCGGTGAGACATATTTCATTTTCATATCTGTTAACATATGTTATTACATTACTATTTAATTATACAATGTACTGTGTTACATTAACATGTAGGGGTTTAGATGAGTTCAAAAAGGTTGGAGGAAAGGTCCTAGGAAAAAGAACCAACAAATAATTTGGACAAACGTGAAAGTAAGTTCCCGACTGCAATGTATATATTATTTATGTGAACAATTCTTAATTAGTTGTATTTTTTAATATTTTGTATGTTTCAATTTATAGTGTGCTACACAAGACAACGGATGCGAATGTGCATACTATGTGACGTGATTTATCCATATGATTATCAAATATGCCGCAGTGGACATCGATACCATTCTTGAGGTATTATATATAGTCTCATTAGATAATATGAAATATATCACTCTTATTTATATATTATTAATTATATATATACATCATTCTCTTTGTAGGTGTTTAAAACTGACCACAATACAAGAAAGGCCTTACCAAATATACGTGCTCCCTATACGATGGAAGAATTAAATGATGCAAGAGAAGAATGGGCAACAACCATACAAGTAGTGGGGGTTTTAACATATAATTGGGATGTTGATAGAAAATAATGACTAAAGAATGATATTTTGTAAATGAATTTCTGAATTATAATATGTGTGAATGTTTCTACACGTTTGAATGTTTCTACATGTGTCTGAGTGAAAATGAATGAAACTGTTGGTTTCTATATGAATGTTTCTACATGTGTGAATGTGAAAATGAATTGAACTACAGATTGCTACATGAATGTTTCTACATGTGTGAAAATCGAATGGAACTGCAGGTTGCTAAATGTGTGAACATTTATGTTGTTAATTTTGCAGGTTTGTGGCCTGCTGTTGGCTGATATCAATTGATGTCGTAAAACCTGCAGTTCATAACTGAATTACAGGTTTCTCATCCTGCGACCAGCCACAGCAGGTCTGCAGACTGACAGAAAAAAAAACATAAAATAGGCGTCAGTTATTTGTATAAAACTGACGACAAATGGTTACAGTATCGGTTGCCCTACTAGTAACCGACGTCGATTTCCCTAATGAAGCCAAACACCACAATCGTGCTGGCCAGCACGGCCATGGCAGCGGGTGAGATGGTGTCAGTTATCACTAATAAACCGACACCGATAGTGCCCCAGATGGCGCCCTTTCTGTGGCGCGAAGGTATATGGCGTCAGTTTCAAAGCTAATAATTGCCGCCTATACCCCCCTACTGGCGCGTTTTCGATGGCGCACAAAGGGTTGTGGCATTGGTTTGATAACCGACGCGTAACAGTTGGGCTTTTAGCGGCGCCCACATAGGTGTCGCTTAAAAACCAACACTAAAGGCCTTAAATAATCGACACTAAAGGCCGGTTATGTACTAGTGATTAGTATACATATGCAGCCTATGATCAGGCATAGATAACCATCAAACACTTTAAACAACAACTAACATAAAAAATGAACACAAACGTGTGGTAGACACTCTTGTAAGGTCATCTCACTTGCACTCATGATTTCTAACTAGAACCTCAACAACTTCAACACGTGATGATCATGGATGAATACCATAACTATAGTGAATTGTGTTCTGTTGTTTTAAGAACTAGGAGAACAACAAACTAGTGGGAACCCATCACAACTGTCTTGGACCCAATTTATGCTATTCAAAACCAGATTTGTTGATCACAATAGTCGATGATGGACCCGACGTGGATTCTGAACAAATCTTCCCTGGGTGAATCATCATATCAGGGCTCAAATCCAACCTTTCTTATTACTCATGTTAGCCACTTCTCTCTCATGGTTTGCTAAATGAAAGCTCATACCAAAAAGAGATAAACCAAACATGCTATTCCAACCAGAATAAAAGGAAAGATAACCCCACGTTAAATCTAGTTCGAATTTACTAGCATGGAGTCAAAGTACATAAAAATCCTGAAATTATATAAATAGACTAGAAGGAGCCGAAGTAGCCATAGATGAGCATTGTTGACACTAAAAAAGGATGCAAATACATTATTTGTACAATAAAAAGGGATAATAACAGAGAAAGAGAGAAATAGGAAGAGATTATCTTGTGGAGGATAGGTGTCTCTCACTCTCTAGCCTTTAATTAGGTGGATGATCGTACTTTACATCCTTCTTAATCTTCTTCTTGACTTGTTTTCTTCCTTGTTCCTCAAGGCACCCAAACAACAACTCTGGTTGATGGATATGGTAGACTGCCAACTTTATCCCTGTGTTCAAACACGTCTGTTACTTAAGACCCAATTTTATGTGAGTGTCTCAAGGAATCATGTTACAAAGTCTGACCCATATGATTCAATTTAATGTACAAATATTATGACCCACTTTGCTTGTTATTCAACATTTGGCGCAATTGGTGAGGAAAGGGCACATTAATAGACATCATTGAGTCGAATCCTACATAAAGTTTTTATTTCCATTTCACACCACATAATCCCTCCCTTCACTATTAAACTTGAGCTAAGTCAAATTTGATATGCTTACCAGTAAAAAAATTAAGCCATTAGCGCCTAAAAACATCAAGCAAAAAAATGGGCTCATCGTTCTTATCACCAACAAAGATCTTGAGGTGGGGAACCATGTTGATGATAACCCATGTGATCACATACTTACATAAATTACCATTTGTCACACTCAAAAGATAACTAGAGTGACACATGAGGAAATTTATACCAAATTCTTTCTCTTTTCTTATAGAGGTAAATATCTCAGGTGGTATAGAGACATAAATCAGGAACGACTCTATAACTGGGAAGAAATTACAAGTGTCATTGTCAAAATATTTTTCCCTACTATGTGAAAAGCTTTTTATAGAAACAAAACGAGTTGTTTCACATGAGAAACTTAGGGGAACCTTTATGATGATTGGAAATAATTATTGGGGTTCCAAGATACTTCTCCATCATGAACTTAATGGCAACAACTTGAAAATACCTTCTATAACAATTTCACTCAATCTGAAAGTCAACCCATTAATGAAGTTGAGGTGAACATTTTTCTACGAAAAGATCTAGAAAAATCCATAAAGATAAATTAAAACATCAAATCCCACTAGTCTACACAAGATTATGAAAGAGGGATGGTCATAATAAACTATAAATTGGTCTCCATCCATGAAGCTTTGGCAACCGATCTTCTTGTTGAAAATTTGGACAAGATGGTCACTAACATAAGAACTGTAAAGGGGATTAATGCTAAGGAAAAATCCCTTGTGGAGTCTGTTATGAAGTCAATAAATGTGAGGAGTTGATGGGCATCTTTTCAAACATTGTGTATACTCACTTAATCTTGAGGACCCACATGACGGGTTATTGGAGAATCCTTTATTTTCAACTACAAAAGTCCAGACCACTTACAATTATCCTATAAAAATACTTCAACATATAAAATTCATACCCAAGGAATGAACCTCCTAAACCATCTAGTTATGGATAGGATAAGCTGCACTAGGTTTTTAATGGCTTAACAACAACCTACATGGAAACTTTCAAAAGTTTTAAAATTTGAACCAGTAAGGAAATCCTAAACCACAGGGTCAACCTTGAAAAAATTCTAAACTTAGAACTTCTAAAACATACATGTAGATTGTTGATGATCATTAAAAGTTAATCAAAATTAACTGAACAACTACATTATTGATACATAATAACAACATTAAAAAAATATGTTGAACTAGTTGGACACTTTTTTCAAAAAGACAGTCCATCTGATCTTACTATGATTAAAATCTTGATGCCTCTAACTCTGGCCAAGATTTTAGGTTTGAAAAATATGATAGTGATATGAATCATAATCCATATAACTGACCACATCTTTATAGTACTTATTTTGGGGGTATAGGATGTGTTGATCAAGGTTGGGAAATTGCTTCTTCTATGCAATCTAGTCATCATTGACACTACAAAAGTCCCTCTCTACATAATACTTTTTGGAGGACCATTCCTTCCTATAGTGATATTTGTAATTGAGGAAAAAGAGGGCATAATTACTATTAGGATGGGGAATGAAATGATTGATTTCAAGGTCCTAGACTCAACTAAAGGCCTTTCAAAAGAATAGTATTTTTGATTTTCTAATTTCTACAATATGTTTTACAAAGAAATTTAGGATCAACATAATGTAGTAGACCCACTAATTAGGGAACTAGGGAACTATTGATATATTATAGGTCTCATAGTTGAATAACTATGAGTGTATTTGGATGTTGAGGAAGATGGTTAGATAAGAGTAAATGATAATATGAGAGGAGTCATAAAGAAAAAAAATGATAATGTTTTTGGATGTTATAATTATATATTCCATTATCAACAACATGTGGGTAAGACGCGTGCACTTTGTACTTAAGAAAGGAGGCATCACTGTGGTAAAATGTAAAAATGGGGAATATCTAGCTTCTATGACTATGATTGAGTGGTGGAAGTGCATTAAGTATAGGAAGTACAATTGTGCCACAACAAATGATCACTTTCCATTTCCCTTCGCCGTCCAAGAACTAGAGCGATTGATGTGTCATTCCTATATCAGCTACCTTGGCATAATTCATGATTTATCAAGTCCCCATTAGAAGAAAACTACATTCCTCGCTTATATAGAATGTACAATTTCACAATTATGTCCAGACAATGGAACACACCAAATACATTGGAAAGGTATATGACTACTATATCCATAAATTCATTGAAGACATAATTGATATTTCTATGATTGACTTCTCGATTTAAAAGTTATTTTTTTGGAAATTGCCTGCATAATCTTCCCATGATTTTACAAAGATGTGAAGAGAAGAATATTGTCTTAAACTCAATGAAATACCATTTTATGGTAAGGCATCATTCTGGGACAAAAGGTATATCAAAAAGTGAAGGAATTGGTCAAAAGTGAAGTCAGGTATATATCAAAGTTACCCCACCATCTTGTATTATAGACATCTAATGTTTCTTAGGACATGTTGAGTACTATTGGTGATTTAGAAAAGATTTATCCTAGTAAAAGATAACCCCTTATGTTTTGATGATTTAGTGAATGAATTTAGTTAACTAAAGAGTGACATCAAAATTGCAATAAACATCTATGCGCTAACCAAAAGCTACCATATGAATTGACGTGTGAAGTAAGTGACCATGTAGTAATCCATGTGCTAGGAAAAAAAGACACAAAACATGAGATGAATTATTCAAGAAAGACCATGGATGAAGCTCATGTCAATTATTCCATGAATGAGAAGGAAATCATAGCAATAATATGTGCCTTGATAAATATATCACTCTAGCCAAGATCAACCTTTACACTAATAACATGCAATTAAGTATTTGATGACTAAATAGTATCACAAGTTTGATTTTCTTGTATGAGTGTTATTGATAAATAAATTTGATCATGAGATAGTGGATAAGAAGTGATCAGTGAATGTTATCACATATCACTTGTCCATTATCATTTTAGGGAAACATAAATATGTATCACTCTATGATTTGTATCCTAATGAATAACTAATGTTTGTCTCAAGCAAAATGTTGTCATCTCATGGTATGCAAACATATGCAATTACCTTTTATGTAGTAATGAGTTGGCCAAAGGAAGAAATTCTTACTAGATCTAAAGCTACCATACGGGGTTTTGGAAATATTATAGCAACAAGATTTTTGACCGACCAAAAAAAAAGAGTTGGCCAAAGGAAGAAATTCTTACTAGATCTATAGAAGTATAACTTGGGTGATCATATGTTATCCAAAAAGTGTGCTAATAATCCCTATCAAAGACTCAATTTATAAGAAGCTCAAATGATTCTCCATAAATGCCACACAACTCCTTATGGAGGATATGTACAAACAACTAAAAAGGTCTTGCAATGTGGGTTTTACTAGAATTCTTTGTTTAAATATGCACACTCATATGTGAAGAGAATTGAAAATTTTCAGAGAACTAGATGCATATCTAGATGAAATCAAATGGTTCTAATAAATTTTAAAGAAGTGAACATATTTGATGTTCGGTTCATAACTACATACAAGCATTCCTCTCCTTTCATGAGAACCAATATATCCTTATAGAAGTTTGCTATGTATAAAAATGGTCATAGGTGATAGAAAATTGCTCTTGTGAATTTGGGTCCATAATAAATAGTTCAACAAAATCATCTTTCTTAGAATTGGAATTTTCTTCAGTGTCATATGATAGAGGGGTTCTCTTTTTCCATAAATACACATTTATGTTCTTTTGAAGAAATAGTTAATCAAGCTACTATATCATGTAATTGGAATGCATGGAGGGGAATGGTGGGGAGCGCTCTTTGAGAGAACCCTTCTATATAGGTCATCATAAGGGTTTTAAGTGTGTGATCTGTTGACCATTTCGCAATTAATATGTCCCTCAAAAGTGGGGTATGCACTTGTTGGGTGCCCCAATGGACCTAGGTTTCCACAAAGCCTCGAATAGGATAACGTAGAAAATAAGTAAAAATTATTCAAATCGGATGCATATTAGGGGTTTACTCTAAGGTTCACAGCTGTTGGATTGTCTGAGTAGTCATGATTTAGTTACAAAAATGTATTAGGTTAATGTCCCTATGACTTTATAGAAGCAATGTTGCCCCTGATAGAGCATTTAATGATCTGGTTTTTGTTCTTTTTGACAACCTAACTATTGTGGGAATTTATTAATTAAATTATATGATTATGAACTATAGTCTTGAGATATATTAGAATCATTTGATTGATTTTTTTGGAGACTATCAATCATAGTGATTGTTGAAGCATATCTTGATGATTGATCACATATATAGTTAAAAGTTTCATTGACTTTAGATTTGTTGATCACTAGATTCAATCATTTACATCATCCCATTATCCCTCAAGTTGTTACTTGTGGAACACACGTGCTTGTACTACTTTCTCACACTCCAATGCAATGTTTAGTGCCTTCTGACAAGATTTTTATAAATATCTTACAATAATTGTTCATCTATACTATTTAGATCTTAAAATTTCTTTGCATATCTTGATTATTATGTTTGTCATGTTAACTGACATTTTTAAATATTCTATATGCATTACACAAAAAATTTGGGTAGACCAAAAATGGGTAATCATCATTTGTCAAGATTCATAATTATTTTCATTATCCAGTCTTATGAGAATTCAAGAGTCTCATTGTATATTTTAATTTATTTAGCATTTCATAGAATCATGTTGCTATGTCACAATGCCCCTCAAGATATAATTTTTGGACTTTAGATCTTATTATTGCCTGATCTTAAGCTAATGTAACCTTTAGCGGATATGACCAAATTCTACTAGCTAAGGTTACACCATAGTTGATAGTTAATAGTCTTTATTTTAACATATCTTGGATATGATCAATATCATTTTATTGATAATTGTCATGTTAAGCATACAAATAAATTCATTCAAAAACTAGTTGCAAAAGCGATAAATTCAAGGAAAATCAAAATGGGAGTGTCAACATTTTTCCCCCTTAAGATGAGGTTTAAGAATGGTTGGTGAATCAACCCATGACGAGGAGTGCAATCTTGAGCGTGAGGGACAAACATTTTTGGTTGGTAAAATATATGTCTTGTGAATGACATCAAATTTTATTAGAATAGTACTAATTTAATGAGTATGATTGATCTAAATATTCATGAATTTCTTAGCTTGGAAAAGCTTGGACATGCACTTATCATAATTATATGTTTGTTAGGGGTGCATCTGGAAACAAGTATTTTAAAGAAAGTGACTTTATTGCTTTCCATGGAAAATCTTTTAATATATTTTCTTATCCCTACAAGACCTTATAATTTCTTATCACATCATGGCTTAACTAAATAGTTCAATTTCTTTTTTTAATCAAGCTTTCAAAATTAAGTACTTGTCACAACAACTCTCAAGTCAAATTCTTACTGCAATAAGTCTTTGTAGTTGATATATTGGGGATCCAAAATTAGGTGATTGTATTAGTATTCGATTTGTTGCAAGATATGTTAGTGTAGACTGAATTCCTTTCTTAGAGGGATTTTAAGTGATAGGTATTGTGATGGATTTTATGGAATGTTTCATGGAAACCATTCTCTGGCATTTTCTTGATGGATCACGAATTGCCTCTTAGGTATCTAAGTAATATGTACACATTGTATTTACTTTATTAAGACTCAAGATTGTTCCTACCTCGGTACGGATTGGAAATGCTAATTTTAATATGTATTATTGTGGTTCTTACTACAATAAGGCTTTGAGTGGTTATCAACTCAATTATTCTTGGAGAGATACTTACATTGTTAAGTATTGGTAATTTTCTCATCATGATGAGACTTGAAGCTATTCTCAATCTAATGAGACATACATTATGATCACATTGGTGTTAATCATAGGGAGACTAGCTAAGAGTCATGCTCATCAAGGTAAGGTTTAGATTTGTTCTCATCTAGGTTACACTTGGAATTACATCACCTAATTGAGACTCAGTTTCAAGCTCACCTTAGTGAGGCTTGAAATTGTGGTCACATGGTTAAATTGATATTGTGATCATGGTGATGACACCTAGACATGTTCTCACATTGTCAGAGTTGATATTATGATCAAAGAATCGAGACAATTTTTTCCTTACCTTATGATTTAGAGTGGTTTTCTTCTAAGTTAGATATGATGGATTACCCTGTTGACTCATGTCGCTCTCTGGCGGCACTGACGGCGCTAGAGGTGATGACCGTCGAAGACCTTCACCCCAAGGAGGAAGAAGACCTCAACGAAGGATCAACACGGACGAGGTTAGGGTGGTTGGATCAGCCAAGGAGTGGACGACATTGTTCAAAACATCAGTTGAAGATGTGGATACTAGGATTCAGGAAACCACACTGACAGTGGAAGGAGATACAATTATCATTCCGCAATCGAAGGTTGATGCAAATGCATTGTTATGGAAGAACACCCTAGAAGGGTATGTCATCAGATTCAAACCCCATATCCCGACCTTGCAGGATTACTTGATGCGGCTGTGGAAACCGGCTGGGACGATGCAGGTCCTGGGGTGGGGAAATGAAAGTTTTATTATCAAATTCTAGGAGGACACCGACCTTGCTAATGCCCTTGAAGGCGGACCTTGGCATGTAAAAGGCAAGACGATGATCCTCAAGAAGTGGGAAAAGGGAGAACCATTGGAGCAGGAGCACTTCACCTCGGTTCCGGTTTAGTTGAAGATCACCAATCTGATGTTGGAACTATGGAGTTAGGCGATGATTGCCCGTATCACATCCTTTCTGGGGAGACCACAATGTCTGGATCGACAAACAAACGCGAAGACAAGGATTGACTATGCTCATGTTAATGTCCTGATGAGCGCGAAATCAACATTCCCCAAGGCTGTGAAGCTAAGGATAGACAAAGGAATCGACTACGCCGTCAACATTGATTATGAGTGGATCCCAGATAAATGCCCCTACTGTGGCAATTTCGGCCATGATAAGGCCTTGTGCAAGACCCCTGTTGTTCATCCTTCTACCGAGACATCAGAGGTTGAGGTTGCCCAAGACAATCAGCTGGAGCAGGAAACACTACAGGTGCAAGATGTTCGACAGAATGTCTAGCCTACCTTGTGCAAGACCCCTGTTGTTCAGCCTGCTACACAGACATCAGAGGTTGAGGCTTACCAAGACAATCAGCCGGAGTAGGAAACGCCACAGGTGCAAGATGTTAGACAGAAAGTCCAGGAGCAATCTGGGACTACCTCGACGACAAGCTGCACTGCGAACAAACCATAGGAGAAAGGGAAGGAAAGTGACAATGCTGGGTTTGAACGACCCAAAAAGACGACTAGCCCAATAAAGACTAGGCGTCAGAAGACAACATCGGTGAAGGAGCGTGATGAGAACAGGTTCTAAATGCTTGGCGACTCTGATGCTGAAACAAACACAACGGCCCCGACTGGTGGTAGACCAGTCCAGGGGCTTAATGGTTGACACACCAATGATTATGGCTTGGAACGTCTGTGGCCTATCCAGCTGGGAGAAGTAGGATGTAGTCCGAGCCAAGATGAGGAGAGCCAGGGTGGATGTGGCTCTCTTAATGGAGGTGAAAATAAAAAGGAAAAAGATAGAAAAGGTCACGAAGCACAATTGGCCTGAGGCTATGTGGCTAGACAATTCACAATCTAGCAAGAAGACTAGAATCCTAGTGATCTGGGACAATAGCAACATCCAAATTACCCAAGTTTCTCAATTGAAACAATTCTTACACTTCAAACTCGGCTTTGGTGACAAAAACTTTGAGGTTACTACAGTCTATGGGGAAAATGATGACTCCAAGCGTGAAGCTCTGTGGGATAATCTGGTCAGATGCAATAGATTAGTTGATGGTGCGTGGTTCATCACAGGGGATTTCAATGTTGTGAGGAAAGTAGAAGAGAGAAAAGGTAGAGCTGTACCATCTGCTAAATCAATGAGAGATTTTAATGATGCTATTTGCAACATGAATGTGATAGAAGTTGAATGGAAGGGTTCTTTCTTCACATGGAACAATTAACAGAGTGGGGCTAACAATACACGGAGTAAGATAGATAGAACGTTAATCAACTCTAGTGTTCTTATTGAATTCCCTAAAATGTGGATTGAAAATTGTGCAACTATCTGTAGTGATCACCATGCACAGATACTCCATCTGGATGAGGAAGTACGAAGAAGTTGCTACCCTGTTAAGTATTTTAACGCTTGGGCGAACTTGCCAAGTTTCAAGGAGGTTGTGTTCAAAGCATGGAATTCAAAGATAGAAGGCAACCCTATGTACAGACTTTGCCAGAGGCTGAAAATCACAAAGAAAAAACTTCAAACGTGGAACTGGGAAAACAATGGTGATCTTATTGAGTCTGCTAAGAACAAAGAGAAGGAAGAACTTATTGCCCAGGACAAGGCGGATAATGATCCCAATAATGAGTTATTATGGGACATTGCCAAAACTTTGAAAGAAGAAGCCATTGCTGCTAGAAGTGTAGATGAAGTTATGATTAGACAAATGTCTCGTGTTTTCAGGCTTAAACACGGAGATTTGAACACAAAGTTTTTTTATACCTCACTCAAGACAAGGAGGATGAGAAATCAGATTAAAATCTTGGACACTGCTAATGGGAAGACCAGCAATATTGATGAAATTACAGAAGCCTTCGTCAACCACTATAGGGCAGTGTTCAATGCACCTAGGAGGAACAATGTGGAGAGATGGTCAAACATACCCAAGCTCATAGAGCAACAAAAACAAACGATGTGTAGTGAGGTCAGTGATAGTGAGATCTATGATATCATTAAAAAGATGGATGATGATAAATCACCAGGTCCGGACGGCATGAACGCGCACTTCTTTAAGTCCATGTGGGATATAGTGGGTAAGGATGTGTGTTGTGCGGTTAAAGACTTCTTTCAGAAAGGAAGAATGCTAAAGGAGATGAATAAATCTTATATAGCTTTGATTCCAAAAAACAAACAACCAATGAAGGTCGAATATTGGAGACCCATCTCTTTGTTTAATGTGGTCACTAAATCATCTCTAAAATTATGGCCAATAGGTTGAGAGATATTCTCCCCTTGCTGATAAGCACAAACCAATGTGCTTTTGTGAAAGGAAGGAGGATTGCTGATGCAATCTTGCTGGCTAATGAACTAGTAAATGATTTCAATAAGCCTAATGTGCATAGCAAGCTCTGCCTTAAAGCAGACCTGAGCAAAGCCTACGACTCTTTAGACAGAGGATACTTGCTTTATATTCTGAAACATATGGAATTCCCGCCATGTTGGATATGATGGATTGGAGAATGCTTAAACTCATCCACTTTGGAAATCCTAATTAATGGTGCTCCAACTTATATTATTCTAACTACAAGCGGAATTAGGCAAGGGGACCCTTTGGCACCATACCTCTTCATCATTGGGATGCAGGGTTTGACTGCTATTTTTGATGAAGCAGTTCAAAATAGGGAAATTGCTCCTCTCAGAGCTGGTGACGCAGAGGTCTCACACCTATTGTTTGCTGATGATCTTCTGGTTTTTGCAGAGGAAAATGAGGGAAATATAGATGGCATTAAAAGATGCTTGAATAGATTCAAGGAGATGTCTGGTTTGGAACTGAACCCAAAAAAAAGCCAACCTTTCTTAAGTAAAAGCGCACCACAACAGATTACCTCTCTTTTGGGGGTTGAGACTTGTGAATTTCCAGTAAGATACCTTGGGGTACCCTTTTTTGCAGGAAGGCTCACGAAAAAGATGTGCTACCCTTTGGTGGACAAGATAAAAACCAAGCTTGAAGCTTGGAAAGAGAAATTACTTTCTATGGAAGGAAGGTTGGAATAATCATTTGTACCCTCACTGCTTACCACCTCTACTGGACGGGTGTCTTCCCTCTACCTAAAGAAACAATGGAAGAGATTGAGTGTCTATGTAGAAATTTCCTTTGGGGTGATAAGGAGGATTGCAAACACATACACACTATCTCTTGGGATGTTGTTTGTAGACCCAAGTGTGAAGGGGGGCTCGGTATTAGAAGAGTAGAAGACTAGTGTACTGCAGGTCTCATAAGAACTCTATGGGATGTTGCAAATAAAAAGAATTCTCTGTGGATTCGCTGGATACACAATAAATACATCAAGAGGGAGACACTTTGGTCATGCAAACCCAAGCAAAATCGGAGCTGGATGTGGAAAAGCATGCTTAGAGTTAGAGATGAATACCTACCCTATGTGAGATTCAACATAGGACAGGGGACATAAGTTATGACATGGAAAGACCCTTGGGTCAATGGTCAATTTCTAGACACTTGTGTCAAGGATCCCAAGTTTCTTCGAATGAGATCAAAACTTGGACCAGAAAGCTATCTAAACAACATTATTACTGAAGGAAGATGGGATATACCAAGCACCAGAGGTACTGAAGATCTACATAAACTGTGCAAGAACGTTCAGATTGGAGTGGGGAGAGACACCTGCTTGCTCATGAACATGAGGGAGCTTTTGCTGAAGTATGCTTGGAGCCTATGCAGGTCGAAGCATGTGGAACCAGTTTCGGCCAAGTGGCTATGGAGTACTAGGGCCCCCAAGAGAGTTATTTTCTGTTGTTGGAAAATTATGCACGGTACACTTACTACTGAAGATTTGCTGCAGAAAAGAGGCTTTGCCTTAGCATCGAGGTGTAGCCTTTACTGCAAGGAAATAGAAACAAATGCTCACATCCTATGGAGTTGTGAGCTGGCTACTGAGATTTGGAGTAGAGTGAGTCATCTGCTCTCCTTCACCCCAACAAAAAATGATGATCTGCACCAACTCAGAAAAAAAAGAAGGGATGCTTGCTGCACTTGTCCTCTACCATATTTGGACACATAGAAATCGAATCATTTTTTAAAATGCTAGCCCTGACCCACATGGAGTGTGGCATTGTGTTGCTAGTGATTATAGAAGATTGCATAGATAATTTTCTTACTTTGCTTTCTTCTTTAAAATCTGCATAGATAGATTCTATTGAGCTTTTCTCTCCCACTTGTAAATTTTTGTGATTATGGAATGAGAAGCACGCTTAACGATAAAAAAAAAGTTAGATATGATGGCTTGCTTACCATGGTGAGACTGTGATTTTTTCTTGAATGGTGAGACACACTATAGAAAACATACTCATTAGTGGCATTTTATAAATGCAACTGAAAAAACAAATTCAACTAAACATATTTAGTGCATTTGTTGACACTTAAAAAAATGCCTCTAGTACCAATGCCACTAGAGAGATAGTGGCGTAAGTTGTAAATGCCACTAAATGTTTGGCTTTAATGGCTTTCAATAAATGCCACTAAAACATCATTTGGCATTTATAAAAATGCCAATATCCATCATTTGGCTTTTATACAAATGCCACTATTTTGCATTATGTTGTTTTATGAAACTGTTGTTATTGAGTGTAATGGGGTATAAAAAAAGCCAATAATGACATACTAGTTCTGTATTACTATATTTTTATGGCTTTTAATCATTCAATTTTTAGTTCATTATCATGATTTCTTAATGAATGTCAATTGCAGCATACCTCACTTTTCCAAAAGTATGTATTTTTTTAGTTTTAATTAAATGACAATTACGTGGGGAGGACATTCTACCTTGCCCCTTATATTGAATACAAAACCAATGATATACTTTCATACAATATTTTTCTATTTAGTATATATAATAGCTTCTACATCATTGGATTTGTCTCTTCCCTGATATGACTATCTACTTTTCCGCATGCCTACTTTAGAGCTCCTTTAAATGATGAAAAACAACCATATCATAACTGACAACGCACCTTCAAAGAAGGAAGTATAATATTGGTGAGACTAGAAAAACCAACATGGCATTGTCTGTGTTGAGCTTGAGCATCAAGTGGAGGCAGGATGACCATTAGGATGCAATCTACCTTAAGTATTGTCAAGCAACACTCTCACCTGTATGTAGCCACGACATATGATTAGCTAAAGGTCAAGATACCTGAAATCAAATCAACATGGGTTTATTATTGATAGATATTCATTCCGACCCCTTTTATTGCATCTAAAGATGTAGAATCTTGCAGTCTGGATGAACTTTTCAATTACTAACTTCATGATTCCATCATTGTCTTGGCCATTTCATGAATTAGTATGCATCCATAGAGAACAGATCACATACCTGGACTCATTTCTTATTTGAAAAATATGAACTACTTACTACATCCTTAGAGAACAGAACACATACCTGGATATATAGTAGGACTAGAACCATTTCAACAAGATTGGAGATCAACAAAGGGTATCTCAACAAATTTATGACAGAGTTCTACTGGGAATAAGACGTTGTTGTTGTTGTCCAGTGTTGATACCTTTTGTTTGTATGGCTTCTTGTGTTTGTGCTGACTTCAATCTTGGCATTCAACAATGACAAGTGAAACAATAGTGATTGAGATAGCAATTTTAAGAGGAACGTTGGCATATGAAATAGCTGCAACCACAATGATAACCAGAGAAACAACATTCACGATAAGTTAGAATTGAATACCCACCGTGATAACTTTTTCTTCAACATACATGGAAGAAGTTAATAAAGCATAACTAAGTTATTGGTGATTGTTCTCCTAAAGGAATGCCAAGAAACTAGTCTTGTGTCACATGGATGCCAACAAAAGACAACAAGAACAACAGCTGGTACAGAATCACACCATACCTGACTTTTCATGGAGAACATGATAAGGCTACAATAAATCATGATTTACACACTCTACATGCCCCAGGCAAGCTCCCTTTTCTTCTAAATCCCTAAACACTAAACCAAATAAGCAACTGCTTCCAATGAAAAAAAAAAAACGTGTAGCTTACTTAGATAACATGCAGTAACCTTTTGAATAGCTTCAGTGGCATCTTTTTTTTCTGGAAATTTTCTAGCATGCAAAGGTTTCCTCTAAAATCGAAAGTGGACTTAATTCCAAGCACTACTCAAGATTGTAATGAGAAAATAATATGCATCAGTTAAACCTATCACAAAAAAACTAAAATGCAAAAAAAAAACATCAATACTTCAGTAGGGAAAAAACATCAATACTTATGTATACCCAGAGAATGAACTGAAGCATCATCAGTAGACAACCTTCAACTAACTGAAAAAATTGTGTACTAGGATTAACAGAAAATGAATTGCTCTTCATATATAAAAAACAAGACCAGAAGATGTGAAGATGTTCAAATTTCAACTGTATAATCCAAGGTGGATGCGTTCCTCTGTTAGATTTAAAATAGCAGTAGACCATTGGCATCAGCTCTAAAAGCAAGTCCAAAGATTACTGAAGATGTGATGATGTTCACTAATCCTAGTTGAGAAAAATTTGTAATATAGAACATAATAGATGATCTTCAAAACAAGAACCCAGAAGAAGGATAAAGGCTATAATGAAGTGTGTAGTTTCTAGAAAACTAAAATAGCTACAAAATCATCTGCAACACCACACATGCACATTGAAATAGATTAGTGAACTGAGTCATAGAAAAATGACCCCTACCATAGAAAAATGGCCCCTCGATCGTACTAAGAATTGCAAATGGACAATAAAGAGTTGCTTACATCAGTACTCTTGCACTAGCACAAAAGAAGAACATAACTAATATGCAAAGACATATTATACCACATGTAATACCCAAATTAGAAGGAACATATTAACTGGATAAGATCCAAAACTTTCTCAAGAACCTTGACAATAGCATGGATCTTCTTTGAGCATGCTTGACAAAAAAGGAGTGAAAACATATTTTATAAGATGGCACGTATTGATTCAAAAAGACAAAAAGCAAAAATAACCAAACAAATAGCTCACATATCAACTACCTTTCACCAAACTAGCATAATGGAACTTCACTTGCATTTATAAAACACTTATAACTACCTTATGATCATGATTGTGACAATAGAAAAGATAGTTACACACAATGTTAATTATTTCCATGATGTCTTTTATGATCCACCAAAAAGTTTAGCTTCCATCCTTTTGCAATCAATATAGAATACTATTGATACTAGGTCAATAAAACTAGTAATGGAATATATATACCTAATTTTCATTAGTTAGACAAATTATGTATGTCATGTAGCATTCAAGTGGACCAAAAAAGTGTAAAATAGATGGCAAACTTACATTATTAATTTAGAATAATTTCATTAGTAGATAAAAAAACTAGTAGTTGGAGGTACAAAGTGAGAAATAAGCGATGGATTATGCTACACTAGAAGATGCCAAAGAATTTATGTAAAGCCCATATATCATACTTTACACCGGAAAAGAAATGATACGATTTTCATCTAATGGAACAAAAAATGGGGATCGGTGTAGTACATATTTCAACTAGGAATAATATATATAGATTATATTAACATCTTAAATGGCATGTCTAGGATGGGCCTGGAGCTATAGGCATAGATTTTAGTTTTCTAACTTTAACATTTATCCACTTAAATACAATGTATATAATATTAATATTAAGCATTCACAATCCCATTTTTCATGGCCAAATAGAAAGACTAGTGGATGGAAAATGGCAAACTAGAATCATTTAGATTTATGATTTCAATCTTAATCCACATATCTCTCTCTCCAAGATTGTTCACAATTTTATCACTGCCATACTGACCCTTTGTAGTAGGCAACCTCCTAATATCTTCGTCCAAATCTGCTGTAAATGGAGAGGAAGAAGATGAATCCAATGAATTAGATTATGTATATATGATTCATGTTCCAATTCTTATTCAGGAATGGTTGGATTCTTACAGTAACAGAACATAATATAATAAACAAACCAATTGCTTTGCTAGATTACTATGACTTGGAGATCAAACATGTACCAGGTACAGCCGCAATGGGCATGGTTATTAAAAACAACCACCGGTCTTCCAGCCTGAACCAATTAAAACTTGTGTATGTTTGAGCACATATGTCCAAATCGGTGATTAGGGAGAATGCAACCAGGGTAGGATGAAGGAGTTGGTAAACATGAGTAATAAATTGGGGCCACACCTGACCGATCAAATCAGGATTGTATGTCTTCTAGCTAGACACCCCACCCTAGCAAATGTGTGTAAGAAATGTGTACATATACCTTAGTTTACTGGGAGATATGTGTGGTTAAATGAAACCATATAAAATGAATAAAAGGGGGCGGGGGTTCAAGATTTGAAGTGTTGAATTTGACTGATCCAAGTTAGATCAATCCAAAACCTGATAGCCACTGAGGAACACATGCCATTATCTAGGGCAATGAGCCATGGATGGTGCTGGGGTGACTCTAGGATGTTATCTGTAATGGTGTGCACAAATAACCAGTACCTAAGGAATGCTACGGAGATGTAGCAGATGGTTGTGCAACCACATAGGCCATGACAACACCCCAACACATGGGATACTTAGATGGATTCTCCGGCATGGATGGAATAGTAGCCTGGATATCCAACACAATGTTATGCCCAACATACACAAAAGTCATGGTACCTGGTGCGTTAAAGATGCCCATGCACCTCACACACCCATGTCGTAGAGGACGCCCTCCACCAGTCCCGTCATGAGGCACGACACGGCCACGATCATCGAGTAGGACAACGACATGATGATGACATCGACGAACGAGATCACTGAGATGGTGCGGGAGCATACTACAAGATAGTACAGTGAGCCACATTGTGCCCCGCTGCATGTCCAGTTGATCTGGCGCCCATCACCATCTACTCGATGTCCGTCTTGACCTGGACGATCAGGTGCCACAAGTCTAAGATAACATCCTACACTTGTCACCGAACACCCGTTATGCAAGAGCCTGGTACCGGTTGTACCATCACCCCCATCTGCTACTGGGTGTATAATGTTACGGAAATTGGCACACAACACGCAGGGGGGATAGACACACATTTTGACCCGCCCTCCTGCCGCCTGTAACCGGTGTTGGTGGATGAGGCCCGCTGGCAGGTGGGTGGAGGTGGTTTTGCAGGGGTAGGTAAGAGGCTAATTTGATAGTTTTTTTTAAAGAGATTGAGGCCGAAATATGAAGAAAAGTTTATTTTGTACATAACTTTTGATCCGTAATTAATTTTTTGATAAACCAAAGTGTTGGATTTGTTATGGAAAATGCAATCCAACAAGACCAATATTTAATATATTTTTGAGGAAATAATATACAAAAATATTAGAAATGGACACATTCAAACAAAAGTGGGCGCATTGAGGAAGTGGGGCATTCAAACAAATGTGGCGCATTCAAGCAAAAGTGGTGCATTCAAGCAAAAGTAGGTATATTTTTTATTATAGTGGGTGCATTCAAGCAAAAGTGGGCGCAATCAAGCTAAAGTGGATGCATTCAAGCAAAAGTGGACGCAATTAAGTAATAGTGGGCACAATCAAGTAAAAATAGGTGCATTCAGTCAAAACTGGGCACAATCAAGAAAAACTGGGCACATTCAAGCAAACATGGGCGCATTTAAGTAATAGTTGGCGAAATCAAGTAAAAGTGACCGCATTCAAGTAAAAGTGGGTGCAATCAAGGAAAATTGGGTGTATCCAAGTAAATTGGGTGCATTCAAGCAAAACTGGGCACAATCAAGAAAAAATAGGACACATTCAAGCAAACGTGGGCACATTTAAGTAATAGTGGGCGAAATCAAGTAAAAGTGGGCTCAATCAAGCAAAAGTGGGCGCATCTAAGCAAAGTGGGTGCATTCAAGCAAAAGTGGGCGCAATCAAGAAAAAACGGGGCATATTCAAGAAAACGTGGGTGCATTTAAGTAATAGTGGGTGCAATCAAGTAAAAGTGGGCGCATTCAAGTAAAAGTGGGCGCAATCAAGCAAGAGTGGGCGCAATCAAGAAAAAATAGGGTGCATTCAAGCAAATGTGGTTGAATTTAAGTAATAGTGGGTGCAATCAAGTAAAAGTGGGTGCATTCAAGTAAAAGTGGGCGCAATCAAGCAAAAGTGGGTGCATCCAAGCAAAGTGGGTGCATTCAAGCAAAAGAGGGCACAATCAAGAAAAAATAGGGCGCATTCAAGCAAATTTGGGCGCATTTAAGTAATAATGGGCCCAATCAAGTAAAAGTGGACACATTCAAGTAAAAGTGGGTGCAATCAAGAAAAAGTGAGCGCATCCAAGTAAAACTGGGTGCATTAAGGGATATAGTGGGTGCATTCATACAAAAGTGGGCGCATTCAAGCAATAATGGGCGCATTTTGGACAATAGTGGGCATATTCAAGCAAAATGGGACGCATTGAAGAGGGAAGTAGTGAGCATATTCAAGTAAAAGTAGGCACATTTAAATAGTATTGTGGATGCATTTAAGCAAAATTGGGTGCATTGATGACTACAGTGGACGTATTCATACAAAAGTGGGCATATTTGAGGAGAGAAGTGGGCTCATTGAGGAGATGAGTGGGCGCATTGAGTAGAGGAGGGTGCAATAACAATAGTAGTATACATATTTGTGTATATATTTCTTTCTTTTAAAAATATGTCAATATCGATTTGGTTAGAAAGTATTTTTTTAAGAATTCTATTGCATTTTATTTTATTAAAAAATTCCTTATATTTTAAAATTTACGCCCAAAACAAAAAAAATATAAAAAAACTTCCAGCTACCAGCCTAGCTAAGTGGCAGGTCGTGATGTGGTGGGGACAAGTCTGGCAGGGTGTCAGAGGAGCAGGGTACAGTGTGTAGGATTGTCAGGCTGGTATTCCGTGCGTCAAACCCCGCATCACAGTGGGTCACGCGTTCAGAAAGTTAAGCTCATAAGGTTATCATGTACGAGAGAAGCAACACCATCACGTCCTAAGACCTCCTCAATTCATATTCAATTTGCCATTATGATAGACAAAGAAAAGGACTTTGACCATTCTAATTCGAGAGAGACGCAATGGACGTGAAAGTGATCAATTATGTTATAAACAAAAATGCTTACTTGGGAGATGACGTAGCGGCAAGTATCACCATTGGCAGATTGCTTTGATTGACCCTTTAGATGGACTGCATAATTAGGTTGAAACAGTTTCCATAATCATCTTGGATGATTTGTGGGCACACCGCCTTCCCTTGACCTCCAAATATCCAATACGTGAGCAAATGTCCCCATGACGTCGATGGAGAAGATATCTTGGCATAAGCCCCAATAGTTACCCAGCCGTCGGCAGAAGGGCAGTCGATGGATAGAACGCCGCAAAGATAAATGGAGAGGCTTCTTGGGACAACAATAAACTCTTGGATCAAATCCAAGTATAACTAATTTTGTTTTGATCAAATGTGAGAGGGAAAGGATCTGCCCGATTTTGATATGCCACCCAAAGAGAAAAAAAATTGAAAAGCGCGATATTTTACTATGTAGCCAAATTATTAATATTTTGGCATTTATAAATTGTCGTTAATGAAATATAGATATGATCATACTATTGACTCACTTTTATAACATGGACCTCATGACATTTTGTGGCATTTAAATAAAATTGCATGTAAAAATGGTGATATAACGGCTTTTATTTACAAAAGCCACTAAGATAAATGTCATTAATGTACACATTTGTTGTAGTGATGTGATATTGTTCCCATGAAGTGAGACCTGAAATTGTTCTCACATAGAAATACTTCGCAATAGGGAAAATTTACAATTTTGATCACGTGGCATTACTAAAAGTCATCGTAAATATAGTTAAACCTGATATTTTGCTCATCATTATAATCATTAATGTGTGTCTCACCTTAATGAGACATGTATTGATTTTTCACTTATGTGAGGCTAGAAGTGGTGTTTACAATAGTAAGCTTTTGATGTTGTGCTCACTCAAGTGATAATTGGAGTTGTGCTCGCTGAGATAAGACTAAATATTCTTCTTACTTTAGTAAGGCTTGGAGTTTTTCTCACCTAATTGGAAATTGATGTCATGATCACCATGTAAGACTTACGATCATACTCACATAGTGAGATTATATATTGTCTCATGCACGGTGTGACATGGAATTGTTTTCATGTGGTGCAATAGATATTATGCTTATGTTGGTGATAGTTGAAGTTGTTCTCATTTGGTGAGACTTGATATTGTGTTGAGAAGCACTAGACTTTGAATCACGGGATATTTGGAGTTATGCTCATGTGGAGAGACTTGATATTTTTTCATGATAGTGAGACTTTGTGCTCACCCATGTGAGACTAGTGTGTGTTGTTTGCATACCAAATCAATAGGAAAAGAACTGGAGTTTAACCTTCTAAAGAGACAGTCAACTCCTTCCAAGCAACAAATCAACTTTCTGGTAGTAAGGTATCAATCCAAGGGATGGTGAAAAGATAGTTGAAATCTAAAAATAATTGCAGTAAAAGAAAATAAAATCTAGAATTGTGAGATTTTGATTATGCTAAGAACCATTTACATAAATGTAGAATTAAAACTAACTAATCAAATGATAGAAGGTGTCAGGGGTCTAGGGTATCACCACCAATGACCATGCTTTTACTCAACAAATCAACTCCTAGGATTTGTAATCAAATCATGACCATGTAGATTTGTGTCATTGCAAAGCACAATTCTCATATGGGTTGGACTTCCTGCACACCTATTGACCCTAGTGTTTTTGGATCCTCGTCCAATTGTCCAAGATCTCATCCAAAACATGTGAATTCCCTCCAAAGTTGAAACTCATGGGTAAGGTGATCATATAGCCATATGCTATAACAAACATGTCAAATGGGTAGAACGATCATAAACACCATCGGTGGATATCATCAAGAGATCATGTGTTAGTTCTTATAAGGATACGAGATATTAAAACCCCAACAAGAGTGTAATCATTCAACCAGAAAACATGTATGAGATTATATGGATAAAAAAATTATAAATGTAATTAGGGATTATGGATTGACTACTGTGGGGATTCAAGATCACATCACCCCTCCAGAGTATATTGACATGACTAAAATGTATGTGTAAAATGCAAGCGTACGCGTCGAAGTAATACATACCAATGAGGCCCAAATATTGAACACGGGGAAACATTGTTCAAGGCACTACTAGTAACTGCATTTGATCAGCTAGGCCGAAGAAAACATTGATTTGAGAGTTATTAAACAAATTGCAAGAAAAGAAAACTTATTTACTAGTTTGTGATCATAATGAGAAGAAATTCCCTAGGACTGTAGTTTCACCACGATTGAGACTACAATTTTTACCCTAAGATTAATATATTTTCCTCCTAATTATAGGCAAAGATACATGTATCTAGAATTACCTACTCTCACAGAGTAATCCACTACCTATCCAAATACCAATCTCACTCTCATATCGATTGTGCTATTAGATAGGTGCTTTAACGAGCTACTCTAGATTTCTCTCGAGAAGCGGTATAAAATGTGTATTACTATGGATTTCCAACCCTTAACTCTCTTTTTGAATCTATCAAGGATATAATTAACCACCTATGATGTGCAATGTAGATAATTTAATAGATTTCATAGAAACATTCCCAAATATAAGGAGAAAACAATATACTAATGCAAAAGATTCATATACAGTGTACAACCCAACTATGCTCAAGACCTAGAGAACACGGGAATTAGCCCTCATGGTTTCCCTTAACGAAAACATGCTAGGAAGAAGGAAAAACATGGAGAACAATTAGGTGCGGGAGGGGGGTGACCAGACCACACCCTCTCATGCCTTGAGAGTTTACCATGTCTGCTTCGCCCGAGATGGGTTCTCTCGATCATATAAAAAAACAAGGAGAACATGGATAACATGATAAATCCCTAGGAGAAATATGATTAGAATGATCCACGCTGACTACAGATCTGCAAGCTACAAATTTTGCCGATCGAACGTGCCCGGAACCTTCTGTACATGTAGTTCTCCTCCTCATTGTCCTCTCCCATGCCTTGCCCATCATACAATGGAATCGAATCTCCCCTTTAGGTCTGGTCTAAATCTCCTTAAGTCATAGAAGTGACTTAGGCCATCATTAATTGTGTACCATTCGATTAAACTCAATTTTCAGATATGTCTATTTTTTCCGTGTGGATACTACCAACTTGGGTGTCGATACTACCAGCCCACTCAATTAATTGCGATCGATGTGCTTCTTTTGATATTACCGACAAGCGAGTCAGTACTATTGAGATTTCTTGATCAATTTCTGATTCATTCATGTAATGCGGTCGGTAGAATTGAATCCCAGGGTCGGTGCTACCGATCTTTTCTAATTTCATCTTGTTACAAATTAAGCAAGTGTTGGTACCACCGACTCCATAGTCGGTAGTACCAAGTTATATAGTTTCTTGAAAAATTACATAAATTCATAAAATATGAACATAATCTCTAGAAATATAATAAATCATTTGGAAACATTAAAATTACATTTATTTGATGCAATTTAGTCATGTAATCTAACATTAATAAATCATGCACAAATTAATATGAAAATGAACAATATGTGTCAACAATAAATATTAAATAGCATGTCAAATGCCAAATATATTGTGCATCAAACAACCCTAAGCTTAAATGTTGCTCGTCCTTCAACAACACACCCTCAAATTTGTTTGAGATAAGTCAGTAAAAGGTCATGACAATACATATATCATATCTCAATATCCCCACTTGGGCGGTCCCAAACCGTCCTTCATTAGTCACATAACAATTAACTGCTCTTAAGCGATCAAAAACATTCGTAAAAGATGTCCACCCTTAGATCAACAATTTCTATCAAGAGAGTAGTCAATATCATAATCAATTAGGCATTTTCATGGTGCATTATGTGATTCCCTATTCGCCATTGCTCTTTCCTAACTACCAACTACTTCAAAGAAGTTCTCCTTATAATAATGGATGAGGAGAATAATCATTTAAGTGGTCTACTAATAAGAGCAAGGAATGGTGTGAAATGGGAAGCACTTGAAGAATCATGAGTACATCTGATTTATTTATGCAAAAATAAAACATGATTAATCTACATGAGTGAAAGTGAGAAAATGCATGATTCCTAATGCCTAATATATGTGTGGAATGATGCATGTATCAAAAATCTCATCAAATAAATGAATATTTAATAAAGAAACAAAGGAATGCATCATGTGGTTGTTTCCATCTTTTTGTGAAGAGTCAAGGGCATCCTTTCTCCCTCTTAGTTTTGAAACATTAAAAAACTTTTTTTTCTTTTTCTCTTATTTATTTTCATTGGCCCATTATTCTTAGCATGATTACCGTTGTAACATACCAGATCATGGACCCTACCCTAGAAGTTTGACCATTTGGGTTTGACCAAATAAGGTTGTGGGTAGAATGATCCTAATAATCCAATGCATAAATAATGTAATATAATATGCCATATAACTCATTTGGTGATAATAAGATGATAAATAACTTAATTGAATGAATTAATGATCTAATGGGCCTCTAATGAGACAGATGACAAAACCCATGTAAGAAAGCCTCAAAATATAGAAAAGACTTCAAATTCGTAATCTACACATCAAAATAAGCTTACATGTCAAATTTCATTTAATTTGGACAACCTTAAAATAATATGGTAAGTTAGGAGAGAGAAATTACCTAAAAGGTGTAATTAATAAATAAATATAATAAATTACCCGAAAAGTGGAAAATAATCTTAGATTCACGATCAACCTAATAAATACAGCATTTGGGTAAAATTTCATCCAATTTGGAGAAAGTTTGATTAAAAGGTAATATCAGGAGAGAGCGAGTAGAACCTTAAAAATATTAAATAATTACAAAAATAACTCCAAGATCTAAAATTGATGGCAAATTCATATCCAACATGTTAAATATGACTTGTGGGTCATGTTTTACAAAATTTGGATAATCCTAAATCCATTAATGAAGGAGGAAAGAGAAAATAAGATTTGATTTATTAAACACACTAAAAGTTTTCAAAAAGCAAATTTAATTTTATATTCGGAATCTAAAAGCTTTAATTAGCCTCTGTGCAGAATTTACCTAATTTGGGGTTCGTTTGCACCCTCATTAGATGAGAGAGAAAATGTAAAGAGTGGGACCCGAAAGGGGATCCACTCACATGATATAATACAAGAGCCATGTAATAATAAAGCAGCGGAAACAAAACTTTTACAAAGTCACTTTATGATTCATTTATACAATTGTTCCTCACCATAATAGGTGATTTTACAAAAACTTGAACTAAGTACAACTAAGGCTAGTAACAGAGGGTAACCCAGCCATTCCAAGCTATCCTTAAGTTCATGTCAAGTTAGTGATGTTTTTGAGATCTTGTCTTCCAATGTACCTAAACCTGGGTGGAAGGGAACATCACCCAGAACATAGGAAACAACATAGAGGTCAGCAAAGGCTGAGTATGTACACATAATAAACTTTGGGCATTATCTTGGGGTAAAAATGCAAAAAGAGATATTCCCGCAAGAAGGGGGCTAATTGCAATTAGGTAAGTTCAAAAGAATTATAACAAGAGAATATTAAAAATTCAGATTACAAGTATGAGAATAAAAGTGCCTTCCCATAACGGTTATCAACATTCTCAATATAAAATAGTAAATGTTTGCATGCATACAATGTAGACTAAATATACCTAAAATAGGGCCATAACACCATAGGATCATGGCCTAAAAATAAATAAGGGTGGAAACGCACACCTTCGGTGGAAACACATGCCCTATATAAGTATGGTTGTACATAAGTACCACTATTCTAGATATTCTAGTTAAACATGGAGCATGCATAAAAATAGAGAGGTAAGACTAGTATTTCAGTCAATTTTTCATAAAATGACATTCATAGCAAGTGGGGTACAAGTACCCATATAAACAAGGTAGTCCAAAAGCTACATGGATATAGTGAGTAAACAACAGGAAATGTTAATGTTCAAGAAATTAGATTTCATAAGGAATAACAGTTCAAGAGATGCCTCATTAAAATAAAGTAGGTTTTAGTTAAATAATGCCCAAAATAAAATAGAGGATGTACATACCTTATGATCAGACCTAAAAATCCAGTAACACCTCCTAAACACAGGGTCAGGGTTGTCTCAACCTAGTCATAATATGTGTGCATTCAATTAATATAAAATGTATTAAATCCTTTACTTAGAAATCGACCCTATAGTAGGTTGCCAATCTGAGTGTGAAACCTATCCCAATAAATCAGGTGTATTTTTCTAATCTCAAAAACATATTTATTTATATTTTTCTAATGAACCAATAATTAGTTATGATTTTTATAAGTTTAAATCATTTTCTAATTAAGACAGAAAATTCGCTGTGAAAAGGGTGTGTTACCCTTGAATGATAACATGATTAATAAAGGTATGATGTCACACAAACTATGTAGAAATCGGAAGTGTGGGATTTTGAGGTCAACTAAGTCAAACAAAACCAAAATTCCTATTTTGCCATCTTAGGGGTGGCATGGACAATATAGGCACCATGGATGAGACTGGAATTTCGCCCCAGGGATCCACCTCCCTGTGTCTCATGCCAATGGCGTCCTACAGATGCATGGGACCTTGAGACGAGTGATCATCATCAGCAATACCCTTCTTTTGCACTCCAACAATCAGTCCAATTGTCCTCATCGGGGTTCCCGGACCCAGGGGTGCCTTGCTCGACTGCCTCCATGGTCCAGGGCCTGCACACGACTCGCCCACCATGGATGGGAACTAGAGGTGTTGTGTCGTCAGGACAACAAGGTCTTGTTGCAAACTAGTGTTGCCTTTGGGTCAGAGGTGTCACGTAGAAGAGGAGTTAGCAAAATTGGGTGAGATGTGACTGTGAGAGCAAGAAGACCAAAGGGTCATCTGGTCATGGAATAGCAGCGAGAATGGCAACATTATGGAGAGAAATGAGGACTCATAAGTTTTAGGACCCCCAGGCTTCCCTTCGGCTTTGAGGCGAAACAAAGCACGAGCGAGGCCCCTTGTCGAGAGAGAAGAACTGACACTTTGGCGGAGAGATAAGTATACAGAAGGTAAGATAGAGGGTCCAAGATGGTTACCTTTCCTCTAATTGATCTGAGAAGCCACGAGTTACTGTGATGCTGAGGAGTATGCCAAAGAGGATCACTTGACTTGGCAAGGTGAACATGGGGCAGTTCGTTCCAATTGAATGTAGTGAAGGGTGTAGGGGTAGAGATGATAGTTTCTAGGTGGTTAGAAACTACCCACACATTGGTCCAGTGGGGTGTCGGGGTCACTGGAAAGGGAGAAAGGGGATTGGGTGTTTTGTTGTTAGGGTTCGAGTGAGGGTGAGTTAGGGATCAATGGATTTGGAAAGATAGAGTGAGTTAGATGGTGAAGAAATCGTGAGGAGTCAGTGTGTGTAGAGGGAGAAAGGTGAAGAGAATGTAGACTGTGTGGAGCTGATCATGCGTGCGCTCGGGGTATTCGGGGGCGGAAGACGAAGTCCACCTACCCGACCCGCAGACCTGTGTGACGCCAACTTAGGCCCAAAATATGTGATATTTATTAAACCTAGAACTTAGCTCGCCCTTATCTAGATAAATCATATAATTGATAAGTAAATTTATATCTTATCTTCTAATTTGCAATTAGGGATGTATCCAATATCCAATTAAGCCCAACATTAGTATGTTGGATAATTATGGTATGAGGAATATGAATTTGGACTTAGATTTTCATTACGAGATTCTTTGTGTTTCCATGAAGCCCTAATGCATTAGTCACTAAATTTGGGTTATTAGCTTAACTAATATCAAAATAGGGGTGAATCCTCTCACATCATTTCCACATTCCTCACTCTAACATTCCACAATTATTCTAGGATGCTAAACAATGATTGAGGCTATAGATTAGTATTAGTATCCATTAATTCTAATAGTTCAAGTATTAGGGATATCACACTCTAAGATTTCATGCTGATGTGATTCTAATGAGTCGATTAGGGTTATCAAATCCTAATATTGTTTGATCTACGTTAATCACAGTGGAATATAGATATAAATAGGTAGTTTACCGAAAAGGGGAAAAGGGTGATTAAATATCCACATAATCAAACAGGGGTCTAGAAGAATGAGGAATTAGCCTATGTGTGTGGGATCGAGTATGTTACAACACTCCACCACTTAAAAAGGATTTCATCCATGAAATCCATTTATTTGTGGTATGGTATACTAAGTTATACTTTTTTACCAAGTTATAAATTTCTAATGTACTTGATGTAGGGGGTCATAACATACTATTCATGTCACACTTATGGTCTACTCTCAAGGTGAAGCTATATGTCTCCATGTTTCATGCATCCATAACCTGATTATGGTAGATGTTGGGCTAGAGATGTTACATCAAGACCTAGGACTGTGTCAACTGATTCGTATCCATTAGGGCCACCTTCAAAGTTATCATAGTTTTTCCATTCTTTGATCATGATCCACATAGTTTTCCTTATTATCACCATCATCATGAAAATAACATCATCATCATCATCATCATCATCATCATCATCATCATCATCATCATCATCATCATCATCATCTCAATATCACCGACATCATCACCTACTCCTCCTCCTCATCATCAAAATCATCATCATCATCATCAACAATAACATCATCATCACCCACTCATCATCATGATAAATGTGGGCTCTGATCTCCAAACCATAACATAAACATGATTAAAACTTAGCAGAAGCGAATCGGTAATCAGCGGAAGACAAAAATCACGGGAAATTAAAACTTTCCGAGACAAGAGCTTGGATCCATAAAAGCTTCTTTCATAAAGAGAGATAAACTGTTTACATCTCGGGATAATTACTTCTTGAGTAATTATATACATCAAGATACAAAATCTCAAGATCACTTATACAAAAGACTCCAAGACCTGAGAGTACAGAGGACACATAGGACTGACTCTAACTACACCACATGGCAGGACAAATCTCCACCTGAGATTACTGCTGCCCCTGGTGCTGCTGCTGCTGAGACTGGTCACCTGTAGGCTGGTTCCTTCGTCTCCGACGTCCACCTAAAAGGTTGAAGTCTACGGGGTGAGACAATTATACATAATTGTCCCAGCGAGAGTTATAACTCTTCGCCAGAAGCTTTATTATAACATCAAGGATTATTTTAAACAGTAAAGCCTTCAAAGCACTCTATAACAGTTGCAGGTATGACTAGATCTCTACAATTTAGGAGATATGGAGAATATCAACATTATTGCAATGTAACATCAATCAACTAACTTGGAGTCATCTCTAACAAGTTATACTACATGGTTGATTATGTTTTACAAACAACATTATGCCCTGTGGAGATGAGGCTTACCACTCATACTCCAACTGATCGCTGAGAAGCCACATCAGTATCATACATAGGTCATTAAGAGAGCCGGATTCTCATGACCTTCACCTTCCTCAGTCAGTAAGAGGATCACTTGTAGGACATCTCGTGTCTCTACTACTATAGCTCACCAGGGTAAACTGGTCCTTCGCTATTCTAGAGTCACAGTGGCGTTCTGTACTCTCTTCGTCATCAGGAGGTTTCATATTTACCTACCACTGATACGGATATCTGTGCTTTCTTCGTCATCAGGAGGTTTCATGTTTACCTACCACTGATACGGTATGAAACTATAGTGAAGGATGGATGGATTACACATCTACATCACTTTCCTACACTAGGATGTAAGGTTCTACACATCCATGTACCCCACATACTCAAAAGTATGTGCTCTAGGAGTTCCCTGAGGAAAACCTGTTTCACCATCACTTAATTTCTGACAATGATGGATCTATGATCAGGGCTCTACATTATACTTGATTAGTTAGGTACATTCAGTATTCTTTAACAGCATACATTGTTCTTCAAACAATAACAGTAGCATAGCAGCTATAAAAGAAGAATACTAAATGTAACAGGCCTAACTCATATCAATCATCATTTCTCATTATCATCATCATAAGTCATCTCTAAGGCATGACCTTGATGGTATTCATGGCTCTCATAGCCCATTATCAGCATAGGATGCCACTGGCAAGGCATTAGATTACTTTACTTATTCATAAGGCTAACAGCATGCCTTTAATGAATATAACATCCACATCCATACCTGGATATGATTACCTTCATATCAGAACCTGCATGGTTAATACATCTGATAAAGATAATACAACAATAAGGAATGTACTTCCTACTCTTGTGATAAGAGTTAAATCTTTAATTCAAATCAAATAGAGTTTAATACTCAGAAACATGCCATTACCCTTGAATTAGGGTTTACTATTCACATTACATGTCATCACCCTTGAATTAGGGTTTACTATTCACATCAAGGTGAATTAAACTCATAACATCATCATGTACGAGTAACATCTTCATTGATGCTCTTGGATTAGTTAAAGGTTCATCATTTATCATAATTAGGGTTGCTATGATCTCACACAGGTGGATCATACCCTAATTATGCTCATTTTTGTGTATTGGGGATGCTTCAATTGAGTTTCCACTTAAAAAGGGTACTTTCTCTCTCTAGAAGTACTTTCTCTCTCTATAAGTACTTTCTATCTCATCATAAGGTTAGGTGAGGTCAACATCACTCTAAAACAGGTTGGATTGAGTCACCATAGGCTAACATAGCCAAAAACATCACCATTATGTGATTAGAGTCACTTTCTCTCTCTAGGGTACTTTCTCTCTCTAGATTACTCTCTCTTTCATCATACTAATGGTTGATGGTAACATTAGACTAGATCAAGTTGGATAGAGTCATTATGACTAAAAACATCATTCTCATGTAATTAGGGTTTGAATTGAGCAAGGTATAACTGAATTGACCCTTCAGGGGTATATTGGTAATTCATCCCATTGATCATCATTATGGTCAAAACCTTAGTCAAATAATCCCTTAATATCCTAGGTTGTCATTAGGGTTTGATTAGGGCAACAGTGAACCATTTATATCATCATTTGATTTAATGAAGTCAACCTTGAATCACATTGATTGATTTCAATCATTAATCATCAATTGGATTGAGACCGGTTGAAAGTGTTGACCGTTTGCCCACTTTGACTTTCCAAGACCGCGAGCCTCCTTCTAACTCCAATTCCGCGAGCCCCCTTAGGCTTCAAGACCGTGAGCCTCTTCAAGGGTTCAAGACCGCGAAGCCTTCCATTGGTTCAAGTTTATGTTGAGTCCGCGAAGAGGTGTTGACCGTTTAGCTAGTTTGACCTCAGGACCGCGAGGCCCTTCGCGGTCTTGAGACCACGAGCCTCCTCTCGGTCTTGAGACCGTGAGCCCTCTCACGGTCTTGAGACCGCGAGCCCTCTCACGGTCTTGAGACCGCGAGGCTCTCATGGTCTCAGCCGCTTGGTCCTTCAACAAGGCTCAAAGGTGCAACCAAATGTCAAACGATGTTGAAGCCTTCAAAAGGTCCAATCTATGTTGACCACCTATGGATTGGGTTAATCAAGATTATGCTTGACCAATTGGTCTACCAATTGACCCTCAATTGTTGACCAAGTAGGATTGAAATCGATTCAATTAGGGTCTATCAATGTTCACCCATCAACACTCAACAATGTGCATCAACACAAGGTTGAACCCTTCAATTGAGCTCCAATTGGGCCCAAACTTGGCCCAAAGGGTCTTGAGATCATGTGGGTGGACCCCACATGGTCTTAAGACCGTTTTCCCAAGATTTCATCAAATTATAAGGTTATTTGATAGGGGTTGAACCATGATTGAACCACAAAACAGAATTTTGATTAAATTAATAACTTATTTGCAATTGGGTCCTCAATTTGTCAAATTACTCAACCCTAGACCTTCAAACGGTCTTGGGTGATTGTCCTCTAAGTCTTGAGACCGTTTGGATGAGTTCCAAACGGTCTTGAGACCGTTTGCCCATCCAATTTTGGATTCTAGTGCAAATTCATCAAGGTCTGACCCATTGAGTTGATGATCATGTCAATATTTAATTGCAATGTAAATTGGTGTAAAAGTACCTTCAATTGGTCAAAAAATCTTGACCCCAGACCCCCAAACGGTCTTGTTTGATTGCCCTCACGGTCTTGAGACAGTTTGGTGACCCCCAAACGGTCTTGAGACCGTTTAGGTCAATCAACCCTAAAAACCTTAATTAGGTCACCATAATTTCAGTACTGATTTCACCTAGGGTTATCCCTAGTAATCACCCTTCAACTCTTAGCCCGTTTGGAATTAGACCATCAAACTTGGTGAGTTGTTCATTAACATAATTTGAAACAGTAATCTCATATGGTCAAAGCTTAGTCAACGACCTTACACGGTCTTGAGACCGTTTGCCCAAAAAGGCAATTTCAGACCGTTTGAAAATCAGCAATTAATTCATTTAAAGTTGTGACTTAAAAAGGTCATATCTCCCGATTCCTTTGGAGTTAGTCTCCCAAATTTTGAGGGTAATTAGCCTATATAATTAGGAACAGATTTCTTATACGGTCCATGCTCGGTAAACGGGGACAAACGGTCTTGAGACCGTTTGCCCTGTCGCGGTCTCGAGACCGTTTGCTCACCTTGCGGTCTTGAGTCCGAGAGAGTAAACTGTTAGGACCGTTTAAGGAAAAGAAAAGCGGTGGGTTTTTCTTGGAAATCACGCCTTCATCTTCTAGCTCAAGAACAGTACGAATATCCCATGGATTTGCTTGCAACATAGAGGGAAAAGTAGGGAAATACTAAGAGCTATCATCAAACCGTATATAGAGATGTACATAATAAAGCATGGGTTTAGAGTTATAAAACCCGCCTAAAGCTTGCTTCTTGAGCTCCAAGCTTTCAAGCTCCAAGCTCTAATGGCGTCCTTGAGTTCTTACAGGTTGGCCAAGGTGAAAACTCCAAGGAAGGATGAAAAGAGACGGCTAGAAAGATAGGGTTTCGAGAATTTAGCCATGAAGATGACCTTGAATTTAAGTTCTAACCATGGAATTAGGCAAGAAGAGGGGTTTAAACCTACCTTGCACCCTTTGGTCGTCCTCCTTAGCTCCAAGACAGTCCTTGGTCGTCTTTGGTGAAATGAAACAGTAAGGGAACGAAGGGTGAGTTCCCTTGCAACTAAGGGAAGGAGAGCTTATATACATGGGATAGGATTTTTAACATTAGTTCATAAGTTGTTCATAATTCCAACTAGGTCCTTCCTTTATTACTTGCTCGTCCCTTACTCTTTATTCTAAGGACAAACCTTATCTTAAGTTATAGAAAAGAAGGCAAGGAGGAACAATCTAATAATAAAGTTCATACTTAAAGGGATATTGCACATATACCCTGATTATTCAATCACAAAGCCTATTTCTTAATTTGATAACTCAATTGAGGTGAATTCCGCATCATTTCTTCTCTAAATGATGGCAAGAGTCTAAAAAGATACTTTAGATGACATTCTTTACAAATTGCATCCCTTTATTTGGGTAAATTGCATTTTACCCCAAATTAGGGTTTCAAGCCTTGGGATTGCTTCCACAGCTGCACCTTGGTGCTCGAGCTTGGGAAATCCCTCAAACTTTGCCAAAGAGATTCTCATGATGTATCAACATCAGAGGAACATCTTATCATGTGCAAATTGCAAGATAACCCTTTCAACTGGGTAAATTGCACATAGGTCCCTGTATATCAAAACAATGCTACAACTTTAAATAAAAAGGAGCAAATACTGAAATATACGTTTCTGAGAAACTTAATTACATGCTCAGAGTTAATCACAAAGATTTAATTACATATTTAGGCAAAACACCTAGGGTTGACTCATAACCCAGGTCAGGGATGTTACAAATTATCCACCCCTTACAAGGATTTCGTCCCCGAAATCGATAAAACATACTACTAGAAAAGGGCAGGATACTTCCTTCTCATCTCATCCTCTAACTCCCAAGTGGCTTCTTCAACACCACGATGGTTCCAGAGGACTTTCACAAGACTTATATCTTTCTTCTTTAACTTTTTAATTCGTTTATCAAGGATTGACACTGGTCCCTCCTCATAGGATATGTCATCATTCAATTCTACCTCCATAGGTTGTAGAACTGACTCGGTGTCTGGGTGACATTTCTTCAACATAGAAATGTGAAACATAGGATGCAACCTCTGTAATTCTGTGGGAAGCTCTAGTTTATATGCTACCTTTCCAATCCGTTCAATGATTGGATAAGGCCCCATATATCTAGGAGCTAACTTCCCTTTCCTTCCAAAACGAAGGACCCCTTTCCAAGGTGAGACCTTGAGATAGACTCTGTCTCCAACCTGGAATTCTAACGGTCTACGACGTTTGTCAGCATAAGATTTTTGCCTATCCTGAGCAGTTTTAATCTTATGTTGTATAACTTTAATCTTTTCTGTGGTTTGCTGCACCAGGTCAGGACCTAACAACTGGTGCTCACCAGTCTCAAACCAACACAAGGGTGATCTACAACGTCTACCATATAAGGCTTCATAAGGTGCCATATCAATACTATACTGATAGCTATTGTTATAGGCAAACTCTATCAGGCTTAGGTGTAGATCCCAACTTCCGGTGAACTGGAGAACACATGCTCTCAACAGGTCTTCTAGGGTCTGTATGGTCCTTTCCGACTGTCCATCAGTCTGTGGATGAAAGGCCGTACTAAACTTCAGCTTAGTGCCTAAGGCACTGTGCAACTGTTCCCAAAAACGACTGGTAAACTTAGGACCTCTGTCAGAAACTATTGTGACAGGAACTCCGTGCAAACGCACTATCTCTTGAACATACAACTCTGATAACCTTTCAGCAGAATAGGTTGTTTTGACAGGTAAGAAATGTGCTGTCTTAGTCAACCTATCAACAATTACCCAAATAGAATCATGTCCTTTGCTTGTCCTGGGTAGGCCAACAACAAAGTCCATGGTCACATGATCCCACTTCCACTGCGGCATGGGTAAAGGTTGCATTGTTCCTGCAGGCTTCTGGTGTTCAGCTTTAACTTACTGACACACAGGGAACTTCAGAACAAACTCTGCAACGTCCTTCTTCATCCCAGGCCACCAATACAGATCCTTCAAATTCCGATACATCTTGGTGCTCCCTGGATACATAGCATATATGGAAGAATGGGCTTCTTCCAGGACTAACTTTCTCAAGTTGTCCACATCTGGTACTATCATTCTCCCATTATAACAAGCTACTTGATCTTTTGAGTCATGAAACCCATCTTGTTTCTCATTTCCATACTCAGATCTTATATGTTGAACTGCAGTATCACCTAGCTGTGCCTCTTTAATCTGCTCCCTTAGAGTAGGTTTAATATGCATTTCAGCTAACAAACCGGTTAACAATGACACCTTCAACTGTACATTGTCTTGCCTTAAAGAGATAAGCATATCTCTTCTAGAGCATACTAAAGAGTTTAGTTGTGCTCTATTCATGGTTGATGTTGCTGATTTCCTACTCAAGGCATCTGCAACAACATTAGCCTTGCCTGGATGGTAATCGATTGTACAGTCGTAGTCCTTGATTAACTCCATCCAGCGACGTTGCCTCATGTTGAGCTCATGCTGAGAGAAGATATATTTAAGGTTTTTGTGGTCTGTGAAAATCTGGAATGTTTCTCCGTAGAGATAATGCCTCCAGATCTTCAAGGCATGAACCACAACAGCTAACTCTAGATCGTGTGTCGGATAATTCTCCTCGTGTTTCTTAAGCTGTCGGGAAGCAAAAGAAATCACTTGTTTATCCTGCATCAATACACATCCTAGTCCATTTTTGGAAGCATCACAGAAAACTATATACCCTTTTCCTTGTTCAGGTAGCACTAGCACAGGTGCACTTGTCAACCTCTCCTTCAGCAGCTGGAAAGATTGTTGACACTTATCACTCCAAGAAAAAGAAACATCTTTCCGGGTTAACTTGGTCAAAGGTAAAGCTATAGAACTAAAGTTCTTAATGAACCTTCGATAATAGCCAGCTAACCCCAAGAAACTTCGAATCTCCGTCGGTGTCTTCGGTTGTTCCCACTGTAGAACAGATTCTACCTTTGTAGGGTCAACACGAATTCCCGAAGCGGATATCACATGTCCAAGAAAAGATACTTCTGGCAGCCAGAACTCACACTTGCTAAACTTAGCATACAGCTTATGCTCTCTTAGCAAGGTCAAAGCTTGGCGAAGATGCTGCTCATGCTGCTGAGCATTCTTACTATAAATCAGAATGTCATCTATGAAGACGACAACACATTGATCAAGGAAAGGTCAAAAAACTCTATTCATGAGTTCCATAAATGCAGCTGGTGCATTGGTTAGTCCAAACGACATAACCGTGAACTCATAGTGACCATATCTTGTCCTAAAGGCAGACTTGGATATGTCACTATCCTTAATGTGGAGTTGGTGATATCCAAACCTCAAGTCTATTTTTGAAAAGACTGTTGCACTACGCAACTGGTCAAAGAGATCATCAATCCTTGGCAGAGGATACTTATTCTTTATTGTTACTTTATTGAGTTGTCTATAGTCGATGCACAACCGCATTGACCCATCTTTCTTTTTAACAAACAAGACTGGAGCACCCCAAGGTGAAGTACTCGGTCGGATAAAACCTCTCTCAAGTAGCTCTTGAAGCTGTTTCTTGAGTTCTGCCATCTCGGCAGGCGCCATCCTATACGGAGTTTGAGCTATGGGTTTCGTATCTGGGATCAGATTAATTTCAAAATCAATCTCCCGAGGTGGTGGTATACCAGGAAGTTCTTCAGGAAACACATCCTCGAATTCCCCGACTATGGGAACCTTAGCAGGATTGGTCCTTTCCTTGGTAACATCTACCACATGGGCTAAGAATGCATAACATCCTTGCCTCAACAGCTTATCAGCAACCATAGCTGATACAAGACAGGTAGGCAGAATCTTTCTTTCACCTTGAAAGATCCATGTGTTGCTTTCATCAGCAACCACAGCCAACTTGGACTCACAATCCAAGACAACTCTATACCTTTCTAAGGTATCCATCCCGAGGATTATATCAAATCCCTGCATATCAAGTGGTATAAGATCCACTTGAATGCGATGGTCAGAAAAGAAGAGGATGCAGGGAGAACATATCTCCTGCAAAACGGCAGACCCACTTATCGGAGTCTCTAACAACAAACTATCTGTCCTATGACTAACAGTCATATTGCAGTTACGAATCACTTCACGAGTGATGAAAGAGTGCGTAGCACCCGGATCAATCAGAACGGATACAATATAGGATGTAGACATATCAGAATATAAAAGTTTCATCTGACCTGCCACTACCCGTGGATTGACCACTGCCTCAGGTGGGTTCATAGAATAGAACCTCGCAGTCGCCTGGTGTTGAGGTGGTGCTGATGATCCATCTTGAGATGCTTGTCCACGTCCTCGAGCTGCTCCTTGATGTTGTCTATTCTGAGATCCCTGTTGATTCTGTCTCGGGGTTTGTTGTGTCACACCGACAGGTCTAGAACGGAAATCCTTCATCAAGTGTCCCACCTTACCACAATTGTAGCAACTCTTCTCCTGTTGCTGTGGTCTGGGTGGTCCAGTAACTAACACGGATGCAGAACTGTGTGTCCCTTGAAGCGGTTGACTTCGTCCTCTACCTCTGCTTGGTGTCCATTGAGTTTGAAAACTCGATCTGGGTGGTGGAGGGTTAGGTGCAGAGAATCTAGGTCTCTTGGAATCCCTAGATGAAGAACCCTGGAACTGTGGATATCTTTTATGGGTTTGTCTTTTCTCAACCACAGATCTCTCTATCCTTCGGACTGACTCAACGAAGGTAGAGAATCTTTCTCTATTTTCTAAGGCAGACACAGGGGTTGACATATCAGAATTCAAACCCTTCTCAAATCTCCTGATTCTTTCCTCATCCGAAGCAGCCATGTGCGGACAGAACCGCAACAACTCCATGAACTTAGCTTCATACTCACTAATGTTCATCATACCCTGCCTTAGTTTCTCAAACTGAGAGATCTTCTCATCTAGGAAGGTCTTTGGAAAATATCTATTGATAAATTCCCGACGAAACTCTTCCCATGAGAACTCTACTCCAGGTCTCTTCTGCTCTTCCATGTTCCACCAGTGACCAGCACTGCCTTTGAGAAGATAGACAGCATGTCTAACCTTCTCAGCTTCCAGAATCATAAGAATCCTGAAAGCCTTCTCCAACTCTGTCAACCATAAGTCAACATCTGCAGGGTCGGCAGTTCCAAAGTACTCGGTAGCTCCGACACGACGAAGTCGTTCGAATGTCTTACCAATACCTTGTGCTTCAGGCTGGACAGGTGCCCTAGGTGTAGGAATGGGAATCCTATCAGTTATATGTGTCATGGCAGTCATGAACTACCCGAACATCGTCTGTACAGCTGGATCACTCATGTCAGCTGGGTCGAACTGGGGTGGCTCTCTTGGCGACTCAGGTGCAGGTTGTTCTATTCTCGGAACTCTTGCACCGCCTCGAGGTGCACTAGCACTACTCTCTGCCACGTGCTCATCATGATGTTCTGACATTCTTATGTATCTTCTTCTCCTGAGGAGCAGAAGATTCTATTAGATAAGGAAGGAGTACTAATGGTAGACTCGACATCCTAAGTCCTATGCCTCTGTAGACTCAACTGAACCTGGAGCTCTGATACCACTAGTTGTGGGCTCTGATCTCCAAACCATAACATAAACCCGATTAAAACTTAGCGGAAGCGAATCGGTAATCAGCGGAAGACAAAAATCACGGGAAATTAAAACTTTTCGAGACAAGAGCTTGGATCCATAAAAGCTTCTTTCATAAAGAGAGATAAACTGTTTACATCTCGGGATAATTACTTCTTGAGTAATTATATACATCAAGATACAAAATCTCAAGATCACTTATACAAAAGACTCCAAGACCTGAGAGTACAGAGGACACATAGGACTGACTCTAACTACACCACATGGTAGGACAAATCTCCACCTGAGATTACTACTGCCCCTGGTGCTGCTGCTGCTGAGACTGGTCACCTGTAGGCTGGTTCCTTCGTCTCCGACGTCCACCGAAAAGGTTGAAGTCTACGGGGTGAGACAATTATACATAATTGTCCCAGCGAGAGTTATAACTCTTCGCCAGAAGCTTTATTATAACATCAAGGATTATTTTAAACAGTAAAGCCTTCAAAGCACTCTATAACAGTTGCAGGTATGACTAGATCTCTACAATTTAGGAGATATGGAGAATATCAACATTATTGCAATGTAACATCAATCAACTAACTTGGAGTCATCTCTAACAAGTTATACTACATGGTTGATTATGTTTTACAAACAACATTATGCCCTGTGGAGATGAGGCTTACCACTCATACTCCAACTGATCGCTGAGAAGCCGCATCAGTATCATACATAGGTCATTAAGAGAGCCGGATTCTCATGACCTTCACCTTCCTCAGTCAGTAAGAGGATCACTTGTAGGACATCTCGTGTCTCTACTACTATAGCTCACCAGGGTAAACTGGTCCTTTGCTATTCTAGAGTCACAGTGGCGTTCTGTACTCTCTTCGTCATCAGGAGGTTTCATATTTACCTACCACTGATACGAATATCTGTGCTTTCTTCGTCATCAGGAGGTTTCATGTTTACCTACCACTGATATGGTATGAAACTATAGTGAAGGATGGATGGATTACACATCTACATCACTTTCCTACACTAGAATGTAAGGTTCTACACATCCATGTACCCCATATACTCAAAAGTATGTGCTCCAGGAGTTCCCTGAGGAAAACCTGTTTCACCATCACTTAATTTCTGACAATGATGGATCTATGATCAGGTCTCTACATTATACTTGATTAGTTAGGTACATTCAGTATTCTTTAACAGCATACATTGTTCTTCAAACAATAACAGTAGCATAGCAGCTATAAAAGAAGAATACTAAATGTAACAGGCCTAACTCATATCAATCATCATTTCTCATTATCCTCATCATAAGTCATCTCTAAGGCATGACCTTGATGGTATTCATGGCTCTCATAGCCCATTATCAGCATAGGATGCCACTGGCAAGGCATCAGATTACTTTACTTATTCATAAGGCTAACATCATGCCATTAATGAATATAACATCCACATCCATACCTGGATATGATTACCTTCATATCAGAACCTGCATGGTTAATACATCTGATAAAGATAATACAACAATAAGGAATGTACTTCCTACTCTTGTGATAAGAGTTAAATCTTTAATTCAAATCAAATAGAGTTTAATACTCAGAAACATGCCATTACCCTTAAATTAAGGTTTACTATTCACATTACATGTCATCACCCTTGAATTAGGGTTTACTATTCACATCAAGGTGAATTAAACTCCTAACATCATCATGTATGAGTAACATCTTCATTGATGCTCTTGGATTAGTTAAAGGTTCATCATTTATCATAATTAGGGTTGCTATGATCTCACACAGGTGGATCATACCCTAATTATGCTCATTTATGTGTATTGGGGATGCTTCAATTGAGTTTCCACTTAAAAAGGGTACTTTCTCTCTCTAGAAGTACTTTCTCTCTCATCATAAGGTTAGGTGAGGTCAACATCACTCTAAAACAGGTTGGATTGAGTCATCATAGGCTAACATAGCCAAAAACATCACCATTATGTGATTAGAGTCACTTTCTCTCTCTAGGGTACTTTCTCTCTCTAGAGTACTCTCTCTTTCATCATACTAATGGTTGATGGTAACATTAGACTAGATCAAGTTGGATAGAGTCATTATGACTAAAAACATCATTCTCATGTAATTAGGGTTTGAATTGAGCAAGGTATAACTTAATTGACCCTTCAGGGGTATATTGGTAATTCATCCCATTGATCATCATTATGGTCAAAACCTTAGTCAAATAATCCCTTAATATCCTAGGTTGTCATTAGGGTTTGATTAGGGCAACAGTGAACCATTTATATCATCATTTGATTTAATGAAGTCAACCTTGAATCACATTGATTGATTTCAATCATTAATCATCAATTGGATTGAGACCGGTTGAAAGTGTTGAACGTTTGCCCACTTTGACTTTCCAAGACCGCAAGCCTCCTTATAACTCCAAGACCGCGAGCCCCCTTAGGCTTCAAGACCGCGAGCCTCTTCAAGGGTTCAAGACCGCGAAGCCTTCCATTGGTTCAAGTTTATGTTGAGTCCGCGAAGAGGTGTTGACCGTTTAGCTAGTTTGACCTCAGGACCGCGAGGCCCTTCGCGGTCTTGAGACCGCGAGCCTCCTCTCGGTCTTGAGACCGTGAGCCCCCTCACGGTCTTGAGACCGTGAGCCCTCTCACGGTCTTGAGACCGCGAGGCTCTCATGGTCTCAACCGCTTGGTCCTTCAACAAGGCTCAAAGGTGCAACCAAATGTCAAACGATGTTGAAGCCTTCAAAAGGTCCAATCTATGTTGACCACCTATGGATTGGGTTAATCAAGATTATGCTTGACCAATTGGTCTACCAATTTACCCTCAATTGTTGACCAAGTAGGATTGAAATCGATTCAATTAGGGTCTATCAATGTTCACCCATCAACACTCAACAATGTGCATCAACACAAGGTTGAACCCTTCAATTGAGCTCCAATTGGGCCCAAACTTGGCCCAAAGGGTCTTGAGATCATGTGGGTGGACCCCACATGGTCTTAAGACCATTTGCCCAAGATTTCATCAAAGTCTATGGTGATTTGATAGGGGTTGAACCATGATTGAACCACAAAACAGAATTTTGATTAAATTAATAACTTATTTGCAATTGGGTCCTCAATTGGTCAAATTACTCAACCCTAGACCTTCAAACGGTCTTGGGTGATTGTCCTCTCGGTCTTGAGACCGTTTGGATGAGTTCCAAATGGTCTTGAGACTGTTTGCCCATCCAATTTTGGATTCTAGTGCAAATTCATCAAGGTCTGACCCATTGAGTTGATGATCATGTCAATATTTAATTGCAATGTAAATTGGTGTAAAAGTACCTTCAATTGGTCAACAAATCTTGACCCCAGACCCCCAAACGGTCTTGGTTGATTTCCCTCGCGGTCTTGAGACCGTTTTGTGACCCCCAAACGGTCTTGAGACCGTTTAGGTCAATCAACCCTAAAAACCTTAATTAGGTCACCATAATTTCAGTACTGATTTCACCTAGGGTTATCCCTAGTAATCACCCTTCAACTCTTAGCCCGTTTGGAATTAGACCATCAAACTTGGTGAGTTGTTCATTAACATAATTTTAAATAGTAATCTCATATGGTCAAAGCTTAGTCAACGACCTTACACGGTCTTGAGACCGTTTGCCCAAAAAGGCAATTTCAGACCGTTTGAAAATCAGCAATTAATTCATTTAAAGTTGTGACTTAAAAAGGTCATATCTCCCGATTCCTTTGGAGTTAGTCTCCCAAATTTTGAGGGTAATTAGCCTACATAATTAGGAACAGATTTCTTATACGGTCCGCGCTCGATCAACGGGGCCAAACGGTCTTGAGACCGTTTGCCCTGTCGCGGTCCCGAGACCGTTTGCTCACCTCGCGGTCTTGAGTCCGAGAGAGCAAACTGTTAGGACCGTTTAAGGAAAAGAAAAGCGGTGGGTTTTTCTTGGAAATCACGCCTTCATCTTCTAGATCAAGAACAGTACGAATATCCCATGGATTTGCTTGCAAAATAGCAGGGAAAAGTAGGAAAGTACTAAGAGCTATCATCAAACCGTATATAGAGATGTACATAATAAAGCATGGGTTTAGAGTTATAAAACCCGCCTAAAGCTTGCTTCTTGAGCTCCAAGCTTTCAATCTCCAAGCTCTAATGGCGTCCTTGAGTTATTACAGGTTGGCCAAGGTGAAAACTCCAAGGAAGGATGAAAAGAGACGGCTAGAAAGATAGAGTTTCGAGAATTTAGCCATGAAGATGACCTTGAATTTAAGTTCTAACCATGGAATTAGGCAAGAAGAGGGGTTTAAACCTACCTTGCACCCCTTGGTCGTCCTCCTTAGCTCCAAGACAGTCCTTGGTCGTCTTTGGTGAAATGAAACAGTAAGGGAACGAAGGGTGAGTTCCCTTGCAACTAAGGGAAGGAGAGCTTATATACATGGGATAGGATTTTTAACATTAGTTCATAAGTTGTTCATAATTCCAACTAGGTCCTTCCTTTATTACTTGCTCGTCCCTTCCTCTTTATTCTAAGGACAAACCTTATCTTAAGTTATAGAAAAGAAGGCAAGGAGGAACAATCTAATAATAAAGTTCATACTTAAAGGGATATTGCACATATACCCTGATTATTCAATCACAAAGCCTATTTCTTAATTTGATAACTCAATTGAGGTGAATTCCTCATCATTTCTTCTCTAAATGATGGCAAGAGTCTAAAAAGATACTTTAGATGACATTCTTTACAAATTGCATCCCTTTATTTGGGTAAATTGCATTTTACCCCAAATTAGGGTTTCAAGCCTTGGGATTGCTTCCACAGCTGCACCTTGGTGCTCTAGCTTGGGAAATCCCTCAAACTTTGCCAAAGAGATTCTCATGATGTCTCAACATCAGAGGAACATCTTATCATGTGCAAATTGCAAGCTAACCCTTTCAACTGGGTAAATTGCACATAGGTCCCTGTATATCAAAACAATGCTACAACTTTAAATAAAAAGGAGCAAATACTGAAATATACGTTTCTGAGAAACTTAATTACATGCTCAGAGTTAATCACAAAGATTTAATTACATATTTAGGCAAAACACCTAGGGTTGACTCATAAACCAGGTCAGGGATGTTACAATAAACATCATCATCGTCATCAAAAACAAAATCATCATCACCCGCTCATCATCATCATAAACATCATTATCAGAATTATTTATAATAGACACTATGTATGATACGCATATATGTCTTATTTTCCTTCTGTATTAGGGTTATATCTTAAATCGAATTTTATATATAGATTTTATCAAGGGGGTCAAATTATGATGTGTTACATAAATAAGACAACACTTATACTTTAATAAGCATATTAGGGTTGAGGTGTAAGTAGAGGGTTTTGTTTTCAATAGACTTTCTCATTCATAATTGAGCACTATAGTGTGTTGTATGCAACTTATTGAATTTCTCATTCACGAGACTAACTTTATGCATTACATTAGACATGTTTTGATTACTATGTAGTCAAACCCCTATAACTTCTATTTATCATGGTCAAATGGAAATGTTTAGAAATTCCATCATACTTAGTATGTTCACCCTAGCCTATATTGTATAGTCATCCTCATCACTTAATTATTAGCGATCTGGGGTATAGGGTATTAATTTGATCTTTAAGTGAAATTTTACTTTTACCCCTATCTGGATTAAATACACCCTTTAAGGATAACTCAAGATAAAATTTTAAGATCTATTTTAATCATCAAAGTAACATGTAGGATGGAATGATTAGCAAGGCTCCTCTGGAATTCCCGATTTGGTAGCCTCTACATATATTTGACATTATTACTTAGAGTTATCCATGTTTTACTTATTGTAGTTGTTATTACTCCTGATTATTCCTTAAGTTAGTTTGATCCCTAACGAATAAATTGTACAGAACTCCACCCCTTACAAGGCTCAAACTATAACTTAGTGGATAACCTAGAAGGGGAAAAGGGTGGATCCACTAGGTCTGATATATAAAACTAACTATTTCAGTCTTAGGCCTAGGGTATTAGGGTTGAACATCTCCACCAAGGGTACTTCACTAAAGAGCTTCTCTACTACTCAACTTACTTGTAGTGGTGACTTGGTTCTGAAAATCATCGATGAGATCATAAAAAGAAAAATAAATCTTTTGTACATATAATTTAATAATGAAAATAAGTTTTAGCGATGAAGGACTGGCGATGAAGATGCAAAATTGGTGCCAAAATCAATATGAGAACCAAGTCAGACACCTTCCACAACCTAACACATACATTACTATCCTATAACCACTTCCTTCTACAAAAGAGGTCTGATCCTCCTGTCACTTAAAAGGTCACGTGAGTATTCTCTAATATGCAAGCAATGAGAGAGAGAAGGGCGTATATTGCTCATAGCCAATAATCAGTCAAAACCTACCCAAAAATTACATCCACCATTTCCCACGTCATTCTTAATCATAATCCCCACTACCTCATCCCGAGTCCTAATCGAAACATGAGATTACCCAACATGATAGGTAGTGATTTAGGGTTTTCTACACCGTAGTTCCTTCACATGATAAGGTAACCTATATAGTCCAGATACCCATCTCAATCACTAGGTAAACCAAGTACTCTGAGAGAGGTGATAATTTAAGTATGCCTACTAAAACATTTAGCTCCATCAATCAATTCCAATACACAAGAATAACAATCCCAATGAGGGTGGAATTCAGCCCTTGAGGGGATGGCATCAAGGCATAGCTATCCTAATATACTCACATTGAGGACAAGACATGCTATAAATAAAGTTGATCTAGTTTAGGATAACACTTAACATCAAAGGAATCTTAACCCTAATCTCAATTTAGGATTTTTTATTTTACATTCATGCATGCTTAGTAACCAAGTGAGTGTATGCTAGGCATGCTAGATCAACGTCTAATAAAAGGGGCCACATGTGATAACTAGGGTTACACCTAACTATGAATGTCCAAGTCAACCTACACATAATGTAGTCTAGATAGCCTCCCATAAATCAGGAGATATATCACTAGAAAAGCCAATTCTAGTGTAGTTTCATTACACCGCCAGAGAGTAGGATAGTCTTGGTTTGTCACATTCTATGCTTCCATAACTGATGTGTTGTAAGAAGATGTATTGAACAATTTCAGAAGGGATTGAAATACTAATTAGTAAACCACTACAAAGAAATAGGTCTAACAATAACCTCTAAAAGGTCGCCTAAGTACCAAATTAAGGAACAATGTAGGATAACTTGAAATAGTCAAGATACTGACTGCTTTTGGTTGTGATACCATTTTGTAAAGAGTGGTACCCGAAAGGGGATCCACTCACATGATATAATACAAGAGCCATGTAATAATAAAGCAGTGGATACAAAACTATTACAAAGTCACTTTATGATTCATTTATACAATTTTCCTCACCATAATAGGTGATTTTACAAAAACTTGAACTAAGTAAAACTAAAGCTAGTAGCAGAGGGTAACCCAGTCATTCCAAGCTATCCTTAAGTTCATGTCATGTTAGTGATCTTCTTGAGCTCTTGTCTTCCAATGTACCTAAACCTGGGTGGAAGGGAACATCACCCAGAACATAGGAATCAACATAAAGGTCAGCAAATGATGAGTATGTACACATAATAAACTTTGGGCATTATATTGGGGTAAAAATGCAAAAAGAGATGTTTCCATAAGAAGGGGGCTAATTGCAATTAGGTAAGTTCAAAAGAATTATAACAAGAGAAATGAGGCATATTAAAAATTCAGATTACAAGTATGAGAATAAAAGTTCCTTTCCATAACGGTTATCAAAATTCTCAATATAAAATAGTAAATGTTTGCATGCATACAATGTAGACTAAATATACCTAAAATAGGGACATAACACCATAGGATCATGGCCTAAAAATAAATAAGGGTGGAAACACACACCCCGGGTAGAAACACATGCCCTATATAAGTATGGTTGTGCATAAGTACCACTATTCTAGATATTCTAGTCAAACATGTAGCATGCATAAAAATAGAGAGGCAAGTCTTGTATTTCAGTCATTTTTTCATAAAGAGGCATTCATAGCAAGTGGGGTACAAGTACCCATATAAACAAGGTAGTCCAAAAGCTACATGGATATAATGAGTCAACATCAAGAAATATTAATGTTCAAGAAATTAGATTTCATAAGGAATAACAGTTCAAGAGATGCCTCATTTAAATAAAGTAGGTTTTAGTCAAATAATGCCCAAAATAAAATAGAGGATGTACATACCTTATGATCAGACCTATAAATCTAGTAACACCTCCAAAGCACAGGGTCAGAGTTGTCTCAACCTAGTCATAATATGTGTGCATTCAATTAATATAAAATGTATTAAATCATTTACTTAGAAATCAACCCTATAGTAGGTTGTAAAACTGAGTGTGAAACCTATCTCAATAAATCAGGCAATTTTTCTGATCTCAAAAACATATTTATTTGTATTTTTCTACTGAACCAATAATTAGTTATGATTTTTATAAGTTTAAATCATTTTAAATTAAGACAGAATATTCGCTGTGAAAAGGGCGTATTACCCCTGAATGATAACATGATTAATAAAGGTATGATATCACGCAAACTATGGAGAAATCAGAAGCGTGGGATTTTGAGGTCAACCGAGTCAAACATAACCAAAATTCCTATTTTGCCCTCTTAGGGGTGGCATGTACAATATAGGCACCATGGGTGAGACTGGGATTTTGCCCCAGGGATCCACCTCCCTGTGTCTCACGACAATGGTGTCCTATAGATGCTTGGGACCTTGAGATGAGTGATCATCATCGGCAATACCCTTCTTTTGCACTCCAGCAATCAGTCCCATTGTCCTCATCGGGGTTGCCCAGACCCAGGGGTGCCTTGCTCGACTGCCTCCATGGTCCAGGGCTTGCATACGACTCACCCACCATGGATGGGCACTAGAGGTGTTGTGTCCTCAAGACTGCAAGGTCTCATTGCAAACTAGTGTTGCCTTTGGGTCAGAGGGGTCACATAGAAGAGGAGTTAGCAAAATCAGGTGAGATGTGACTGTGAGAGCAAGAAGACCAAAGGGTAGTCTGGTCATGGAACAATAGTGAGAACGGTAGCATTATGGATAGAAATGAGGGCTCATAGGAACCAAGATGCAACAATTTTCCTTGAATGATAGGAACTTGTCCATCAACAGCCATAATAAAAGAGGGGTTTCCAAGTTTCAGGACCCCTAGGCTTCCCTTCAATGGCGAGGCAAAACAGAGCACGAGGGAGGCCCCATGTTGATTGAGCAGAACTGACACTTTGGTGGTGAGATAAGTATACAGAAGGTAAGATAGAGGGTCCGAGATGATTACCTTTCTTATAATTGGTCTTAGAATTCATGAGTTACTATGATGGCGAGGAGTTTTCCAGAGAGGATCACTTGACTCGGCAAGGTGAACTTGGGGCAGTACGTTCCAATTGAATGCAGTGAAGGGTGTACGGGAAGAGATGATAGTTTCTGGGTGGTTAGAAACTACCAGCACATTGGTCAAGTGGGGTGTCGGGGTCACTGGAAGTGGAGGCAGTCGGGAAAGGGAGAAAGGGGATTGGGCATTTTGTTGTTAGGGTTAGAGTGAGGGTGAGTTAGGGATCAATGGATTTGGTAGGAAAGAGCGAGTCAGATGGCGAAGAAATCACGAGGAGTAAGTGTGTGTAGAGGGAGAAAGGTGAAGAGAATGCAGACTGTGTAGAGCTGATCATGCGTGCACCTGGGGGAGTCGGGGGTGGAAGACGAAGTCCACCTACCTGACCCGCAAACCCGCGTGATGCCAACTTAGGCCCAAAATATGTGACATTTATTAAACCTAGAACTTAGCCCGCCCTTAGCTAGATAAATCATATAATTGATAATTAAACTTATATCTTATCTTCTAATTTGCGATTAGGGGTGTATCCAATATCCAATTAATCCTAACATTAGTAAGTTGGATAATTATGGTATGAGGAATAAGAATTTGGACTTAGATTTGCATTATGAGATTGTTTGTGTTTCCATGAAGCCCTAATGCATTAGTCATTAAATTAGGGTTATTAGCTTAACTAATATCAAAATAGGGGTGAATCTGCTCACATCATTTCCACATTCCTCACTCTAACATTCCACGATTATTCTATGATGCTAAACAATGATTGAGGCTATAGATTAGTATTAGTATCCATTAATTCTCATAGTTCAAGTATTAACGATATCGCACTCTAAGATTTCATGCTTGTGTGATTCTAATGAGTCGACAAGGGTTATCAATTCCTAATATTGTTTGATCTACATTAATCATAGTGGAATATAGATATAAATAGGTAGTTTACCAAAAAGGGGAAAGGGTGATTAAATATCCACATAATCGAATAGGGCTCTAGAAGAATGCAGAATTAGCCTATGTGTGTAGGATTGAGTATGGTATAGAAAAAGGAAAGTTAATTTAATAAAACTTCAGTTTTTTAATCAAATTATCTCCTTGTCACACTTTTGATATAGCGCACCCGATTTTGACCATGGATTTTAGATCCAATGTTTCCCGGATCGTCTCCTAGCTCTGAATCGGAGTAGGGGTACATGATGTTTTCTGTGATTTTTCGGTTGAGGATATATCCCTCGATTCTTACTCTTTTTGGACGATTTCTTTGCCAATGAGTTCATGCTTTAATTCTGCATAAGTTGATCCCTTATTTACCCAGTTTCATTGAGCTTCCTAGAAATGCCCAAACTTGGACTTCAAGCAACCGCAAGTCGTACACACAGGGGTCTTAAAACCCTAACCCATATATATATATATATATATATATATATATATATATATATATATATATATAACGCCTCTTCGGTCTTTGTATTTGCTTGCTCGACTTTCCTCCTATTCCAATTGCTCATGTACTCGCATCTTTGCACGTCGGTGGTTGGTTTTTGGTTAAGGTGGTTCAGCACTCTGTTCTCCCTCCTTCGTGCATCTCCAGGCAAATTGAATCTTGCGGTGAGTTCGTTTCCACCTTTTCTCACTTTTGGATGGCTCGGTTTTGAGTCTTCTCTCAAATCATGGATTCGCCCAAACATGGCCAAGCTAGCAGTTCACTGTTGTAGCCATGGCGGGGCTTTGCGAAGGGGATGAATCCCCCACCTAGTTTCCCGGTCTTACCCACGTTCTTTTCTCTTCTGTTTTGTTTCACAACTATGGGTAATATCGTCTTTTCACATTCTGGTATCTTGCTTTGGAACGAGCACTTGACCTATTGATTTGGCTGGCGTTCATTGGGCCAAGTCATGTGGGCCCAGTCTATTTTTGTGGATTTTCTAGCCTATGTGGCATTAACAAATTATCTGATTGGTTGCTAATTGAAAATCTATAACTATTTAACGGATGATCTAAAAAATATGGAAAAATATTCATTGGAATCAGAAAAATAAGATCTAACTATTAGTATATGCTTTGATAATTGAATCTAAAGATTCATGATAGGTGTTTGCAATGGATCTAATTAATGATGAATTAACTTATAAAATTCATAACTAATTATATATAAGTCAGAAAAATAAAATAAAATATGTTTTGGAATCCTAATAACTTAATCTATAATGGGGCATCATTTTGATAATCTAATTCACACATTAATTAAAAAGGTGGTTTTAGGGTTTGGTTAATGAGTACGAAATTGACATAACATATGTTTAATAGAACTTTGGTGACCTAGACTTGGATCTAAGAGTGCTTTGCAGTTTGGACACTGATTTAATGTATGTTGTATCCCCTATTATTTATGTTGAGCAATTCACCAGTATTTCTTCATTCTCTTGGTCCTATGGACAATCGCCTATACAATATGTCTTTACTCTTGGATATCATGGTTCGTGTGAACTATCTTAATTGTTATGGACTTGGATATTCTCTTGATATCTTATTTTGTGCTATATTGCATGATAGACTTGTTGATGGTATCTTCCCACTATGATGTGGATGTTTATTTGTGGATGCATGTGTTGTCCATTGTATGATATAGCAACATTGTATATTCTGACTATACTTTTCTACTTGCCTCTACATTTAACATGTTATGTGATTCAGTAGCACTAGAGTAGTGTAATTTCATTGGTTTTTGGGTTATGTTCCCACATTAATATTGTTTGGGATGGAGTTTATGTGCCCCATACCTGGGTTTTAGCTTTATGGGGGTTGGCCCAATCTCATATATATTGGAAGTGTGGTTATGTGTCATTCTCTATCAGGCTTCATCTTTATGGGGGTTGGCCGCCATTGTCTTTATGTTGTTCTAGGGCTATACTATCTCACATGCATGCAGGTTGATGATGTTTATGACGGGTTATGTTCCCAAATTAATGATGGGTTATGTGCCCAAAAATCTTGATGGGTTATGTTCCCAAATCGTGATATGTGCTTATGTGGAACTACATTATTATTTTGATGATGGCAAGTATCTTCTTTTATGATGATGATTCTTTTCTTTTATGCCCTATTGGGTAGTCCTTATCTCTTGCATGGGAAGCCTTTTATTTTGATGTCCCTTATTATTTATAATTTGCTCAATTTGCTTTTTAGTATGCACAAACCAGCCTTTGTTGATGTCTCCTATTGTTTCTCTTTTACTGGGGTATGCTTCCAACCCTAGCTGGAGGAGTTGGATGATAAAGCTTGATGACCTGAACTTAAATAGTGAAGTTAAAGCTTGGAGACAATCTTGAGGTGGTATAGATTTCCTCTAAATGGATCCTTATGATGTAAGTTGTAACCCTTTGTTTTGTAATTGAATATAGTCATATTTTTATTCTGCTGCTATACTTTGGTCTTTTGTTACCATTATATAAAGAATTGAAAAATTTACACCCACTCAATCATAACATCTAAGTGTGTTTTGACTGGAGGTTTTCTTGTTCAAATTTTTAGTAGAGAGGTAGTTTTGCTTCTTTACAGCATGGTATCAGAGCCCATGGTAGTCGGAATCTTGACTATTTCAATTTTGTCTCCCTAGTTAAACCCTTGAGTTAGATAGTTGCCTCTAGGTGAGATGTTCACCCTAGATTTGATCTATGATGATCTTTTATTAAATAAGGTTTGGTTTGAGGACAAGTTTAGGTTAAGAGGAAATATTCATATGAAAATACTGTGAGTTGGTTTCCGCAATTGATTTTGGATCCACTTTTTGTTTCATCTCAAAAAGTTTTCATCGCCAAAAATTATTTTCAATTATACTACTATATGTACAAAAGTTTTCTCTAATTTATCGATGTTTTCTTCAACTAAGTCACAATGAAGTGAAACTCTAGTTTGATTAGAATCTAACCCTAGTTTGTGACTAGGATTTATATAATGCTGTAGTTGACCTACCCTATGACTTTTTGGTTGTTCATGTAGGGTTGTTAGGTTAGAGACACAAGGACCTATAACTGAACCCTACATGGTGAGTTGATTGTTGGATAAATGGAAAATATAAATCTCTAAGACATTCACAACTAAATAATATGTGGGTAGTCTTAATACCTTGATGATGATTAGTTTGACTTGTTTGGTTGAATCCCTTAAGGGGTGGAGAGTAGTTAGTTGTTGATGTTTGATCTATTGATTTCGAGGATGAAATCCCTTTAAGGGTTGGAGTGATGTAACAGACCAGATCATGGAACCTACCCTAGAAGTTTGACCTTTTGGGTTTGACCAAACAAGGTTCAGGGTAGAATGATCCTAATAATCCAATGCATAAATAATGTAATCTAATATGTCATATAACTCATTTGGTGATAATAAGATGATAAATAACGTAATTGAATGAATTAATGATCTAATGGGACTCTAATGGGCCAGATGACAAAACCCATGTCAGAAAGCCTCAAAATAAAGAAAAGATTTCAAATTCATAATCTACACTTCAAATTAAGCTTACATGTCAAATTTCATTTAATTTGGACTACCTTGAAATCATATGGTAAGTTAAGAGAGACAAATTACCTAAAAGGTGTAATTAATAAATAAATATAATAAATGACTCCAAAAGAGGAAAATAATCTTAGATTCATGATCTACATAATAAATACAACCTCTAGGTAAATTTTTATCCAATTTGGAGAAAGTTTTCTTAAAACGTAATATTAGGAGAGAGAAAGTGAGTAGAACCTTCAAAATATTAAATAATTACAAAAATAACACCAACATCTAAAATTGATGGAAAATTCGTATCCAACATGTTAAATATGACTTGTGGGTCAAGTTTCACAAAATTTGGATAATCCTGAAGCCATTAATGAAGAAGGAAAGAGAAAATATGATTTGATTTATTTAACACATTAAAAGTTTCAAAAGGAAATATAATTTTATATTCATAATCTACATGATTTAATTAGCCTCTATGCAAAATTTTACCTAATTTGGTGTTCATTTGCACCCTCAATAGAGAAGAGAGAAAAAGGAAAGTTAATTGAATAAAACTTTAGTTTTTTAATCAGATTATCTCCTTGTCACGCTTTTGATATAGCGCACCCAAGCTGGACCGTGGATTTTGGATCCAACGGTTCCAGGATCATCTCCTAGATCCAAATTGGAGTAGGAGTACAGGTTTTTTTTCTGTGATTTTTCGGTTGAGGATATCTCCCTCGATTCTTACTCATTTTTTACGATTTCTTCGCCAATGAATTTGTGCTTTAATTCTGCATAAGATGATCCCTTATTTACCCAGTTTCATTGACTTTCCTGGAAATGCCCAAACTTGGAGTTCAAGCAACCCCAAGTCATACGCATATGGGTCTTAAAACCCTAACACATATTGTATATAATGCCCCTTCGGTCTTCGTATTTGCTTTCTCAACTTTCCTCAGTTCCAATTGCTCGTGTACTCACATCTTTGCACGTCGGCGGTTGGTTTTGGGTTAAGGTGGTGCGCTGCTCTGTTCTCCCTCCTTCGTGCATCTCCGAGCAAATTGAAGCTTGTAGTGAGTTCGTTTCCACCTTTTCTCGCTTTCGGATGGCTCGGTTTTGAGTTTTCTCTCGAATCATGGATTCACCCAAACATGGCCAAGCTAGCAGCTCACTATTGTAGCCATGGTGGGGCTTTGCGAAGGGGATGAATCCCCCACCTAGCTTCCCAATCTTACCCTCATTCTTTTATCTTTTGTTTTGTTTCACAACTATGGGTAATATCATCTTTTCACATTCTGGTATCTTGCTTTGGAACGAGTCAAATGAGCCATTGACCTGTTGACTTGGTCAGTGGTCATTGGGCCAAGTCATGCGGGCCTAACCTACTTTTGTGGATTTTCTTGCCTATGTGGCATTAACTAATTATCTGATTGGTCGCTAATTAAAAATCTATAACTAATTAACGAATGATTAAAAAAATATGGAAAAATATTATTTGGAATCTGAAAAATAAGATCTAACTAATGGTATATGCTTTGATAATTGAATCTAAAGATTCATGATAGGTGTTTTCAATGGATCTAATTAATGATGAATTAACTTGTAAAAATCATAACTAATTATCTATATGTCAGAAAAATAAAATAAAATATGTTTTGGAATCCTAATAACTTAATCTATAATGCGGCATAGTTTTTATAATCTAATTCACTCATTAATTAAAAAGGTGGTTTTAGGGTTTGGTTAATGTGTACAAAATTGACATAACATTTGTTTAATAGGACTTTGGTGACCTAGACTTGGATCTAGGAGTTCTTTGTAGTTTGGACTCTGATTTGAGGTATGGTGTATCCCCTATTATTCTATGTTAAGAAATTCACCAATATTTCTTCATTCTCTTGGTCCTATGGACAAAATCCTACACAATATGTCTTTTATCTTGGATATCATGGTTCATGTGAACTATCTTAATTGTTATGGACCTGGATATTCTATTGATATCTTATTTTGTGCTATATTGCATGATAGACTTGTTGATGGTATCTACCCACTGTGATGTGGATGTCTATTTGTAGATGCATGTGTTGTCCATTGTATGATATCGCAACATTGTATATTCTGACTATACTTTTCTACTTGCCTCTACATTTAACATGCTATGCGATTAAGTAGCACTAGAGTAGTGTAATTGCATTAATTTTTGGGTTATGTTCCCACATTAATATTGTTTGGGATGGAGGTTATGTGCCCCATACCCGGGTTTCAACTTTATGGGGGTTGGCCCAATTTCATATATATTGGGAGTGTGGTTATGTGCCATTCTCTACCAGGCTTCAGCTTTATGGGTGTTGGCTGCCATTGTCTTTATGTTGTTATAGGGCTATGCTTATCTCACGTGCATGCAGGTTGATGATGTTAATGATGGGTTATGTGCCCAAAATTGATGATGGGTTATGTGCCCAAAAATCTTGATGGGTTATGAGCCCAAATCATGATATGTGCTTATGTGGCACAACTTTATTGTTTTGATAATGGAAATTATCTTCTTTTATGGTGATGATTCTTTTATTTTATGACCTATTGGGTAGTCCTTACCTCTTGCATGGGAAGCATTTTATTTTGATGTCCCTTATTCTTTATAAGTTGCTCAATTTTCTTTTTAGTATGCACACACCGACCTTTGCTGATGTCTCCTATTGTTTCTCTTTTGCTGGGGTATGCTTCCAACCCTAGGTGGAGGAGTTGCATGACAAGGCTTGATGACCTAGACTTAAATAGTGAAGTTAAATCTTGGAGACAATCTTGAGGTGGTTTAGATTTCCTCTACATGTATCCTTATGATCTAAGTTGTAACCCATTATTTTATAATTGAATATAGTCATATTTTTATTCTGTTGCTATACTTTGGTCTTTTGTTACCATTATATAAAGATTAGAAAATTTTACACCCACTCCATCATACCTTATGAGTGTGTTTGCACTGGAGCTTTTATTGTTCAAATTTTTAGTAGAGAGGTAGTTTCGCTTCTTTATAGCATGGTATCAGAGCCCATCGTAGTCGGAATCTGACTATTTCAATTTTGTCTTCCTATTTAAACCCTAGACTTAGATAGTTGCCTCTAGGTGAGATGTTCACCCTAGTTTTAATAATGATCCTTTATGCAATAAGGTTTGGTTTGAGGACAAGTTTAGGTTGTGAGGACATATTCATACGAAAATATTGTGACTTGGTTTCCGCAATTCATTTTGGATCAACTTTTTGTTTCATATCGAAATGTTTTCATCGCCAAAAAATATTTTCAATTATACTACTATATGTACAAAAGTTTTCTCTGATTTATCGATGTTTTCTTCAACTAAGTCACAATGAAGTGAAACTCTAGTTTGAGTAGAATCTAACCCTAGTTTGTGACTAGGATTGATATAATGGTATAGTTGACCTACCCTATGACTTTTTGGTTGTTCATGTAGGGTTTTTAGGTTAGAGACGTGAGGACCTATAACTCAACCCTAGATGGTAACTTGATAGTTGGATACATGAAAAATATAAATCTCTAAAACATTCACAACTACATAATATGTGGTGAGTCTTAATACCTTGATGATGATTAGTTTGACTTGTTAGGTTGAATCCCTTAAGGGGAGGAGAGTAGTTAGATGTTGATGTATGATCTATTGATTTTCAGCACGAAATCCTTTTAAGGGGAGGAGAGTTGTAACATACCAGATCATGGACCCTACCCTAGAAGTTTGACCTTTTGGGTTTGACCAAACAAGTTTGAGGGTAGAATGATCCTAATAATCCAATGCATAAATAATGTAATCTAATATGTCATATAACTCATTTGGTGATAATAAGATGATAAATAACTTAATTGAATGAATTAATGATCTAATGGGCCTCTAATGGGCCAGATAACAAAACCCATGTAAGAAAGCTTCAAAATAAAGAAAAGACTTCAAATTTGTAATCTACACATCAAAATAAGCTTACATGCCAAAATTAATTTAATTTGGACCACCTTGAAATAATATGGTAAGTTAGGAGAGAGAAATTACGTAAAAGGTGTAATTAATAAATAAATATAATAAATGACTCCAAAATAGGAAAATAATCTTATATTCGTGATCTACATAATAAATACAGCCTTTGGGTAAATGTTTATCCAATTTGGAGAAAGTTTGCTTAAAAGGTGATATTAGGAGAGAGAAAGTGAGTAGAACCTTCAAAATATTAAATAATTACAAAACTACCTCCAACATCTAAAATTGATGGCAAATTTGTATCCAACATGTTAAATATGACTTGTGGGTCAAGTTTCACAAAATTTGGATAATCCTAAAGCCATTAATGGAGGAGGAAATGCCCGAACTTGGAGTTCAAGCAACCCCAAGCCGTATGCACAGGGGTCTTAAAACCCTAACCCATATATATAACGACCCTTCGGTCTTCGTATTTGCTTGCTCGACTTTCCTCCAGTTCCAATTGCTCGTGTACTCGCATTTTTACACGCCGACAGTTGGTTTTTGGTTAAGGTGGTGTGGCACTCTATTCTCCCTCCTTCGTGCGTCTCTGGGCAAATTGAAGCTTGCGGTGAAGAATCATCTGGCAGTCTGAACTCCACTCTATCATCTTCTATCCTGATTGTCAAATAGCCTCTGCCAATGACAGTGATCACGTCGGTCGTAGCTTGGAACGACCTCCCTAGCAATATCATAGATCCTTTCATTTCCTTCATATCCATCACCACAAAGTTAAATGGGTAGATGAACTTGATGACTTTAACCAACACATCCTCACATATCCCCTATGGACTCATAATAGAACCATCCGCCAACTAAATTGCTAGGGTTGTTATTGTTGGTTCCTTCAATACTAACTTTCAAATGGTTGTTAGAGGCATAAGATTAATGCTCGTTCCCGAATCACATCATGCACACTAGAAATGTTTGCCACCTACAGAACAAGGGATGTAGAAACATTCTGGATCCTCTACTTTCTTGGCATCTTCCCCATGATCAGTGAAGTCATCACCTCATCAACCTGTACAATATATGTGTCTTTAATCCTCCACATTTTGTTGATGATATCTTTCATAAATCTAACATAAGCAGGAATTTTCTCTATCACCTCCACCAATGGGAAATTAGTGTGGATCTTTGGAAATATGTCTAGGAACTTTTTGAATTATGTTACCTTTTTCTTCAGCATCAGACTATCTGGGGATTGCATATCAGACTTCTCCGCTCGCTTATGTGTGGTAACATATGGCATTTTAAGAACTTCCTCCCCTAAAATTGCTTCAACACCACCACCTGGAGGAGAAATTGGCTTATCTACTACGGTTGGAATGACCGATTGCTACTCTTTCTGGGGTGTAGGTGCTTATTTATTAACTGTGACTTTCTCACTACTGAGTAGAACCTTCACCTGCTCTTGTTGCATGGGAACCTTTTCTAAAATTTTAGGTGGCAACATTATAGTGGTGGAACCCTACAGTTCATTGTCTTCTAGCGTGTTACATCCTCCTAGTAGTCCATAGAGACAATGGAGAAATAGAGCTATTGGGACGTTCACCCAATTAGGCTCTAGTGCCTGATGCTTGGGTGACTCCTCTATATGATGTTCTATGTTCTCAAAAGTAGAGTTAAAGTTTTCTTGGTGGTGTTGATGAGCTACATCTGCATTCCCAGACACTCCTTGCTTAATGTGTTTTTTTAAAGAAGTAACTTATGCTTCTAGCTGAGAAATTTGATATTCAATACTATAGATTTGTGCACCTTGGTTGTACAACTCGCTCTATGTTTGGCCAATAATCGCCTCATTTTGACTGACCATCTTACTTAGAATGTCTTCGATTTTATCTATCTTGTTGGGGCCCCAATCTACTTATATTGCTTATGTGCATACATGCAATCCTCCTTTTCACCACCAGATGGGTTTGCATCCTTATAACATAATTTCATGGCTATGAGATCAAGCTTCTCATTCAATGCTATGATGAGTTTAGATTCCCCAATAGTTTTAATGAATTTTTGGCATTCTCTTTCTTCACTCGGTGACTGGTTCTCAGCCATGTTCTTTAGGATCTCATGACACTTGGACGGCTTATTGTTGAGGAAGAAGCATGTCCTTGCACTATCCAGAGTGGTCCTTTCTCCCAGATGCAACCCATAATAGAAGATTTTTGCCTATCCATACAAGTCTATCCCATGATGAGGGACCATTCTCAATATGTTTTGCAACTTTTCCCATTCACTACTACAGAAACGACCTTTGGCGTCGGTCGTTTAACCCCATTTGGCGTCGGTTTCCGACCAACGCCTATGTGGGTGCCGCTAAAGGTCGAACACTTTGGCGTCGGTTTTTTAACCGACGCCTATTTAATCTATAGGCGTCGGTCGTTTAGTAGATAACCGACACCCAAAGGGTTCGCTCCACAGAAAACGGCGTCATCTAGGGCACTTTCTGCGTCGGTTATTTACTAAACAACTGACGCCTATATGGAATATAGCGTCGGTCTTTTAGTAGATAACCGACACACAAAGTGCCCTAGATGATGCCATTTTCTGTGGCGTGAACACTTGTGGCGTCGGTTATATACCAAAAGACCGACGCCTATAGATTAAATAGGCGTCGGTTTGATACAAATATCTGATGCCATTTCCAGGACTGCTTTGGCCACATCAGGCGTCGGGTTTTTGAAAAAAACCGACGCTGTAGGTCTTTGCTGACGGTTTTCTATAAATAACCGACGCCTATTTCTATTTTTTTTTTCATATCAGTTTGCAGGCTTGCTGTGGCTGGTCAGCAGGATGAGAACCTGCAGTTCAGTTTTCTGAACTGCAGGTTTACGACATCCATTGATATCAGCCTACAAACAGGCCGCAAACCTGCAAAAGTCACAAGAAAAATTTCACACAAGTACATACATTCAGACATCAATTCAATTCTCACATTCACACATATAGAAACATTCAAATACATGTATTAACATTCAGAAATATTCATTTACAAAGTATCATTCATTATCGCTATCAACATCCCAATTATATCTTACAGTTGCCACTACTTGTATGGCTTTTGCCCATTCTTCTCTTACTTCATTTAATGCTTCCATCGTATATGGAGCATGTATATTTTTTAAGCGTTTACCTATAGTGTGTTCAGTTTTAAACACCTGTAAAGAGAATGATGTATATATATAAGTAATAATATAAAAATAAGATTGATATATTTCATACTAACTAATGAGACTATATATAATACCTCATGTATGCTATCGATGTCCAATGCGGCATGTTTGATAATCATCTGCATAAATCGCATCACATAGTATGCGCATGCCCAGCCATTGTCTTGTGTAGCACACTATAAATTGATACATACAAAATAATACAACTAAGCACAATTCACATCAATAATATATATATTCGACTCGGGAACTTACTTGTATGTGAAAACCTCTAGAGGGGGGGTGAATAGAGTTTTATAGAGATTTTAAAATAATTTAAACTCAAACAACCAAACTAAAGATTAAGAAGAGGAACACAGGTGTTTAGAGTGGTTCCACCTTAGCAAATACTAAGGAGTCAGTCCACTACCCGGTTGCTTACCCAACCGGGATTTTGAAAGTACTAAATTTTATTACCTCTCAAGGATGTTACATAAAATTTACAATACTTTCTAAACACCCTTTGGACAGCCTTCACCTTGAAGTAGTCTTGCCAACCTCGAAGCAGCCTTCCTTGAAGTAACTTCAAGCTCCCCCTTGAAGTAGCCTTCCTCTCGAAGTAGCTTCCCGTCAAGACAGCCTTCTGAAGTAGTCCAAAGTCTTCCTCTTCACCACGAAGAGCTTCACCCTCTCCAATCCGCAGCCTCCTACCTGGAGTAGCAAGGAGAGTACAAGTAGTACAAGGAACAAGAAAGGAATAAAAGAAAATACAACTTATCCTTGTAGCTCAAGGCTTGATTTCCCTAGATCAAGCGTTTGGATTTTCCTAGCCAATATGATGGACTTGTGATTGCTAGGGTTAGGAAAATCTAGCCTATAGGACGAGCTTGAGCTAAAGGGAAAATGGCCAATTGATCACAAAGCTCAGTTCACACAGATTGCACAAGAGGGCTCAAGTATTTTCTCAAGTATATCAAGTGTAAGAAGTGTGTTCTAGTGTCCTATGGCTTGTCCTATTTATAGGAATGACCTAAGTATGCTTAAGGACGTTCTAGACAGCTTCTAGGGGTTTCTAAGTGCTTAACTAGCCGTTAGGTACAAAGTTGTTGCTTTAACAACGACTAATTGCTTTACTCTGCAGATTCTGTCAGAGATTGTCTCGGTCAAGAAACGGTCGACCGAGACACCCACTCGGTCGAAGTGTCGTCGACCGATAGGCTCTCTGAATGCAATGTCTATTTCCAACTGCCAACTAACTTGTCAGTTTAGTCTAACGGCTAATTGCAGAGATCGTCTCGGTCGAGTGAAGGTCGACCGAGACACCTCTCGGTCGAGAACTTGTCGACCGACATGCTTCTCTTTTCTCAAGTTATATGCAGATATGTCTAACGGCTACTTGGATCTTTCTCGATCGAGAGTGTGGTCGACCGAAAGTGTCTCGGTCGAGGAGTTGGTCGACCGAGAGAGATCCTGTTTTAAGGTTTCAAGTTAGGCACTAGTTATACGTATGTGTGCATAGGTGGTCCTATTGAATGGATGACTAAGGTGTTTAGCTAGGGAAAATCCAATGCTTGATTTACATGCGATTCTAAGTACTTGTACATTATAATTCTGTACAAGTTTTTACAATGATTACATTTGCATGAAAATATAAATACTTCATGTTGGATTTCCCTTATAGTTGTGTCATCCTGCACACTCAAGTAGCTCGTCAGATAAATAAGAATGAAATGTTTGTCATAATCAAAACAAAGGGATTTTATAGATGTCCATTTAGCCAACAATCTCCCCCTTTTTGAAGATGACAAACATTTCCAAAATATGAATAGAGGAAATATAAAACATATAAATGCCATACCTTTAGATTGCCGTTTGGAACTTTTCCTCTTATTTATAAAATGTGTGCTTAGTATCCCCAATGAATTATGGAACATGAAATCCAGTTCATTTGGGAATATAGCAACTTTCAATGTAAAGCCAAGAGTATATTTATGAAACTCATTGATTGAGTTTGTCATAAATATTAAGTTATATTTTTATATATCTCTCCCCCTTTGTCATCTCAAAAAGATAACCGTTTTATTAAAAACTCCCCCTTAATTAGATATCCCATCAAAAACGAACGAAAAAGATGTCCATTGAATAGCCAAAATGTGAAGCAATGAAGTTTACGAAAATGATGTCCAAAGAGGCATATTTGGCAAAGCTTGTTTTAGGTCGCCCTTGACTACGACCGTAGCGCCCCTTGGCTAAGTTTTGTTTTAGCCAAGAGGCAACAATTTGCAGATTTCCAATTTAAACGTGCATATCAATTTTGATACTAAACATAAAAGCATAAGTATTCGTTTTAAGAACCGCAGATATCAAAGAAAACATCCTCCAACGGAGTAATAAGTAGTTGCTTCCTAATGTTGTTAAATTGATCTAATGGAAGCGGTTTTGTAAAAATATCAGCCAATTGATTTTCCGTATCAACATGATGAAGGGAAACATGATTCTTAGAGATGTGAGCCCTTAAGAAGTGATGACGGATTTCAATATGTTTGGCCCGGCTGTGTAGAATAGGATTGTGTGCTAAGTTTATGGCGCTTGTGTTGTCACACAAAATAGGTGTAGATGAAAGATGAAAACCATAATCGCTTAAAACTTGTTGCATATAAAGCACTTGAGCACAACAAGACCCAGCTGCCATATATTCAGCTTCGGTTGTAGATAGGGCAACCGTGTTTTGTTTCTTGCTAAACCAAGATACTAAGGCTCTACCTAATAAGAAACATCCACCACTAGTACTTTTGCGATCAAGTCGACAACCGGCATAATCCGCATCAGTATATGCTTTAAAATCCAAGGATTGTCCTTTTGGATACCATAAACCAAAACAAGTAGTGCCGGCTAGATATCGAAGAATTTGTTTAACCGCAACAAAATGAGATTGCATAGGCTGGGATTGAAATCGAGCACAAAGACCAACGGAAAACATAATGTCCGGTCGAGAAGCGGTTAAATATAACAAACTACCAATCATGGCTCTATATAAGGAATCATCAATAGGTTCCCCATTTTCATCCTTATCAATTTTAATAGAAGTAGCCATAGGAGTAGTAGCATGTTTGCATTGATCCATCCCAAAGCGTTTTAACAGTTCTTTAGTGTATTTTTCTTGGCTTATAAAAATTCCGGCAGGTGTTTGCTTAATTTGAAAACCAAGAAAGAATGTTAGTTCACCCATAAGGCTCATTTCAAATTCTTTTTGCATAATGTCACTGAATTGTGTGCATAAGGATTCATTTGAGGCACCAAAAATAATGTCATCAACATATATTTGCACAACTAAGAAATCAGATGCATATGTTTTGAAAAATAAAGTAGAATCTGAATTTCCAATAGAGAAACCATTATCAAAAAGATATGTCTTGAGCCGTTCATACTAAGTCCTAGGTGCTTGTTTTAGACCATAAAGTGCCTTTTTAAGTTTATAAACATGATCGTCCTTTTCTGGTATTTCGGAGCCAGGTGGTTGAGCAACATAAACTTCTTCTTGTATGATGCCATTTAGAAATGCACTTTTGACATCCATTTGATATAGCTGAATGGTTTTATGGGCAGCAATAGCTAGTAACATCCTAATAGCTTCAAGTCTAGCTACGGGTGCATATGTTTCATCAAAATCTATTCCTTCTTGTTGATTATATCCTTGTGCAACTAACCGTGCTTTATTCCTTATGACTTCTCCTGCCTCATTAAGCTTGTTCCTAAAAACCCATTTAGTTCCTATGATAGTTTTATCTTGTGGTTTAGGAACTAAATCCCATACATCGTTTTTAGTGAATTGATTTAATTCTTCTTGCATGGCTATTATCCAGTAATCATCCTTAAGAGCTTCGGATATTTTCTTAGGTTCAATGATAGAGACAAAAGCCATGTTTGCAACATCTTGGAAAGAGGACCTAGTTTTGACTTTATCATTTGGATCTCCAATAATTAGCTCTTGGGGATGATCCTTGATCAGCCTAGGTGTAGGTTGTGTTTCAACTGGAGGATCGGATGTGGGAGTTTTCTCATTATCATTGGGAATGGTTATAGTTTCAAACTGATTAGTGAGATCAATGATATCTAAATTTGTAGATTTTGATTCCTCATGAAAAGAAACATGAATGGATTCCTCAACTTTTCTAGAGATAGTGTTATATACCCTAAACGCTTTGCTAGAAGTAGAGTATCCCAAGAAGAATGCTTTGTGTGATTTAGAATCAAACTTGTCTCTATCATCCTTGGTGTTTAAAATGTAACATGTAGAGCCAAAAGTATGGAAGTAGTCAACTCTAGGTTTCTTAGAGTGTATTATTTCATATGGAGTTTTCTTCAAATGAGAGTGAACCGTGACTCTATTTAGCACATAACAAGCAGTGTTTACAGCTTCAGCCCAAAAGGTTTTAGGTGTGTTGTGTTCAAGCATCATGGTCCTAGCCATTTCTTGTAGAGATCGATTTTTCCGTTCTACAATACCATTTTGTTGTGGGGTACGTGGAGCAGAGAAATTGTGAGTATACCCCTGAGATGTACAAAAAGTTTCAAATGTATGATTTTCAAATTCGCCACCGTGATCACTTCTAATGGTACATATTTTATGTTGTAAAAGATTTTCAATCTTAGAACAAAATTGCATAAAGACATGAATAGTATCATCTTTAGTTGCAATAAAATGTACCCATGGAAATCTACTATAATCATCAACAATAACAAAACAGTATCGTTTACCACCAATAGATTGTGTTCTCATTGGTCCAAATAAATCCATATGAATTAATTCTAAGGATCTACTGGTGCTAAGTACATGTTTTGATTTAAAAGATGTTTTGGTTTGCTTTCCCATTGTACAAGGTTCACAATTTGCAACTTGATCAAAAGACAAAGCAGGTAATCCACGAACAAGATCATATTTTACTAACTTTTTAATAACATGTGAACTAGCATGACCAAGCTTTTTATGCCATAGTTGTAAGGTGTTTTCATTTGCAAGTAAGCATTTACCTACTACTGATTTCATAGAGTTTGGTTTAAGGATATAAAGATTTCCAACTCTATTTCCTTCATAAACAACAGTTGTAGTATTTTCTATCAATAACTTGCAGCAGGTTTTGTTAAATAACACATCATAACCACTATCACATAGTTGACTTACACTTATTAAGTTATGGTGCAATCCATCAACTAGTAGAACATTTTTGATTTCAAGATTTGTTCCAACATTACCTATTCCAACGATTTTGCCCTTACCATTGTCTCCAAAAGTGACCGTTCCACTTTTCTTTTCTTCAAAAGTTGAAAATGCATCCTTGTTTCCGGTCATATGTTTGGAGCAGCCACTGTCAACGACCCATTCCTACATTAGAATGTAGATTTTGGTACCCATGTGATGGTCTGATAAGGTTAGAAACTTTTTAATTTGCTGATGTGTATAAAAGTTCTGATACAGAAAACCAGTCGGTCGACAATTGTTCGACCGATATCATTCTCGGTCGACAATTTGTCGATCGAGCAGGTTACTGTATTATAATCAAAAGACACAGAGAATTTCTCGGTTGACCAATTTTCGACCGAAATAAGTACTGGAAGATTTTCGATTTGTTAAAGACATCCAGTCGGTCGACAATACTTCGACCGACCCAGAGCTCGGTCGACAGTACTTCGACCGATGAAGTTTCTATTTTAGTACAGCAATGCAGAAAAAATAATACTAATAAGCATAGCATTGTTTGTTGAGATAGGACAATATAAATTGCAAAAATTAAGTATTTTGTCATATCTCAACTACATTCCATTCTTCTAAGTTTGGGGTCTTGGGGTCCAAACTAAGTTGGACTTCTTAGTCTTGTAGGGGCATGAAAAACAGTAATGTCCAAGACGTAAACAGAAATGACAAGTAATAGAATCAACTTCATTTCTCTTTCTAGCCATTGTGTTTTTGGGTACAAACATGGTTTGGATCTTTTTGGTTTGGTTTTTCTTTGGAACATATCCCAAACCTTTTCTTCCATTGAAGGTAGTACCACTTCTCAATATGTTATCAAGAATATCTTTTCTTCTTAACTCATAAAGTTCTCTTTGCAATTGAGCAATGTCATTCATCTTCTTATGTATATCTTTTCTTGCCTGGTCTAAATCAGAAAACAATGAATCCTTTTCTTTTACAATATTGTCATAGTCCGAATGATTGCACAAGATAGGTTGAGTTTGAAAAGCTTGTAGTTTGGCTAACAAATCAGTCTTTTCTTTTGATAGAAGATTAAGATTGGTTTCCAAAGTAAGTAGCTTTCTAGTGCAATCATCTAAAGATGTTTTTAAAGATACATTTTCAAGATCAATGTTATTCTTTTCAGAAGAGAGTTCATCTATTTTGGCAATGAGCTCATTATTTGATTTCATAGTCTTCTTTAGTTTCTTCTTGGCATCAACATACTTATCATGAGTTTCTTGTAAGCTAGCAACTAATTCTTCTTTAGGAAGATCAATAAGGCTTACCTCTTGAGAGTCTTCATTGTCTTCTCTTGCCATTAGACATTCCACATTTTCATCTCCACTTTCACTTTCACTGGTTTCATCCCATGCCGCTTTATAAGCTTTTTCTTTCTTCTTATGTGAGCTTTTCTTTCCCTTCTTTGCTTTGGGACATTCATTTTTGAAATGTCCTTTCTTTCCACATTCGAAGCACCTGGGAGTGGAAGAAGAACTAGAAATTTTATTAGATTTAAACCTTCTGTATTTCTTACCGTTGACTATCAATGCTTCTTCTCCTTCTTCTTCACTGGATTCCTCACTCTCATGTGAGGGAGCTTTTGATGCTTTGAGAGCCACGTCTTTCTTTGGCCCCCGTTGATGCTCATGTTCTCTTCTCTCTTCCTCTTCTAGGTCTGCCTCATGAGCTTCTAGGTTTCCGATGAGCTGCTCCATTTTGAGGCGAGTGAGGTCGTTTGCTTCTGCAATAGCTGTCACCTTTGGTTTGTACTTTGGAGGAAGAGATCGAAGTATTTTTGATACCTGATCCTCCTCAAGAACAGGTTTCCCTAAAGCACTTAAACCATTAACAATAGTAGAAAATTTTGAATACATTTCACTAATAGTTTCGTTTGGATCCATACGAAAATGTTCAAACTTGGTTTTAAGCAAACTAACTTTAGAGTTTTTAACTTGAACGGTACCCTCATATGTTATAGATAATCTATGCCAAATCTCATATGCGGTATCACAGTTTGATACTCTATTAAATTCACTTACTGAAATGGAACAATATAAAATGCTTACTGCCTTTGCATTTATTTGGGCCATTTTTACCGTATTAGCATCCCATAATGTGAAATCGACTTGTGGGAGTGTGTATGGTGTAGATACCATTCTCCAAAGATCCCAGTTGATTCCTTGGAAGTAGAATTGCATCCTTCTCTTCCAGTATTGATAGTTTGTCCCGTCGAACGCCGGAGGTCTAGCAACGAGCGTTCCTTCAATGTTGAGGTTGTTGAGCACTCCATCCCCCATCTTTTCTTCAAGACTTTGTTAGGGCTCCTTGAAGCCTGCTCTGATACCAATTGAAAACCTCTAGAGGGGGGGGTGAATAGAGTTTTATAGAGATTTTAAAATAATTTAAACTCAAACAACCAAACTAAAGATTAAGAAGAGGAACACAGGTGTTTAGAGTGGTTCCACCTTAGCAAATACTAAGGAGTCAGTCCACTACCCGGTTGCTTACCCAACCGGGATTTTGAAAGTACTAAATTTTATTACCTCTCAAGGATGTTACATAAAATTTACAATACTTTCTAAACACCCTTTGGACAGCCTTCACCTTGAAGTAGTCTTGCCAACCTCGAAGCAGCCTTCCTTGAAGTAACTTCAAGCTCCCCCTTGAAGTAGCCTTCCTCTCAAAGTAGCTTCCCGTCAAGACAGCCTTCTGAAGTAGTCCAAAGTCTTCCTCTTCACCACAAAGAGCTTCACCCTCTCCAATCCGCAGCCTCCTACCTGGAGTAGCAAGGAGAGTACAAGTAATACAAGGAACAAGAAAGGAATAAAAGAAAATACAACTTATCCTTGTAGCTCAAGGCTTGATTTCCCTAGATCAAGCGTTTGGATTTTCCTAGCCAATATGATGGACTTGTGATTGCTAGGGTTAGGAAAATCTAGCCTATAGGACGAGCTTGAGCTAAAGGGAAAATGGCCAATTGATCACAAAGCTCAGTTCACACAGATTGCACAAGAGGGCTCAAGTATTTTCTCAAGTATATCAAGTGTAAGAAGTGTATTCTAGTGTCCTATGGCTTGTCCTATTTATAGGAATGACCTAAGTATGCTTAAGGACGTTCTAGACAGCTTCTAGGGGTTTCTAAGTGCTTAACTAGCCGTTAGGTACAAAGTTGTTGCTTTAACAACGGCTAATTGCTTTACTCTGCAGATTCTGTCAGAGATCGTCTCGGTCGAGAAACGGTCGACCGAGACACCCACTCGGTCGAAGTTTCGTCGACCGACAGGCTCTCTGAATGCAACGTCTATTTCCAACTACCAACTAACTTGTCAGTTTAGTATAACGGCTAATTGCAGAGATCGTCTCGGTCGAGTGAAGGTCGACCGAGACACCTCTCGGTCGAGAACTTGTCGACCGACAGGCTTCTCTTTTCTCAAGTTATATGCAGATATGTCTAACGGCTACTTGGATCTTTCTCGATCGAGAGTGTGGTCGACCGAAAGTGTCTCGGTCGAGGAGTTGGTCGACCGAGAGAGATCCTGTTTTAAGGTTTCAAGTTAGGCACTAGTTATACGTATGTGTGCATAGGTGGTCCTATTGAATGGATGACTAAGGTGTTTAGCTAGGGAAAATCCAATGCTTGATTTACATGCGATTCTAAGTACTTGTACATTATAATTCTATACAAGTTCTTACAATGATTACATTTGCATGAAAATATAAATACTTCATGTTGGATTTCCCTTATAGTTGTGTCATCCTGCACACTCAAGTAGCTCGTCAGATAAATAAGAATGAAATGTTTGTCATAATCAAAACAAAGGGATTTTATAGATGTCCATTTAGCCAACAGTATGTTCTGCCAATTTATTGGCTGGTTCTTTTTCCTTGGGACCATTCCTCCAGCCTTTTTGAATGCATCTAAACCCCTACATGTTAATATAACACAATAAATTGCATAAGTAAATAGTAATGTAATAAAAGATGTTAACGGATATAAAAATGAAATATTTCTCACCAGAATAATGGCATTCTCATTACGTGTCCAATTTTAGTGTTCAATGTACTCCCCGCAGGATTTAGATAATAAATAGTGAATGTCCCGGGGACAATAACTAGTAACTCCCAATGTCTACCGTTAGAGGTAAGAAGTTAACAATTAATAACTCAAAATGCAAAATAAAAATGGAATTTTCTTAAGTCCAAATTATAAATAAAGTAAACTTACTTGACATTGAATGGAGCTATTATTATCGTCTTCTTTTGCTGACCAAAAATTGTAAAAGCATCTATACAATATTGTTGAACATTATCAGGGTCTTTAGCTACCAAACTAATCAATGATGGAATCAAAAATCCCACATGATCAAATGCAAATTGTTTGCAATGATCTTCGACTAAGTAGCTGCAAAACATATAGGCGTATGCATTAATATATAAGAAACCAGATCACCGGATCTTACACAAGGTATATGGATGTATAAACAAGATCTCACCTTATCCATGTCTCTATCATTGATGTATTCAGCCAATCATACATAAACAGCTCAATAATATCTTGTATAAATAAACAGCTATCGTATGATTGACCTGCATAATCTGCATCTAAAGAAACTATTATAGGGCAATGTATATTATGTGCCCATAGCCAACATGCCATTCCCCTACAAGCAGGACCTAACGGGTATGTTAGGTCAGTTGGAACCCAAGTTGGTAATGCAGGAAGTGGAGGTGGAGACCTAGGTGCTCCTGGTGTCTTCTTTTTAACCTGTATATATAATTTCAAATTAGTTGACATCATATATACACATTAACAGTCTAAATCAATGTAAATTTATCTTACAATCTCAGTCGTGTAGACGACATCTGCTTTGGGCCATAATATGACCCCGTCTTCTGCCTCACCAAGTGTATCAATATCTGGGTGGGCATATGGCAACGCAACTTCCCTCCAATCGGGTAATACATGTAGCGGGCTCACACGAATGTATCCCTGTGGCATTGGAGTCCCATGAAACGTTGCCCCAGGAAGGGATTGGTAAGCCTGTGCCTCTGCAACAACATAGTCTTGCATTCTTAAGCGGCATGGCTTCAATGCCTACAAATTTACGTAAAGAATGTTATACATATATACATATAATCTTGAAAACATATCATCTTCAAAAGACTAGCTACAATGTCATAAACAATACTTACAGCAGACGTGCTAGCCGATAGGTCTCCAGGATTACTCGCAGTCTGTGCATCAGGAGAAGAGTGGGTCGCCATAGGCTGATTCGAAGCCTGAGATGCCTGCCACCGCAGCAATTCTTCCTTGACCTTCTCAGCAACTACATCGTTGACCTTCTTAGCAACTAAATCCTCAACTCTCTTATTCTCCTATACATGGATAAAAGAAACATTAGCTTCTTATTAATGAATTTCCTTTTGCAGTAACATTCTAAAAAAAGAATAGGTTACCTCTTCTTGAGAAAGTCCCGCTCTGGGTTTGCGCTGGGATGGCCCAAAGAATGCTTTGATGCCAACACCAGCGCCAGCACCTCTAACACGTCCAGGATGCTCTGGGTTACCCAGAGCAACTGTCAATTCATCCCTTGTGCCCTGAGGGATGAACGTGCCTTGTTACCTCTGCTCGTGCAGCTCCCACTAATCACCATAAACAAAAATTGGTAAGTTAACACCACAAATAATCAATATTCAAACGATTTCTCTAAGAGTTGTATTTTACCATTTTCGCAGCCGCCTCAGCAGTTACAGGCTTCTTTATTTCACCCTTCTTGTTTTGCCTGCCAGCTATCCAGATATCATGGCGAGGCATGGGTGTGGCAGACTCCTGAGTAGGAGCAGACTCCTGAGTAGCAGCAGACTACTGAGTAGCCGCAGACTCCGCCTGTAGTCTTTGGCGAACGCTTGCATAGCCTTTTGGACCCATAGTGTGGTCATGCACATTCAGTACACGCCTTGCTTTTTGTGTGTCACTGAGGGCCTAGTTAGTATGCACATTAATGATTTGGTTAGTAGCACTAAATGTTAATCTTGAATAGGTGAATACAATGTATATTAATTAAATTGGGAGTGACGCCTAATACCTTGAATTCTTCAGATTTTCTTGAAGCAACAAAATTGTCCCAATCTTCTTTGTCCAAGAAGTTCCATTGTTCAAGGGCTGACTTCTTCTTCTTATCACCCTCTTTTATGTATTCTCTGTTCAGATTTGTCCTATAATTCCTAAGCATCTTTCCAGTGCGTTGCATCACACTTTTACGATGCAACTTCTCATCCAATGAAAATAGATTCTGTAAAATAGAAATGTTATTAACTAGTATCCAAAATTGAATTGCAAATAATAGAATTTTTAATCTACAAAATAGAATTGCAAATAATAATAACTCACATAAATCCTTCCATATCGAGTCTTTTTTCCCTTGAGGAACTTTATGCCAATTATCATACTTCACACCACAATGGCTCCGAGTGGTACACCCAAGATAGTTTACAAAATTATTGCGGTTCACTCCAATTGCATTTCCTCCATTATCAAACTCCACCACCAATTTGGATCCACTACCACTTAGCGCTAATAACTTCTTCAACAAAGTGATGCCCCTTTTCTTATTAAGTGTTTGGTGCTGCGCATCAAGTTGCTCCAGTGCTTCAGTGGGTACAGGTACATCATCAACCTAAAATTTGACAAAAATAAACACACTAAATTAGCCCAATATAAAAATATAGGATATATGACATAACTAGAAGATAATGAATTTTATAGAAATACAGGATATGTTTTTAGAACTTACATTGGTGTCCTCGCCATGCTCGTCATGGACAGCATGCTCATCATGGACTTCATGCTCATCATGGACATCATGCTCATCATGGTCAGCCATCTGAAAATGTCATTAAAAAGGCAAACATTTAGCATTTGTATTAACTAGAAAAAGGCAAACATTTAGCATTTGTATTAACTAGAAAAAGGCAAACATTTAGCATTTGTATAAACATACATGTCTCTAATAGTGCAAAACAACATAGCGTGCAAACTAAATGTCTCTCTTGCTGAAGCATCATAGGTCATCACACCTTCAGCCCAAAGTTTCTTTAAGTCATCAATCAAAGGTTCAAGATAAACATCGATATCATTTCCGGGTTGTTTAGGGCCCGATATCAACAATGACAACATAACGTACTTATTTTTCATACACATCCAGGGAGGAAGATTGTATATAACAAGCATGACTGGCCAAGTGCTATGTTGGCTGCTCAATGTCTCGTACGGATTCATCCCATCTGTACAAAGCCCAAGTCTTAAATTCCTATCTTCTTCACCAAATTTGGGGTACAATAGATCAATCTTCTTCCACTGTGGGGAATCAGACACATGTCGCAGGATCCCATCATTATTTTTCTTAACATCTGCATGCCACCTCAAATTCTTCGCATCTTTCGGATTTGCAAACAAGCGTTGAAACCGTGATATTATAGGTAGATACCACAACACCTTGGCAGGAGAACCAGTTTTGGACTCCCCCGAAGTCATCAATTTATACCGTGACGCACCACATTTTGGACAATCTTTCAAATCTACATAGTCCTTTTGAAATAATACACAATCATTCGGGCATGCGTGTATCTTCTTGGCCTCCATTCCCATTGGGCACAACATTTTCTTTACCTGGTATGTTGAGATTGGCAGCTCGTTTCCTTCAGGAAGCATTTCTTTCAACAAAGTCAACAATGAAGTGAAGCTTTCGTCGCTCCATCTATTGTTAGATTTCAACTTATACAATCTCAACACAGCGCTAAGCTTCGTAAACTTAGCACAGCCTGTGTATAACGGTATCTCAGCATCATGCACAATGTTTCTAAAGATAGGAGGTGGATCGGTGTGCTCTACCCTACAACTATTCAGCATCACATCAACGATGTCTGCTGGAACTGGTTCGTTCACATTTACGTCATCGGAGGCAATTTCTTCTTCCACCCAAGCACAGCTATCGACATCTACTGGTTTCGATTTTGAAATCTCTCCATGCCAGTGCCATTCTGTATAGCCTTGTACAATCCCGTTGCATGTGACATGACTTTTGATTTCCTCACCAGTGTTGACTTTTAAGTTGTTACCGCAATGCCTACATGGACAGTAGAACCTATCTGTAGGTTTTTTCCTATGTTCCTCGGCAAATCTGATAAACTGATCAAGACCAGATATAAACTCTGGGGTGCAACGATTACGAATGGACATCCATGATCTATCCATTCTATGATCAGAGAAAACAAGTATATATTAGGAAACAAGTATATATTAGGAAAAGATTAGGGTATACACTTACATCCTAAGTGTATAATGTGATGTCATTCTTATATATAATAAATGTGTACCACCTATCCCATCCTTGAACACCTAATCTCACTAGTAAGTGTATAATGTGTATTGGGTTTTCAAGAAAATTTTGGCAGCATTTCCCCGCTGTTCTCTAAGTACATATGTACTTAGAGAACAAACGGGGAAATGCTACCGAAATTTTCTCGAAAACCCAATACACATTATACACTTACATCCTAAGTGAGATTAGGTGTTCAAGAACAGTCCCAAACCGAGGACTATCCAAGATTTACTCCTAATGAGTCAATCTTGGATGGGTTTCTAGGCCAACAAACACATTTGATGTCATTCTTATATATAATAAATGTGTACCACCTATCCCATCCTTGAACACATAATCTCACTAGTAAGTGTATAATGTGTATTGGGTTTTCGAGAAAATTTCGGCAGCATTTCCCCGCTGTTCTCTAAGTACATATGTACTTAGAGAACAAACGGGGAAATGCTACCGAAATTTTCTCGAAAACCCAATACACATTATACACTTACATCCTAAGTGAGATTAGGTGTTCAAGAACAGTCCCAAACCGGCGACTATCCAAGATTTACTCCTAATGAGTCAATCTTGGACGGGTTTCTAGGCCAACAAACACATTTGATGTCATTCTTATATATAATAAATGTGTACCACCTATCCCATCCTTGAACACCTAATCTCACTAGTAAGTGTATAATGTGTATTGGGTTTTCAAGAAAATTTCGGCAGCATTTCCTCGTTGTTCTCTAAGTACATATGTACTTAGAGAACAAACGGGGAAATGCTACCAAAATTTTCTGGAAAACCCAATACACATTATACACTTACATCCTAAGTGAGATTAGGTGTTCAAGAATAGTCTCAAACCGGGGACTATCCAAGATTTACTCCTAGTGAGTCAATCTTGGACGGGTTTCTAGGACAACAAACACATTTGATGTCATTCTTATTTATAATAAATGTGTACCACCTATCCCATCCTTGAACACCTAATCTCACTAGTAAGTGTATAATGTGTATTGGGTTTTCAAGAAAATTTTGGCAGCATTTCCCCGCTGTTCTCTAAGTACATATGTACTTAGAGAACAAACAGGGAAATGCTACCGAAATTTTCTCGAAAACCCAATACACATTATACACTTACATCCTAAGTGAGATTAGGTGTTCAAGAACAGTCCCAAACCGGGGACTATCCAAGATTTACTCCTAATGAGTCAATCTTGGATGGGTTTCTAGGCCAACAAACACATTTGATGTCATTCTTATATATAATAAATGTGTACCACCTATCCCATCCTTGAACACCTAATCTCACTAGTAAGTGTATAATGTGTATTGGGTTTTCAAGAAAATTTCGGCAGCATTTCCCCGCTGTTCTCTAAGTACATATGTACTTAGAGAACAAACGGGGAAATGCTACCGAAATTTTCTCGAAAACCCAATACACATTATACACTTACATCCTAAGTGAGATTAGGTGTTCAAGAACAGTCCCAAACCGGGGACTATCCAAGATTTACTCCTAATGAGTCAATCTTGGACGGGTTTCTTGGCCAACAAACACATTTGATGTCATTATTATATATAATAAATGTCTATAAACTACAGGCAACATGGTTAATCCTAATCAACAGAGCATTATTAAATAATAAATCAATAAATCAATAGTTTCAAACAAAAGGTCTAGGAATCTTTACTAGACATTATATGTATCCCTAATCATCATATTTAACATACTACATTATTATGAACATCCAGATTAGATTAAGATCATACTATGTTATAACCATTGGTTTAATAACCCTATTTCCGCATGTACATGTTTATCAACTTTAAAACCCTATAATTCATGAAATCATTCTAATTCAATTTAATATGTTGGGATCACATAATTATACAATGACATCAGAATATATAGAAGAATCATAATTAACATGATTAACAACACGCTCATCAAACTAGGGTTTTCTTGAATATCATCTAATATTTGTATACTAGACATTATATGTATCCCTAATCATCATATTTAACATACTACATTATTATGAACATCCAGATTAGATTAACTCTAATCAAATACATTACATGCATTTTTATCACAACAATTTAATCGATGCAAAAAAAAGTAGAGCAGCTAGCAGCGGGAATTAAGACCAACCTTGTCAGAGGGAAGAAGGTAGAGGCTCCAGTGGCTCTGGCTGGAGGAGTAGCTAGCAGCGACGGCGGTGGAGGAGCAGCTAGTAGCGAGGCTGGAGATGATGGTGGCGGCGGCGCGACGGCGGTGGAGGAGCACCAGGGGCGTGGGGGCACCTAAACTCAGGCGTGGCGGTGCCTAATCTCAGGCGGTGGCGCTGGAGCAGCAGGGGCGGCGGAGAAGGGAAGAAGGTGCAGGAGTGGCGGTAGAGAAGGGGGCGCCGGAGAAGAAATTGCTGGAGAAGAAATTGTCGGAGAAGAAATCGGCGGCAGTAGAGAAGAAAAGGTAATCGGCTCGCAATGAAACAGAAGAAAGGGGAAGAGTCGGGCGATCGTGGGTAATAAAGTTCCCAAATAGCGTCGGTTGTTTCAAACAACCGACGCCTAAACCTATTTAGCGTCGGTTGTTTTAAACAACCGACGTCCAATTGGACGATATTTTCACGAAATTATTTGGCGGGAACCACTTTCAGCGTCGGTTATAAAAGGATAACCGACGCTGAAAGTGACACTTTTCGCCCAAATTTCCATCGCACATACGCGCCGGTTTTTTATCTATATAACCGACGCTGAAAGTGACACTATTTTTTTGCTCGAAAATTGGATTTCGCGGGCGACTTTAAGCGTCGGTTTTTTATAAAGACGCTGTATTCAAAGCGGTACCCGTGTCTGGCTGGTCTTTGAATATAGACGTCGGTTTGCCTAAATAACCGACGTCTAATATTATAGGTGTCGGTTTTCCTAAAGAACCAACGCCCAGAAAAGCGACACTGAATGTTGTTTCTGTAGTAGTGATTCCTCTGAGTATGACTCTTCTGCTTAATGCTTAAAGTTGATTTTCTTCTTGATCAACTTGTTCATCTTCAGGGGAGAAAAGTAACACTCAAAGAAAGCATCAATCATTTGTTCCTAGGTTTCTATTGACTCAGGATTGAGGTTGCAGAACCAAGACTTAGCATTATTTGCTAACAATGATGGGAAAAGCTTTAGGTAAATGACTGTCTCCAGCACTATCAATTTTTACCATGTCACTACTTTCCATAAAATTGTTGATATGCATCACCGGTTCCTCAGTACTATGACCATGGAAAGCATGTCCCTTGACCAATGCCACCAAGCCAGTGTCTATCTTGTAGCTGCCCACATGGATAGCCTATCTTTTTATTTGGACTAACTGAGCTATTGTAGATGATGTCTTTATCTTTTACCATATGGTTCTCTTCCATTACATTACTCATACCTTTTGATAGTAGATTTGTTGTGGGACCATAATTAGTGGTTCACCTTTGAACCATGCACTAGTACCTAAAATTTTGAAGTTCAATGTGAGACTGAGATACTAGTGATTGAATAAAAAGATATTGGCAATTTTTCTCTAGAAAGAATAAAAAGAAAAGTAAAGCGGGAAGCCTAGAGTGGTTGATTACTACACCCGTAGTGCTTGTATTTTCCGTTTCCCCGCAATGGTGCCAAAAACTTGACACGACTAAATTGTATGTGTAAAACACAAGCGTACGCGTCGAATTAATATGGGCTAATGAGGCATATATGTCAAACATGAGGAAACATAATTCAAGAAACCACTACTAACTGATTTTGATTGGCTAGGTGTAAGAAAACTTTGACTTGAGAGTTATTAAACTAATTTCAAGAAAAGAAAACTAATTTATTGGTTTGTGATCACAATGAGAAGAAATTCCCTAGGACTATGGTTTCATCACAATTGACAGTGCAATTTTTACCCTAAGATTAATATATTTTCCTTGTAATTTTGGGCAAAGAGACATGTAGCTAGAATTTCGCACTCTCACAGAGTAATCCCCTACCTATCCTAATACTAATCCCACTCTCGTATCTATTGTGTTATTATATAGGTGCTTTAAGGAGCTACTCTTGTTATTCCCTACACGCTTGTAGGATTTCCCTAGAAAAGCAGTATAAAACATGTGTTACTATGGATTTCCAATCCTTATCCCTCCTTCGGAAGATATCAAGGATCTAATTAATCACCTATGATGCACAACATAGATAATTTAATACGATTTCAAAGAAACATTCCTAAAAATAAGGAGAAAACAATATACAAATGCAAAAGATTCATATAAACTGTACAACCCGACCACTCTTGGGTCCTAGAGAACTCAGGGATTAGGCCCTCATGGTTTCCATGGATGAAAACATGCTAGGAATAAGGATAACCATTGAGAAAATAGAAAACCCAATGAAACCCCTAGAGAAATGTGATTAGGATGATCCACCTTGACAACGGATGCGTAAGCCATGAATTCTTCCCACCAAACGTGCCCGGAACCTCCCAAATGTGCAATTCTTCTCCTCGTTCTCCTCTCCCGTGCCTTGGTCATCGTACAATGGAAGAGAATCTCCCCTTTAGGTCTAGCCTAAATCCTCTTAAGTCATAGAAGTAACTTAGGGCATCATTAAAGGTGGACCATTGCATTAAACCTAATTTTCAGATCTGCCTATTTCTTCCATGTTGGTACTACTGAATTGGGTGTCGGTACTACCAAATCCCTCGATTAATTGTAGTCACTATTCTTGGGTTGGTACTACTGACAAGTGAGTCGGTACCACTGAGATTTCTCGATCAATTTCTAATTCAACCATGTAATGCAGTCAGTAGTATCGACTCTCAGGGTCAGTACTACCGAGTCTTTTCAATTTCAACTGATTACAAACTAAGCAAGTGATGGTCACACTGACTCCATAGGTGGTAGCACTGAGCTATGTAGTTTCTTAAAAAAATTCCTAAAATTCATAAAATTTGAACATAAGCTCTAGAAATATAATAAATCATTTGAAAACATTGAAATTAAGATTATTTGATGCAAATGAGTCACACATGCTAATATTAATAAACCATGCAAAAATTAATATTAAAATGAACAAAAAGTGCCAAAAATAAATAATAAATAGCTTGTGAAAATGACAAATATACAGTACACCAAACTCCCATAAGCTTAAATGTTGCTCGTCCTCGAGGAACACACCCTCTGATCAGTTTGTGACAAGTCAGCAAAAGTTCATAACAGTATGAATATCATTGCTCGATTATCCCATCTTGGTGGTCCCAAACCAACCTTCTTTAATCACTGGACAACTAACTTCTCTTAAGCGACCAAAAAAATCATAAAAGAAGTCCACCCTTAGATCAATGAACACTATCAAGAGAGTAGTTAACATCATAATCAATTAGGCATTTTCTTGGTGCATTATGTGATTCCCTATTCTAAATTTCTCTTTCCTAACTACCAACTACTTGGAAGCAGTTCTCCTTATAAGCATGGATGAGGATAATAATCATTTAAGCGGTCAATCGATAAGAGCAATGAATGGTACGAAATGGGTGTCAAATGAATACGAGTAAATTAGAATTATTTATGAAAAAATAAAATATGATTAACCTACATGAGTGACAGTGAGAATACATGAGTCCAACTGCCTAATATTATGGGTGGAAGGATGCATGTATAAAAAGTCTCATCAAATAAATGAATATGGATTAAAGAAACAAAGGAATGCATCATCTGGTTGTTTCCATCTTTTTGTGAAGAGTCCAGGGCATCCTTACACTCTCTTAAATTTGAAACATCAAATTTTTTTTCTTTCATTTTTTCTTATTTTTTCATTGGCCAATAATTCTTAGCATGATGGATATTTTGTTTGAAATTTACTACATATCATTCATTTTTCTATTTTTTTTTTCTGAGTGTATGGATGTGTATCCCTATGTTCAAATTTTGAAGGAAAATGATACCCACATGATATATAAATGTGATGATGAAAACTTCATGCAATCTACATGTAATTGTTTATGCAACTAGAATGATGTGTACATAAATTGTTGAAGTACACAACTTGGTATATATTTTTTGTTTTTGTAATGAATGCAATAAAAGCAAACTAACTATCATGTCACCTACTATGCCATGCAATGCAAACCAGAGAAATTTGGAGTACTTGTTCATCTTAAGGTGGTGAGTCAATAATGAGTGGAGGATGGGTTGAATCGCATAATTAAGAGACAAAGACATTCGAGAACTATGATGTGTCCCTCTCTAATGACCTATGAATAGGGTAACCTTATGATTTCTTTCTTAAACTTCAATTTAATGTCTTGTTAACTATTTGATCAATTCAAGCTCAAACCCCATCTTCATCCACATTTCATGAATAATTAAGATGTCTATTCATATTAAATGTCCTTAAGATGACTAGCCCATACACTTTCTATAGGTGAGATTACTCAAGTACTCACAACTAAGCCTAGAAAAAATCAATTTCTATTTCAAACTTGAAAGCACACATGATAATTGCCAGGAACAAACAAAATTTAAACTACCTATTACACTAGATAGATTGTGGATCCTACAAATTATAGTAAAAAAATCTAAAAATAAGCAAAAGGGAAGATAGAGTCATTCCAACACGCCCCTAAGCTTGAACTTGACTATGACCTCATAGTCAAAATCCAAACATAGAAGCGAAATAGGGTACCAGTTGCTCTGAAGGGTGGTGGATGATTGGTGGCTCTTTGGATAAGTTGTGCAAGCATATATCCCTGTTGTTGGTGCCACTAATTTGTGTCTTTTTGGCATTTAGATATGAAATTCTCTCTCCTTTTTTTATATTTTAAAATTGGTGCCCATGGGTATGTGTTTCGATGATAGTGACAACATTTTATTGTAGCTCTTGTCACTTTTGCTTAAAAAGTCGGTAGTACCGACTTTGGACTCAGTAGTAACAACTTTTTTTTCCACGAGTCCTGTGAGTTTTCTAAGAAAACTCTATAGTACAAACTTGGGTGTTGGTAGTACCAACCTGGGTGTCGGTAGCCTTTCTACAGACTTTTACCTGATAAGGAGTCAGTAGTACCAACTTGGGCATCAGTAGTACCGAATTTGACCCTGTCTACACACCAAACAAGAGTATCAATGTACCATTTTACATAAACTAAAATGTAACATTAAAATATGAAATATATATAACAAAACCACCTAAGCAAATAGTAAATAATTAACAAAAACAAAATCTGGTTGCCACCCTTGAGCACCCTTATTTAATGTCCTAGGTTCGACAAGGTATTTTCTTCAGCCTGGATTGTCATGGGATGGTGGTGAAGAATCATCTGGCAGTCTGAACTCCACTCTATCATCTTCTATCCTGAGTGTCAAATAGCCTCTGCCAATGGCAGTGATCATGTCGACCGTAGCTTGGAACATCCTCCCTAGAAATATCTCAGATCCTTTAAATTCTTTCATATCCATCACCACAAAGTTAACTGGATATATATGAACTTGTTGACTTTGACCAACACATCCTCACATATCCCCTATGGAATCACAATAGAACAATCTACCAACTCAATTTCCAGGGTTTTTCTTGTTGGGTCCTTCAATCCTAACTTTCAGAAGGTGGTAAGAGGCATAAAAATAATGCTCACTCCCAAATCACATAATGCCTACTTGAAATGTTTACCACCTATAGAACATGGGATGTAGAACCGTTCTAGTTCCTTCCTCTTCTTTAGCATCTTCCCCTTGAATATCTTTCAAATCCTCATCAACCTATACAATATATGTGTTTTTAATCATCAACTTTTTGTTGATGATATCTTTCAAAAATTTCCCATAAGAAGGAATTTGCTCTATCACCTCTACCAATGGAACATTAATGTGGAGCCTTCAAAATTTGTCCAACAACTTTTTGAACTGTGATTCCTTTTTCCTCGGCTTCAGACTATCCAAGGTTGGAACATCAGGCTTCTCTACTCGCTAATGTGGGGAAGCATATGGCACTTTATGAACTTCCTCCCCTAAGCTTGTTTCAGCACCACCACGTGCAGTAGAAATTGGCTTATCTACTGTGGGTGGAATGACTGATTACTGCTCTTTCTAGGGTGTAGATGCTTCTTTTTTAACTGTGACTGTCCCGTTGCAGAGTAGAACCTTCACCTGCTCTTGTTGTGTGGGCACCTTTTCAAAAACTATAGGCAGTGACATTACAATGGTGGAACCTTGCAATTCATTTTCTTCTAGCTTGTTGCATCCTCCTGGTAGTCCTTATAGACAATGGGGAAATGGAGTTTTTGGCACGTTCACCCAATCAGGCTCCAGTGCATGATGATTGGGTGACTCCTTTGTATGATGTTATAGCTTCTTGACAATAGAGTTAAAGTTTGCTTGGTGGTTTTGATGAGATACAACTGCATAATCATGCACTTGTTGCTGAATGAGTTTTTTTTAACTTGTCAATCTTGTTTCCTGCTAAAAATTTTGAAATTCAATACTTTAGATTTGTGCACCTTGGTTCCAAATCTCCCACTGTGTTTGGCCAATAATCACCTCATTTTTCCTAATTTGCTTTCCTAGAATGTTTTCAATTTTATCTATCTTATTGGGGCCCTAGTCCTACTGATATTGTTGTTACACATGCATGCAATCCTCCTCTTCACCCCCAGATGGGTTTGCATCCTTCTGATATAATTTCATGGCTATGACGTCAAGCTTCTCATTCAATGGTGTGATGAGGTTAGATTCCCAAAAAATTTTAATGAATGTTGGGTGTTCTATTTCTTCACCCCACGACTAGTTCTTAGCCATGTTCTTTAGGATCTCATGACACTTAGACGGCTTATTGTTGAGGAAGAAGCCTATCCCTGCACTGTCTAGGGTGGTCCTTTCTCCCTGATGCAACCCATAATAGAAGATTTTTTCCTGTCCATACAATTCAATCCCATGACGAGGGACCTTCCACAACATGTTTTGAAACTTCTCCCATGCTTCTGAGTATGGCTCTTCTGCCTGTTGCTTGAAGTTGATTATCTTCTTGGTCAACTTGTTCGTCTTCTGAGGCAAAAAGTAAAGCTCAAAGAAAGCGTCAATAATTTGTTCCCAAGTTTCTACTGACTCATGCTTGATGTTGTAGAAACAAGACTTAGTATTGTCTGTCAACGATGATAGGAAAATCTTTAGGGAAATGACTGTCGCCGACACTCTGTCAATTTTTTTTGTGTTGCAACTTTTGATAAAATTGATGATATGCGTCACTGGTTCCTCAATAATGTGATCATGGAAAGCTTGTCCCTTAACCAATGCCACCAAGACAGGGTTTATCTTGTAACTTCCCACATGAATATCATGTCTTTTTATCGGGCCTAACTGAGCTATTGTAGATGACATCTTTATCTTTTCCGGGATGGTTTACTCTTCCATTGTATCACTCATACCTTTTGACTATGGATTTGCTGTGGGACTATAATCAATGGTTCATGTTCAAACCATGCACTAGTACCTAAATTGTATAAGTTCAATGTGAGAATGAGATACTAGTGATTGAATCTAAAGATATTTACAATTCAACTTTTGAAAGAGTAAAATGAAAAATAATGAGGGTGGCCTAGAGTGGCCGATTAAAGCACTCGTAGTGCTTGAATATGTTATTTCCCCGACAACAATGTCAATAACTTGATATGACTAAACTATACAAGTAAAATGCAAGCGTACGCATTGAAGTAATACATGCCAATGTTTCCCAAATATGAAACACAAGAAAACATAATTCAAGAAACTACTACTAACTGCTTTCGATCAGCTAGGCCAAATTTTTTTAACTTGAGAGTTATTAAACTAATTGCAAGAAAAGAAAACCAATTTATTGGTTTGTGTTCACAATGAGAAGAAATTCCTTAGGACTGTGGTTTCACCACGATTGACACTGCAATTTTTACCCTAAGATTAATATATGTTCCTCCTAATTTTGGGCTAAGAGAACTATAGTTAGAATTACCTGCTCTCACGACGTAATCCACTACCTATCCTAATACAAATCCCACACTTGTAGTGATTGTTTTATTAGATAGGTGTTTTAATGAACTACTCTGGTTTTCCCTTCACAGTCGTAGGCTTTCTCTCGAAAAGCTATGTATAATGTATATTACTATAGATTTCCAATCCTTAACCCTCATCTCAAATCTATCAAGGATCTAATTAGTCACGTATGGTGATCATCATAGATAATTTATTACGATTTCATAGCAACATGCCAAAAAATAAGGAGAAAACAATATACTAATGCTAAAGATCCATATATACAGTGTAGAACCAGGCTATTCTCGGGTCCTAGAGAACTCGGGGATTAGTCCCTCATGGTTTCCATGGAAGAAAATAGGCTAGCAAGAAGGAAAAATGTAGAGAACATAGAAAAACCAATGAATCTCTGGGAGAAACGTGATTAGGATGATCTACTCTCCCGAGTCTGGGCAGTTCTCCTCCTCGTTCTTCTCTCCCGAGTTCGGGCTTTCATGCAATGGAATAGAATCTCCCCTTTAGGTCTGGCCTAAATCCACTTAAGTCATAGAAGTGTCAATACTACTGACTTGGGTGTTGGTACTACTAAACCCCTCGATTAATTGTTGTTGTTGTGCTTCTGTCGGTACTATCGTCAATACTACCGAGATTTCCCAATAAAAATATGATTCATCCCTATAATGTGGTCGGTAGTATCGACTCCCAGGGTCGGTACTACTGATTCTTTTCAATTTCAGCCTATTACAAACTAAGCAAGTGTCGGTACCACCGACTCAATATTCGGTAGTACCCAACTGTGTAGTTTCTAGAAAAAAAACTTGAAATTCATAAAATCAAAACATAAGCTCTAAAAATATAATAAATCATTAGGAAACATTGAAATTACATTTATCAGAAGCAATTGAGTCACACAGGCTAAAATTAATAAATCATGCAAAAATTAATATGAAAATGAAACGAAAAATATACAGTGCATCATATATCAATTCAACAAACAATCAAGTAAAAATCAAAGGCAAGCATTCTTTTACTAAAACAAAAGAGTCAATTACATCAAAATATAACAGGATGTGTGGGTAGTCTCCATTTCCTAGTAGAGACCTGCCCAAACATTACAGAAAGCAACACAAGGGGGAAGAAAGAGAAGGGAATGTTGACCTAATAGTTATACATTGTCCATATTTTGATGATGACTTAATGATTTCATTAATATGTATCTATTATTTCTACTAGATATTGATTTTGGGTATTAGGTACATGAAAATGATCAATTCAATCAATCCCTAGCTTGACCAAATACCAAACAAAGTCAATGCAAATGCACCTTGTGGAAAATGCCCTAAATCCCTTTAGATAATATTTGTAAAAATTTGTATTGATGATATGGCTTGTAATTAAGATAGCACAATATCAACAATACTTAAAACTCAAATTTAATCACTCAAATGGCAAATTCCAAAATTCATTATGGGGAGTTTTGTTGGTCAAGTTTCATCCTTGACAAACTCGATGAACATCATTGATGGATTCTGGGAACTTCTAGGATCGACTGAGTTTTCCGAAGACAAACTCGACTGACACCTTGCCCCAAGCATATAAAACTTAACTTGTCAGCCAAGTTTCATCTAGAATAAACTCGACTGACACTTCAAATTTTCTTTGTCACTTACTGCTATCGGTCAAGTTTGCTTTATTAAAAATTGACTGACCGCATTGTACAGAAAGTGCAAAAAAAGTGTTTCTAGTCATTGCAGTGGTACAAACATCAATAATAGATCTGTTGCAACACCCCAAATGACTGGAATTCATTTCCAAGTGCTTCTACTTGCTACTGGGCATTCCATACTATATATAGGGACCCTTGTGCTTCATCCCAAGTTTGCTTATTATTCCCCTAGCTATAGTTGTATGGATTTGTCTATTAAGATCCCCTTTCTATCTCTTGCTTACTAATCAAAACATCAATATGAGTGAGATAGGTTATTTCTAAGAGAGCTACCTCCTTGTGATCATTGTGAATCTCTCTAATCTTCCCTTTCCCAAACCCTTTCTTCAAGAAAAGTTGTTGAAAGAATGTTCTTGGAGAATTAGAAGGTGAAGGCTAAAGATACTTGAGAGGAATGGGTAATTCCTTCGAGGCAGAAGACTTGTTGCAAGTGGGGAGATCCTTGGGGAAGGTGTCCAACTCCTTAAAAAAGTAGGTAAGTCTTTTTAGAGGTTGAAGACTCTTTCTCAAAGTATAAGTAAGAACTTATAAGGTTTATTGTCTCCTTTTGATCCTTAAAATGGAAGGCTATGTATCCTTGCCCTACAAAAGGAAGATCTTATTGTGTGTCTTATAATGGTATTAGTATGCAATAGTTGCAAAATCCTAGAGGTTGACCTCTCTAGGTAGTGGATGCACACTCTCCTAGTTTGGATTTTGGAACCACTATACATGGCTTGTTCTAGATCTCATTCAATCTCTCTCATCCTTGCTATGTATTTTTGTTTGCACATTAAATTCCATATTTGAAATCTTATCCCTTTAAGTAAATATGAAGGTCAAACAAAATTTTCTTAAGTGTTTACGCTCTATTAAACCCCACTTCTAGAGGCCATTGATCAAACAAGTGGTATCAGATCCATGGTCTTCTCTGGAAAGTTCTCCTATGAGACAAGAATATGGGAGACAACCTTGTTGGGTCTCTCAACTTGGAGGGTGGATTCTCCATGAGACCTCCAATCTTTGACGACACAAAATTCCACTATTGGAAGTTTAAGATGCAATTTTACTTGAAAGGAATGGACTATGACATGTGGGAAGTAGTCATCCTTCCCTACAAGGAGCCGACAAGAGATGTGCCTACTTGGGATGAAGCTACATTGCAGAAGGCCCAGTAGAATGCAAAGGCTATTAGCATCATTTGTGCATCCCTCACTCCTTCTGAATTCAACCATATCTCCTGTTGGGACACAACTCATGGGATATGGAACAAACTTGGCATCACCTATGAAGGGACGAAGCAAGTCAAGGAATCTAAGGTCTACATTCTCAAATGGATCCTTGGGAATGTTAAGATGGGAAAGAAAGAGAGAGCAGTTCAGACATAATCATGACTCAACACCATTGAAAATGGACTTTCTTCCTTAGTCCAACCCATGGATCAAAGCACCATCAACTCCAAGATCCTTTGGTCTCTTCCTAAGAGGTGAGAATAGAAAGTGACCTCCATTGAATAAACATGAAACCTTGGTGAAATTGCTACCGAAGAGCTCATTGTGAACCTTCAAGCCAATGAGCCAAGACTTGATAACCATGAAGAAGAAGAAAAGCTTGAAGAAAAAGAGTCAAAGAAGATGAAGGAAAATTCCTTTCAAATATCAAGTGCAGACCATTATTATTCAACAACAACTTGCTTTTTGGGATACTCCACCCTCATGTGAAAATAAAGCCCCTATGATCATGAAGATAATTACTCTAAGAGGAAGCACTTCAAAGGGAAACCCTCCTCCTCTTCTATTCCAAGGTGTTATGAGTGCGACCAAAAATGACACTACAATAATGATTTCTCCAAGGAAAAGAAGTCCTACCACCAGAGATCTCCAAGAAGAAGGAGGACTATAAGAAAGAAATCAAGTTCAGGAGGAAAGACAAGAAGGATAGAAGAAGAAAAGATACAACCCATTCCACATGGGAGGAGTCTTCTTCTAGTGATTCCAACTCTAGTGAGGGAGAATGCCATCTTGCTCTTATGGCCTCAACTAGTGAAGACATAGGTGAGGTAAGTGCAGTAATCGTGAATGATTTACATAAAGAATCCCTCATTGAAATTCGTATTGTTTCGCATTCTTTTTATTCCAAATGCAAATCCAAGAAGAAAAGGTTAGGGAAAATTATTGATGTCTTGTATGCTAAAATTGATTTCCTTGAGAAAAATGACAAGTCCATATTGATAGTGTAGATTCATTGCAAGGTCAACTTCTAGAATTTGAGTTTCAATACAATGGAGTTGAGATAGAGAATGGTATTTATATTAAGAACATCAATAGTCATAAAGAAGAACACCAAACTTTCCTTAATGATCTTGTTTTTACTAAAACTGAAAATGATAAGCTTGTTTCCAAATTGAATGATTGTAGACATACTTGTATGAATATTAAAGATGAAGATAGAATCTATCTTGATAAGCTTACTTTTCTTAGATATAAAAATGATAAATTTCTTGCTAAAGTCAATGATCTTTCTTCTAGACCTTTATTTCTATTAATGAAGTAGCTATTTTAACTCTTGAGAGAGTTTCTTACTTTACTAATGCCCTCTGTCTAGAGGCCGACTTGATTCATGCTCAAGATGATCTAACTAGTATTTCTAATACCATTGTTAACCTTAATAGTGATGACCACAAGCTTAGAGATTCCTTGCAAAGTTTTCTCAAAGAGAAAAAGTCCCTAAATGAACTCCTGGATCACTTTACCAAACAAAATGGTAGAAGTGGTTTGGTATATTAGAGGGGTCCCTAAAACAATGACAAAGGTAAGACAAATAGCAAGGAACCTCCTATATTACATGGATAGTCATCTGACTCTAAGAACCCTACAGATTGTGCATATTTCAAGATTGATGATCATTATTCTACTTATTGTCCATACAAAGAGAAGGGGACCAATCCAAATATGAAATGGGTCCCCATGCTAACTCTAGATTAAATGTTTGAATTGGGAATCAATATCTTTCTTTCTTATAGGTAAATGGAAAATGGATTGTTGATAAGGGTTTCACCAAGTGAATGAAAGGTGGAATAAGCCACTTCAACAATTTCATAAAGAAGAAAGGAGGATCAGTGACTTTTGGTGATAACAACAAAGGTAAAGTTATAGGTGAGGGTGATGTTGGTGATTCACTATCCATAAATACGTTCTTCTTGTTGATGGCCTACATCACAATATTAGTGTTAGTCAATTATGTGATGATAGATATCTTGTGTTATTTACTTCTATTGAATGCTTTCTTCTATATTCCCTCTCCTATAACATCATATATAAGGGATCTAGAAATAGAAATTTTTATGTTATTGTTCTTGATTCTCTTAATCCTATTCTTGGAAAATGCCTTATTGTTGATAAAAGTGATATATATTTGTGGCACCGTAGGCTTGGTCACACAAATATACATTAATTGAAGAAGTTTAACAAAAGGTAATTGGTCAAAGGACTTCCCAAATTGGACTTTGAGAAGGATGAGGAATGACATCCTTGCACATAAGGAAAGCAATTCAAATCCTCCTTTAAATCTAAGGGAGTCCTTAGTACCAAAATCTCTCATGAACTGCTTCACATTGATCTATTTGGACCAATAAGAACTCAATCGCTTCATGGTAGCAAGTATTGCCTCATGATTGCTGACAATTTCTCTCACTTTACTTGGACTTTCTTCTTAGTTTCAAAAAGTGATACTCTCAATGTTTTCTCTACTTTTTGCAAATGGTTTGAAAAGAAAGTTTCTTGCCGAATTATCTCTATCCATAGTGACCATGGGGGAGAATTTGAAAGGGATATGTTTGAAAGGTTTTGTGAGGAATCCAATTATTCACACAACCTTTCTTCCCCTCGTACACCTCAACAAAATGGGGTAGTAGAGAGAATGAACATGTCTTTATAGGAAATGGTTAGGACAATGCTTCTAGAATATGACACTCCAAAGAAGTTTAATGCCAAAGCTCATTAGCTCTTCATGTTTTGTGCAAAATTGGGTTTTAACTCATTCTTTCTTAAAGAAAACCCCCTATGAGATATGGCATGGTAGAAAGCCCCTCTATCAATTTCCTTCATGTTTTCAGTTGTCCTTGTTTTGTTTTAAACAACAAGGATTCTTTTGACAAGTTTGATGTGAAATATTTCAAGGCTCTTTTTCTTGGCTATAACACTACTAGTAGAGCATATAGAGTATTTAACATTGAATTATCTAAAGTAAAAGAATCTAGAAATGTTAAATTTATTTAAAAAAAACTCGATTTCCAAGAATATTGTAAATGATGGTGTTGTAGATGAGGTGGTTCCTAGATTAAAAGATATCAACATCATTAACAAAAGAAAATAGGTTGTAGTAGATGAGAAAGAGAAAGAATAAGAAAATAAAGATCTAACTCCCTGATTTGTTGAATATCATCCTAAAGAGCTCATAGTTGGCAATCTTTTTGGAAGGGTGAAGATGTGGGCTGCCTTCAGGAAAGAACAAGACAATAGAACCTTCATCTCACAACTTGTTCCAAAGAGCATGAAAGAAGCTCTTAAAGATGATGAATGGATCCTACCTATGCAAGAGGATTGTGATCAATTTGAAAAAAACAAAGTGTGGACCTTAGTGCCAAGACCAAAACATAGGAAGATCACTTGCACCAAGTGGGTTTACCACAACAAGCTAGATGAAAGTGACAAAGTGGTAAGGAACAATGTGAGGTTAGTTGCTTAAGGCTACAATGAATAGGAAGGTATTGACTTTGATGAAACTTATGCTCATTTTTCTAGACTTGAATATATTATAATGTTACTTACCTTTTCTAGGTATACAAATTTTTTGCTATACCAAATGAATGTTAAAAGTGTGTTTCTAAATGTAAGAATAGAGGAGGAAGTCTATGTGGCTTAACCTACCAACTTTGAACATGACAAGATTCATAACCATATTTATTTTGCTACAAAAAGCTCTCTATGGACTCAAACAAGCTCCTAGAGATTCTTATGAGAAATTAAATAACTTTTTTCCAGACAATTGATATGTCATGGGCGAAGTTTATTCTACCCTTTTTCTTAAACTCATTTCTTGAAACTTTTTTATTATTTAGATATATGTTGATGATATCATATTTGGCGTAAATGGTCTTGATCTTTGCAAGGAGTTTAGTTCTCTTATGCAGAGTGAATTTGAGATGTGTATGATGGGGTATCTAATTTTCTTCCTTAGATTCCAAATCAAACAAGAAAAGGAAGGAAACTTCATCAACCAAGGCAAGTATACATGTAAAGTGTTGAAGCACTTTGTGATGCATAACACCAAACCAATGGAAACTCCCATGTATAACTTGATAGAGTTGAGGAAGGTGATCAGGTAGATGAGAAGTTCTACAGAGGTTTGATTGGTAGCTTGTTATATTTAACTTCATATAGACCTGATATTATGTTTAGTGTTGGCTTGTGTGCTAGATTTCAATCAAGTCCTAGAAAATCCCATCATATAGAAGTTAAGGGAGAGTATGGATAAAAGCTTCTTAAATACTGGTATTCATATATAGAGTTCGACACCTTTTAGTATTTCATAGCAGAGCAGCTTAGACCTGCAACCAGCTCAGCGTGCAAAGTGGCATGCAAAGGTGTGATAACGGAGCAGAGACCTGGTGCAAAATGAGTAGTCTTGAATCCCGCTGATACCGGCATCATTTGCAACTGCTTTATTGTTGCTAAATTATGCATACAATGGTACGAAGCAAATACACAAAGATAGTTGTTTCCATTAATTTGATGCATCTATTTTGTATCAACTACTGGTAGTTGCAATTGCACCAACCAAACTAGGTGTAAGAGTATTCTAAGATACCTAGCAAAAATCCAAAATTTTAGACTCTGGTATCCCATGTCAAGGGACTTTACTCTTACTACTTATATTGATGTGGATTATGCAGGGTGCTTGATTGATAGAAATTTCACAAGTGGCACTTGCTTCCTCCTAGGACCATGCTTAGTTTCTTAGTTCTCTAAGAAATAAAGCATAGTGGCTCTTTCAACTACCAAGGTTGAGTATGCTGCACCAGGGAGTTGTTGTGCCCAACTCATGTGGATGAAGTAATATAATCCAAGATTTTAATTATCATTATGATGTTTCTCCTATCTTTTATGATAATACTAATGCAATCAATGTTTGTTACAACAATGTATTGCATAGCAGAGCCAAACATATAGAGGTCTGCCATCACTTCCGCTGTGACTACATTTACGAGAAAGATATCTATATTACTCATGTGGACATAGAAACCAACTTGAGGAAATTCTCACTAAACCTCTAGTTAGAGAGTAATTTATTTTCATTAGATTAAAATTGCTCATTACTGCTCTTGATGATAATGATATGCCTTCTAGCTAGTTGTTCTCATACCTATATGTTCTTTCTCATAAATTGCTCATCTTATGCTTGTTAAGTTCTACATATGCCTAGTTTTTAATGCCTTATTTAGCTTATTTTGGCTATTTTCTGCAAATGCTTATTTTACCACAAAATAGTAGCCAATAATATGGAAAAGTTCCTTAGTATGTTCAAAATGGATGATAAACTAAAAAAATAAATTTATATTGCACTCAAGTGGTGTAGAATTAAACTTCATATCTTTTGGACATGCTTTATTGCCCATCCAGTTTGCTCTGGGGAAACTCAACCGATAATAGACCCAAGGACAGAACACGCAACAATGTCAGTGGAGTTTCCCAAATCTCAAACTTAACCGAAAACATTGTTGCATGGACATATATACATAGACTATCGACCGATTTTCTCCCTCTCAACTAGAGAAAACCCGACTGATATGTCACCCCTTCTATTTGTCCTTGAACCCTAGGTCAATCAATCCCCTTTCCTAGCCCTATCCAACCCCATTTTGACCTTCCCCTACCTCTAACTTAGCTTGGGCGGACTGCTACTTGAGTTCTCCTACTTGCATGGAGCCATCTTCAATATCTTTCTTCTCCATGACGTTCAATAGGCAAGAGAGAACATGTCCTTCAGGTGTACCTTCATCATCTACTACCATTAGGCATATCTTTTGCGATGGTATGTCCTTTTTCTCCAAACAAGCAGTAAATCGGTATAGGGAGCTTTTTCTTAGGAACCCTTATCCATTTTGACCTTTTTTTATTCCTAGCAATGAGCTACTCAAATAGGTTAAGATACTCGTTTCTAACCAACGTCTTGATTCTCTTTGCTATGATAGTTGGACCTGTAACAACTCGCTCTCTAACAAGAAAATGGTGCATGAGTTGTAAGCAAATCTAGCCTAGAACTACACCACCTTGGTGCCTCCTCCTAACATCCAAGTTATTTGTCATCCATGATAGGGGGAGTCAAGTATACCATATCTGAGAAATCTTTGAATAATTATCTATCTTGCTCCTCCCCTAGTTGGATGACTCCCTATCCTACCGATAGAGACCTCCTTGACCTAGAAGCCTTTTGTAAGAGCTTTGACCCTGAGTTATCTCTTTCTGATATCCAGAAAACTCTTAAGAAGCCTAAGGTCCCATACATGAAGAAAGAAATTTTTCCATCTTCTTCTCTAGAAATTACAACACACTTGGTTGGACTCCTAGTTAACTGCACATCCATCCAAAAAAGAATCAAATGTATATTGCAGAAAACTCAACTGTGATCATGTATTGTGTTATACAATCTTTGTCAAATGGGCAAGATAAATCCTCCACCACTTGACTTGCTTTGACACAGAGAAGAATATTAGAGACTCCCACCCGCCCTACCCTTACATGATTTGTGGTGTCTTTCCAGATCAAACTATACCTTTTTAAAGACCTTGGCTACAAAGTCAGCCAAAAAGGATTTTATATCAGTGAGACCATGGTCAAGAAATCTATTCACCCTACCTCCTCTACCCTTAGTGCTTCAACCTCCACTTGGCCTCCTCATAGACTTGACCATGCCTTTTTTTCGGTGTCAATGAAATCATGATGGGCTACATTATGCACCAATAGACATATGACTTGTAAGACCAAGAGCACATCCATAAGGATCTTGTTCAGATAATGTCAAACACGAACTTGTCATGCACCCATCCCTACCTCACCTAACAGCCCTAACCCATTGTTGACTATGCCTCTTATGCATACAGTCAGTTCCACCTGGCTTACCAGTCTGCTGCTTTCGTTGTACCTCCTACCTCTGATGGTATACCTACCCCTATTTCCTCTTAACTGCTTGCCCTTCCTATTGGCCCCCGTGTTGAATTTAATTGGGCTTCTATACCCAATTATGATCAAGATGAGGCATTGAGTGAGTGTGACATCTCCTAGAAGAGAAAAACCATAGATGGCCCGATCCTGGCTCTTTCGCTCTTGAGGAAGACACAAAGATGGTTGTTGAGGATGTTGAGGATTATAATATTGGTGATGTTGATGGGGATGAGGATTATGATGATGATGGTGATGATGGATCGAATGATGATGGAGATGGTGGTGTGGACACACATACAACCCCTGATGCACCCCCTGAAGGCAATGAAGATTACTAGCCTGATGATTACGAGGTCCTAGACATAGATGCCCTTGATGTTTAGTTCTTAGATCATACAATACACATATATATATTTTTTTGTAGAATGTCATGTACTGAATGTTTGGGCACTTTATCTAAGATTTACTATTTTCATATCTCGTTACAATTCTTTGCTATTTTTGTAGTTTTCATCCAGAGAGGGCATATCTTTTATTGTAATCTAATAATATGTACCTTAACTCTATACTTGGTTATATCTCATGAGTTCTGGGTATGTTCTTCCATATTTTGATTATGACTCTAGTATGTTTGTTCTCTATGGTTTGTTGGCTGGTGCTTGAATATGGTGGTTGTTTGTGTCATTTGTACCTTGGATAAGACCATGTGTTTTAGCTCTTCTACCTCCTTACCTTTTTTATATGACAAAGCGGGAGAAATGAGCTCAACACATAGTGAATTGTTATCCTTTTCTAGTTGATTCTTTGAAATATCATGTGACTATGTAAGAGGAATCAATAATATATATGTGCTATGGTTATGATTATTAGAGAAACTAACCATACAGGAAAAGGTAAACATCAACTGAGGGGGAGAAATTGCTATTTTTATTTCATGTGTCTTCTTACATTTCACAAGGTAAAAGTTTAAATTTCAAATCCTTTTCAATATGTTGAGGAATGGTTTTTCATATTCAAAAAGGGAGAAAATGTTGACGTAACAATTATCTATTGTCCATATTTTGATGATGACTTATCCATTACATTTATATATATCTAATCTGTCTATTTGGGATTAATTTTAGATATTAGGTAAACAAAAAGGATCAATTCATTCAAGTCTTAGATTGACCACATACAAGCCAAAGTCAATGTAAATGCAACTTTATGGAAAATGCCCTAAATCCCTTAGGAGATTTTTGGTAATCTTTAGTATGGTCAAGGATAATAGCCCTGAGCAGTTGTAAAGAATTTTTCAAGACATATCCTTGGCTAATAATAATTAGCCCTAACCATTATATCTATGGCTATTCGTTTCCCATATATACCAAAAGCCCTATTTATTTTAGAAAAATTCTACCCACAGTCAGTTACCTACGCGCTTGGTCTACTCGGAAGTTAAAAAAAATGCGATATTTAATGTGTGGCACAATGCTCCACCTACAGCAAACTGTTTATATTATTGGTCATGTAGCAACAATGCAAATCTCATGCAAAGAGTAGATATTCTATCCATTTCTCAAGAAATTACACTTGTGATATTCTAGTCCACCATAGATTACAAAAATCTTAGATTTTATTTTTTTTGTTTATTTTTTAATTCCCACTAATTTTTTAAAAGATCTATTGCCTCCAAATTTTTCATGGTCCAGATTTTTTCTCAAATACACACGTATTGTACGTACACTTGCTGATACTTTTTATTTGTAATTTATTTCACATTGTACAAAATTATCTACAAGAAGTATAGTACTAACAATATCATTGTGTGTAAAAATACAATACTAACTGCTAGGTTTTGTATAAAAATATTTGATTTCATTTTAAATATAGTACATGACGTACAATACATGTCATAGTACAAGACGTACATGATGTAGTACGAGACATAAAGTACTAGACGTACAGTTGAGATGCACAATATGAGAACATACAGTACAAGACATACTTAATATACAATACTAGACGTACAATACTAGAGAAGTTGGAACCAGGTACAATACGTTCCAGAAAGTACCATGGTTGTGGACTGACTAGGCGATGATACATATGTGGCGGAGAATGGGGTCAGTGGAGGTGTGGTGGTAGAGTTTGGTGAGGTGAAGGAAAAACATAGAGGAAGCTGGAACTAGGTACGGTACTTGGGCAGCTCGCTGCAGTGAAGTGGTCTCTCTTGTTGCTGCGAATCGGACGTACTGTACTTGTAGTCCGTACTTGTACTGCGAAGTGGTGTTGTAAAAAGTAAATCGAATTAGAATTAATTGTTGTTGGAAAGAGGAGTGGTGAGAAATGTGCAAGACTTTTGGCCTTCTGCATGGAATTAATTACTGTGGAGCGGGCTGGGACGAGACTTTCCTGCCCTTCTAGTCCGTCCCCCCCCCCCCCCCCACACACACACACACACACACAATTTACTGCATTTCCTTCTCACTTCATCCGACGTTTCGGGCGCCGACATCGGGCATTCTGGGTGCCGCTGTCGTTGGGCGTTTCAGATGCAGCAAATGGCTGCAATTGCCCACCCACCTCTGGCCGTAAGTCCTTGTCCTTCAGGTTGCTTTTCTTCTCTAGGTTTGATCTCTGGTTTCCCGTCTTACTTCTGTTTGTTTATTTTTCTTCTCAGCTCCAATATCTGTCTTGTACTCCCTATTTTCTATCCGGAGATGGAACACAATGTACGCATCGGACCCAAGAAACCCAGGCCTATCTATCGACAAAGTCACAGCAGGAACAAGACGTTTGTGACCTCGACGATGGCCATGCTACCACCAACGTCACATTGAACCAATATCTATTGACCTTTTCAAAGGTATTTATTTTCTTTGTATAGATCTATATCTCGTCATTTCCTATGTGTCTGGTGGGCAGCTGCGTGGATAAAAAAAAGGTCTTAATTGATTTCTGGGAGCAGATGAGAGATGAGTCGAGCGTTGTTTTATAATATTTCTAAATCCTTTTGGTTATCAGGCGATGACTATTATTGACAAAAATGGAGAAAGCCACACTAACAGTAAGATTCGTTTCATTCTGATTAATATAGTCCACTAAAAGAGTAGCCATGTTAGTTGCTTTTGTCTAGTATTTTATTAAAGTAATGTTTCAAACACTTATAGGTGGAAACATTTTAGGATAGCATATGTACATGTTTAAGCATTCTAATAAATATTTGGTAATGTTTTTGCTCTATAAGTAGTATTTGTCATCTATTTCTGATGTTGTATAAATTTATTATATGAAACTAATACAGACTATTTTACGGTTCAGGATTTTTGACAACATTCCACAAGGAAGAAGTGATGATAATATTAGGCCTTCAAGACATACTTTCAGAGTTATTGTTGGGAAAAGCACATGATGTAGACTTAGTCGGATGACAGAAGTTTAATTTTACCTTAATGGACTTGTTAAATAATATGATATGACATGTGATGTATACATATGAATGATATGGCAAAAGATTAATTTCATAAAAATGTCTTACATTTTTTGACAAACATAATGCTCCAATTATGTATTTTAAATGTATTCAGCTGAAAATTAATGCAACTCTATTGTGTGTTGAAGATTATTTTTTCGTCATGTGTTTCAAGTTCTCTTCGTACTAATATTAAAAGGTACACTATCCAAATATGAAAGTCCAAAAGTTAATGTACATTTCTTAGTACTAATCAAATATTGACCTTGGACACATGTGTCGAAAGGGATTGAATTCAATTTATTTTGTTAATTGGTTAAGGCTTTTATATATATTGGTCTGGGATAGGGCCCGACCAACTACTCTTGGTCATTGAGCTTTTGCCGAGGGTGTGTTAGTTAGGGATTTTCCCTGACCACCATCTTTTGCTCAAGGATTCATATGTATTGGTCTAGGTATTGGTCAATGATTTGTCCTTCGGCTTTAACTGATTTTGTAGTATATGACTTGTAATTAAGATGAGAAAATATCATGAACACTTAAAATGAATATCCAAGCACTCAAATGGCAAATCTCAAAATTCATTAGAGGGAGTTTTTTTGGGCTGAGTTTCATTCTTAATAAACTCGACCAACACCCTTGATGGACTTTGCAAACTTCCAGGATCAGTCGGGTTTCCTTAGGACAAACTCACTGACACCTTGCACTTAGCAAATAAAATTTAAGACATCGGCCGAGTTTCATGTAGGATAAACTCGATCGAAACTTCAAATTTACTTTGTCGCATAGTTCTATCGGTCAAGTTTGCTTTATTGAAACTCGACCGACTGCACTATACGAAAAGGGTAGAAAAAGTATTTCTAGCAGTTGTAGTATTTCAATCATAAAAAATAGATCCGTTGAACACCCCAAATGACTAGAACTTGTTTCCCAATGCTTCTACTGGCTAGTAGACATCCCCAACTATCAATATAGACCCTTGGTCTTCATCCCAAGTTTGCTTCTTATGCTCCTAGCTATAGTTGAGTGGATTTGTCAATTAAGGGCCCCTTTCTCTCTTGTTTTCTAATCAAAGGTTCAACCTAGGTGTGATAGGTTATTTGTGAGAGAGATATTTCCTCGTAATCATTTTGAAGCTCTCAAAATTTCCCTTTCCCAATCCCTTTCTTGAAGCAAAGTTTGTGAAAGCATCTCCTTGGTGAATGAGAAGGTGAAGGTTGAAGATCCTTGAGAAGAGTGGGTAATTCTTTCAAGATGGAGGACTTGTTGCAATAGTAGAGCTTCTTGGTGAAGGTGTGCAACTCCTTGCAAAAGTGGGAAGCCCTTGTAGAGGTTGAAGACTCTTGCTTAAAGATTAGGTAAGACCTTGTAAGGTTTATTGGCTCCTTTTTATCCATAAAAAGGAAGGCTAGGTATCGTTATCATGCAAAAGGAAGGTCTTATCCTATGTCTTATAATAGAATATAAGTATGTAATGGTTGTAAAATCCTAGAGGTTGGCCTTTCTAGGTAGTGGATGTACGCTCTCCTACTTTGGAGTTTGGAACCACTATACATAGCTTGTTCTAGATATCATTCAATCTCTCTCATCCTTACTATATTGTTTATTTGCACATCAAATTCTGTATTTGCAATCTTATTCCTTGAAGTAACTTTGAAGGTCTAACAAATCTTGTTAAGTGTTTAAGCTCTATTCAATCCCACCTTCTAGAGCCCACTAATCCAATAGGGGAGCCATATGCTAGTAATGAAAGAAGAATATGAACATGGCTCTGATTTAAAGATCTAGAAATGGCAATCATTCTTCAATCCTTGCCCAAGTATATAAGAAAACCTCTAGGATTACAAGATTGGAAACTAAAATTTAGGATATAAAATACACGAATTCCTCAAAATGGAGAGATGTGATCCCTCCAAAAAAAGAGATACCTCTGTGTTTGGACCCTCCCACCTTTATAGGAGAAGAATGAGGGATTTGAAGCCCTAAAATATTCTCTTGGAAGAGACATAAACTTTTTGAATCTGGTCAATGCAGTATTGTTTGAAAATTTTAATTACTTGTCCTAATATGAAATAGAAAAAAATGTTGGTTGCCTGCCTTTAATTGTTTTGAACATTTGATTATTTTGTCTATAGATTCCAGCTACAACGAGTCGATCAACTTGTAAGGCCAGTCGACGGATCAGAAAAATCATCCAAGATATATTTTTCTTATAGAAAATTAAATTCCCTTTACAAGCATACTTGATCATTAAATTCCGCCTTGGGATGAAAATGTTATGATCATTTTGAAGAAGGATATATATATCAGGACGACGGGAAGTTGGAAGATCTAGTGCATGTGATTTGACCATTTGGGTGAGTCAATAGATCAATTGGGATGCTGAAGATAAAATTTGAACCCTTAAATTCTTGGACCTTGAAGTGATTTGGATATTTTCCTACAAAAACACATGCAAATCTAGTAAAAATCTAATTAAGGAAAGAAAAACTAAACTAAGATAATTTATGCTAAAGCTATGTGATACACAACAAAATAGTGATCTAAAATATAGAAATAAAGGTGATGAGCTTGCACTCCTTGGACTTATATGTTGTTCTTCCATAATAACATTGAAATTAAAACACTGCCGCATAATACTTTTGGCCCATCATTCTTTTTCACATAACACTATTGAAGTCCTTACACCTTATATGGAAATCATCCTTGACTTCCTAGATTTATGGAAAACAATTTTTATATTCCTTACTTTGAGGCTATTTCAAACTTGGTTTGATGTCAAGACACACAATAAAAAAAAATGTTATATTCCCTTTGTATTTAGACACCCGCATATTCTTACTAGTCATTGTAGAAGAACAATTATTGTTTTGATATGTTGGGGTTTATGTTTTTTTCTCCTGGGTATAAAACAAAGTGATGAGACATATAGAAGAACCCATTATTCAACTTGAAATGTTGTTATTTATGTATGGTAGTTACATTGACAACATTTTTCTTTTTGTGCTCATTTCCATCTTTTAGATGGTATGCCCCAAGTAATTGCAAGGGGTATGGAAGAAGTGGAAGAGGGGGAAGGGTGCCACCCCAAACATAGGGTTTTGGCACCTCATATTTTTATTTTATATTTTTTTGTAGAAGAAGAGATAAGGTGATGGGGATGTATAAAAGGTTTTTTCTGTTCAACTCATTTTCTTGAATTTAAGTGCATTGAGAGTATCATACATTAGGTCAAATAATTTTGAGTTATGAAAAATCAAGAAAATTTTCAAGTTAATCTATAACTCTAGATAAGGGGGTATTATTTTTCAATCCTATTAGTCATGTAGGGCTTTCCTTCTTTTCTAAAAATGGTGTTAATTAAGATCCTAGGTGACAAGATAATTTTATCAATGGTTGGTTTACAAAATATGTTACAAAAGAAGTTGCATAATTCAAGGTGGTATATTCATAAATATTCATATTATTATGGCCAACTAGATAGAGGCATGATTGACTAGATATGAGCCAAAGCTAAAGGAAAAATTTTGAAAAATTTAAAGCTAAACTACATAATATAATGGAAACTACAATAAAATTAACATAGAGTGGGTAGAATCAGTATGTACCACTCACCTCCACCCCGAACTTAAAAATATGCTCATCCTGATAAAAACTTAAATCTGAAATGGAGGGGAGAAAAGTGTGGAGATCACTAGGTGGACCTAGTAGCTCAAAGAATGTCCATTTGAATGCAATGTGTATGAGGGCTGGAACCTTGATTAATGGAGATTCATAGTGCACCCAATGGTTTAGTGGTCGTGGAAGCTCAAAGGGGCTTTCATAGTGCCTTTCACCTCTCAATCCCTCCAATAGGATCCACAGATCTTCCGTTAGTAGTGAAGGAAGTGTTGGTGATGAATGTGGATTGTGGGACATCGATGGGTGTCGAGCTGGTAGCATATGTAGTGTCGATATGTGCATGATCAGGAAGAGAATTTGACTCTAAATTTCCCCTATCATATTGATCTGTGTATAGGAGACGTGATGCTGATATAAACAGAACATTTGGATTTAAATCAACATCTTAAATATTTTTTGTCTTCTAAAAAATTCGGCAAATGACATTTTGGTTAATGGGATTAGTTGGTTTCCTTGTTAAATAGTATCTGGCTCAAATTCCTTCATGCAAGATGTTCCCAAGGATTTAGGAGAAAATAAAATGGGAATATCATATTTACAGTCAAGGAGTGGGGACTTGTGACTTTCTTCAAGTGGAGATGGATCCCCATATATATTAGTCATATGCGAAAAAGAAATTGGCTGTGTTGTAGTTAAGGATCTTGATGAGGAAGTCTTTCTCTAGAAATATATATTGATTTATCATGGAAGGTTGGTGGTTCATTATCCATAAGGGGTTCAACCCAAGAAGATTCGTCATTGATAATATCTAGATTCATGTCAATGATAGGGGGAGTTGTTGGAGCTTCATGATAAGGACAACTCTCCTACTAAAATATTTCATACTCAAGTAATAAAACTTCTAGAGGAAGGGTCGAAATATCAATGTACTCATCGCATGAAGGTTGTGACTCCTTGGACTGTGCTATTTTTGTAGGATCCCACATAAATGACATAAACATGAGATCATCATTGTCATCATTTGGGGAAAGCATCTTAGGCTTCTCTAACTACTTTGGGGGACTCTTTAATTGTGTCTCTCATAAAGTAGCTAATAGAGCTTGTTAGTTTTCTAATATTTCATGTTGCTCTGCAAATATTATTCTAAGGCTTTAATCCATTCCTTCTATTGAGATGTATATAGGCTTTCACAATAAGATTCATCACCCCCAAAAATTTTGTTGGTTATCCTCACTCCACCCCATAACATTCTAGGGTGTAGCATCCGTCATATTGATATGTGTAGCATTGTTCCATAGAATTAGATGTTTGATTTTGATGTCATGTTTGATGGCCCAGAAATAGAAATTTTTTGAAATTTCGCACAAAATTTTGATATTTACGGACCTAACAATTTCGACGACCAAATAAGTGAATTAAATCATGAAAATTTACCAGGACGGTCTAAATGCCAATATCTACTCAAATATGCAATATGATTTCATATTGGATATGTGGGGTGGGGGTCTCCCACATTTGTAAGTGAAGGAAGCTGAAAAATTTTGACAAAATTTCTATGGCAATTTCAATGGAAAAATGAAGGAATTAACTTATAGAATTTTGCAAAACACAATGTTGAGACATAAACACACTAGACTATACAATACATGTATTGTTTAGAGGTTATGGTGGGATACATGTCTTGATGAGTGAGTGCACAAATGAATAGAAATATCAAGTCTTATAGGTAGTTAGTCTATTAAAAGCTTCAAGTTACAACTTAGAATTTAAAATTTACAGTTACAAGTTCCAAACTTACCAACTACAACTTGTATAAGTCTAGTGTTAGCATTTAAATTGGTTACATGGGACATTTATGCATAGATCCAAGAAAGAACATTGTAATTTTTGGAGTATTTCTCCATATCTCTATAGAAGAGTGTAGAAATTGATGAAGATAATATATATGGTCTAGGGATAGGGGAAACATACCTTAGAATTAAGAAAGATAGCCTTTAGAAGCAAGAGATTAAAAAAATAATCACCAAAATACCCAAGATGTAGCAGTATCAGCTTTTGGCACAATTTTCTCGAAATTTAATTTGTGTTTTTGTACCATTTCGTGAAATTAGGGCCCAAATTGGGTTTTGTGTTGTGAAATTTCACCATTTTTGTCAAAATTTTGCACCTAGGGTTCAAATTTTTGTGAAATTGCATCCCATTCCCTGCATTTGAGTGTTTTACATGTTCGATCGTAGGTTTTGATGTCCTATTGCAAAAAAATGAAATTTCGAGAAAAATTCACAATTTCGATCGAAATTGTGTTCCATGCATTGTTCCTCGTAATAGTCTTTAGAAGTTTGTGGATTGTAATTTTCATTATATCCACCTTGGTAGGAAGACTCGATATTACAAGGTGATGTTGTAAAATGAGAGGACACATTTGGACAATCTACTGATATATGGTTGTAACAACCATTGTGAACTTTTACCATAATGTGTTGACCGCTCCATTTATGTATTTTTAGAAAACAATACAGAATGGAATCTAAGATAGAAATAAAGGAAAAAGATCTAAACGAGAAGAAACTAAAAATTATAAAATGAAACCAAATTTATATAACAAGTTAAGGAGTTAACTAGACAGTACAAAAGAATGAAATTATAAAGATAAGCTAAGAAATTATAAACAAGACTCAAAATAACAACAAAAACTAAAAAGCAGTATGACCGACATGAAAACTCAGTAGAAGGAGGAGATGCACTACTAGAATGGGTCTCAGTAGGAAGTTTTAAAAATAAATTAGAAATATCGAAAGAAAGAAATGAAATCTAAAATAAATTATAGAATAAAACTAAGAATTATAAAACAAGACTAAACATATTATAGAACAAAACTAAAAGTTACAAAGAAACTAAAATTACAAAATAAACTACAAAGAGCACTACTAGAATGAAAACTCGATAGAAAGAGGAGTAGCAATACTAGAATGAGACTCGATAGGTGAAAAGAGGAAAAATAAAAAAAGGTAACAAGTTAAGAAGGAATGAAAAAAATTATAGAACAAGTCTAAAAATTATAAACAAAACTAAGAAATTATGAAACAAGTTAAAATTATAAAAATAAAATTAAGATACACATATAGAAAAAACTAAAAATTATAGAACCAAACTAAAGTTATGAATCAATTAGAAAGAAGAAATCTTAAATACACAAGAGAACGGGTTCAAAAAAAAGTGTCATTCCAAGCAACGGTGCCAAATTTGGTGCTTCTTGTCTGCACACCAAATTATTGGGATAAGTCCAAGAGTTTAACCTTCTAAAGAGGCAGTCAACTCATTGTAAGAAACATATCAACTTTATGGTGTTAATGTATCAATCCAAGGGACGGTGAAATGATGGTTGAAATCCAAAACTAATCATGAGAATAATAAAGTAAAATCCAGATTGTGAGAGTTTGATTATGCTAAGAATATAATTGAATAAATACTAAATTAAAACTAACTAATCAATGATAGAATGTATTAAGGGTCAAGGAAATCACCATCAATATCCATGCTTCTACTCAATGAATCAACTCCTATTATTAGTAATCAAATTAGTACCATGTGGACTTGTGTCCCTTTGGATCACAAATTCCAAATCGGTCGGACATCCTAGAAACCCATTGATCCCGGCATCTGTGAATTCTTGTCCAATCGTCCAACATGTCCCTATTTGGAATCTGCTCGAGAAACATATGAATTCCATATAAGGTTCAAACTCATGGACCAGATGAACACGTCACCATAAACTATAACAAACATGTCAAACAGGTAGAAGGATCATAAACTTCATCAATAGATATCATCAGCTTTCATTCTTGGAAGGATCCAAAACCTTAGCACCCCACAAGAGTATGATCATTTAACTAGGAAACACATACGAGATTAGATGGAAAAAAAGGTAACTATCACAATTAAGGAGTGATGGGTTCACTCCTATGGGAATCGAGATCACACCACCCCACAAAAGTATATCAATCTACCAAAATCAAATAGAAATAGAAGGAAAGTGTTCTTTTCATTCATTCATCCCGTGGCCGGGGGGTTTTGAACATGAGACCTCTCGGTCTGACATCAATACTTTTACCATTTGGGTGCCATCTCTTTGGCGAAAGTGTTCTTTTATTATATATATGAGTAAAATTACATCAAAATATAGTGGGCTATGGGGTTAGTCCCCATGTCCCAATAGAGAACTACTGATACATTACAGAAAGCAACATAAGGGAGGAAGAAAAAAGAAGGGGAACTGTATGCTAGTAACGAAAGAAGAATCCAAACAGTACTATGATCTAGAGACAATGAAATGCCAATCTTTCTGCAATCATTTTCCAAGTATATGAGAAAAAACTATGATTAGAAGGCTAGAAACTAAAATAAAAGATCTTAGCTACAAAAATCCCCAAAAGGGAGAAATGTGATCATCCCAAAATATAGGATGTCTTTGTACTTGGGCACCCTATCCTTTTATAGGAGAGGAGTGATGACTCAAACCCTAAAATATTCTCTTGGCCTTATTTGAAACTTTTTGGATATAGTAAATGGATTAATGTTTGGAAAATTTAATTACTTTTCTCGATAGGCAATGGACAAGATTGTTGGTTTCATTCCTATAATTATTTTGTCCATTGACTATTTTTTCTGCAAATTCCCACTATGATAAGTCAGTCAAATCATAAAGACAGTTGATTAATAGGAAAATCTATCCAAGATAAATAAAAAATAACATTCTCTTTCCAACACATGATCATTAAATTCCTCCTAGGGATGTAAAAGTTATGATCATTTTGGCTTGAGGTATATATATCAGGACTGTGTGAAGTTGGAAGATCCAGTGCATGTGAGTCGACCGAATGGGTGAGTATGTCGATCAATTGGGTTGCTGATAGAATGTATTGAGGGTCAAGGAAATCACCATCAATATCCATGCTTCTACTCAATTAATCAACTCCTAATATTAGTAATCAAATTAGTACCATGTGGACTTGTGTCCTTTTGGATCACAAATTTGAAGCCTTTAACTCTTGGACCTTTTAGGCCTTGAAGTGATTTGTATATTAACACATTTAGATCAAGTTAAACTCTAATTAATGAAATAAATGCTAGTCTAAGATAAATGATGCAACAACTATACAATAGTCAACAACATACATATTTAAAATATGCAAATAAAGGTGATGAGTTCTCACTCATTAGAGACGTACTATCATGCTTACATCAATAAGACTTCGAGTTATGCTCACCTAAGTGATATTTGATGTCATGATCACTATGGAAAGACTTGGAATCCTTCTCACAATGTTAGACTTAATATCACATGGCCAAAAAGCATGGGATTGCACTCACACGGTGATAAATGATATTGTTCTTACGATAGCGAAACATGGAATTGTGCTCATGTGATGAGAATTTGATTCTTGCTCACTATAGAAAGAATTTGTATTATTATCATGGTAGTGAGACTTGTTACTATGATCACCAAAGTGAGACATATAGCTGCTCTCACTAAGGTGAGATCTAGATGTATTGACCTCACTACAAATTGGTGATGCTTACCTAAGTGTGACTTTAAGTCACTCTCACCTTCGTGAGGCATAATATCATTCTCATCTTATTGAAGAGTGGAGTTTTTTTTACTAAAGTAACACCTAGATTTCTTCTCAACTAATTAAGACTTAAAGTCATGCTCACCTATGTGAGACTTGATGCATGCACACCATTTTGGGACATGAAATCATGATGACACAGTGGGAAATATTATGACCCAAGTAGGGAGACTTGGAAGTGTGCTCACATTGTGAGACTTTGTTTTATCCATAGTGAGATTCTAAGTTAATGTTGTGCTATCCCTATTGAGACTCAAAGTAATTATCTCCTCGGGTAGGCTTGGAGTGATGGTCACCTAGGTGAGACTTAATGTCACACTCACCTCAGTGTGTCTTCGATCTTTGAGCCTACCTTTGTAGGGACTAAAATTATTTTTTCCTCATTTGATCTTGATCCTGTGTGATGAAGTTGCCTTCATTAGTAGGATTTCTATCATTTGAAGCAACAAGCCAATATTGACTTCATTAGTTTTTTTTTAAATGTATGTCTCATTAGAGGTCATGTAGATGTATATACTTTATATAGATAATGGGAGACTAGAACACAAGTGGACATATTCAGAGGTTAGATAATGCATATAGCGTCTATTTAGAAGTGATGCCTAGGTAGGAAACATTGTAGATCAACGACTATCCCATCAATTCTTCAAGGAAGAAGAAATCAATGTAGAACTTGTAGCGTTTCAAAAACTGACATTTATGATAATTATAACTGACACAAAAAACTTTCATATCAACAAATTATTCTGAATATGGGGTCTATAACATCTATTTCCTATAAAAATCTGATGTAGTAGAAACATTATAACGCCGATTTTTAGAAAACATTGATGTATTAGGAAGCTAATGTTTATATTATTTAATTTGTTTGACATCATTGGTTTTATGAGGAAACTAATGTTACAATATTTCAATGTTAGTCTCTTTCCACAAAAATGATATAGTTGGAAGGATTATCAGTACAAAAGTTTGTTGATAAAATTGTTCAATGACGTAAATTTTGTGAACCAATACTAATATCACAATATTTCAATGTTAGTTTTTGCTATAGTAATCGATGTTGAAATATGTAATTTTTTTAATAGTAGGTTTGCAGACCTACTATTTGACTATTTAGTTGGATGAATGACTTGTTGCTCTAATGAGCAACATGTTCCATCTCGTGTTCATCTTAACAACATGCCATTTAAAACCTACAAAACTTGTGATAAAAAACACATAGATACACATCCACATCCACGTCTTGAATTGTCCCATTACATTCATATACTTATTTTCAAAATGCACTTGTCTTCACACATAGCCCCAATTCACTTGTATGCATTCACATTAACATCTTTAATTTCCCAATTAAATGCAAATTAAATCTAAACTCACTTACATCCACATAATCTAAATTCATATACAAAGTTTTAAATACGATCCATCACATATATAATCATATAAACAATAAAATTCAAAGTTTAATACATAAACATCACTCCCAATTAAATTCAAGACCAACTTATTAAATTAAGCATTTTTCCCACAATTCTTGTACATCATCTATAGTGTCTCGTGCATAAGGTAATTGGGTGTTAAACATCTAAAAAAGAAGGATATAATCATACAATAATACTAAATACAGTATGATCATAATTAAAATTACATTATACACTTGTGATCAAAGTATGTATTACATGTTGTATATTCTAGATGCCTTCTGATGCTACTTTTAGAATGATGTCTATAAATTTAATCACACAATATCCGCACACCCAATAATTATCTTGTGTAGGGCACTACAAATTCACAATATGGAAGACACTAATAAATAAAGTTAAGTAAAGTTGGCATTAGATCCGGACTCCTAAAACTATCTTAACACTCCTCTAGGATAATATTTTCCTTTACAACACCTCCTCACAGGATACTTTTAACCCCCAATAAATTAAAGTAATACATGTTGCATGATTAAATAGTTATATAATGATGCAAATATTAAGAGATTGGTTGACAAATAAAAAGTTATACTTACACTACAATTGGGAGTTTTAGTTGATATCCCCTACCAACCAATTGATCAATATAATACATACCCAAAATGCTTGGGACTATCCTACAATTCTCAATGTTTATTTCTGAATAAATAATAAGAAAAATAAAAAATAGTCAAATTGTAGTTGAATAAAGGTAATTAATAAGTTAAAATTATAAGTAAAGACATGAAAAGTTACCTAGCACTGAAAAGAGCCAAATCATGTCCTTTCCCGCAGTAGAAAATTACTTGAATGAAGTAGAGAAATAATGAAATATAGGTGTCTATTATCTTTCTACATTGGTAATCAATGCCGGATTATGAATTCCAAATTGACTTTTTAAAACGATGTAGTCTTGTCCAATAGCAACTTTAATAACATATGTAATAGTTTAATATATAGAAAAAAAGTCAACACATATATTCGCATAGAACGAGGTACATAGACATAAGATCTCACCATATCCAAGCTTATATTATGGATGTATTTAACATTTCATAGTGAAATAGTATGATAATATCTTGAAACATTACATTAGTGTCATGATCTTGTCCTACAGTGTCCTCTCGAATATGGATTAGTATATTTAACCCATGCCAATCATTTTCTAAGCATAAAAAAAGCCCCGACACTTAGGAACTCACAAGTCAAATAGATCCTCCAGAATCAAAGTACATGATGGAAGATTTGGAGGAGGAACCATGGGGTAGTTACTAGGTATTAGGGTTTGTAAATATTTTCATATAAATTGGAAACATATTTAGAAATAAAGAAGATACTACCCAATACAAATATAGTATAGATTCATAATATTATCTCATAGAATATCCAATTCTTGGGTTACACAATCACACAACCGTCTATGCTTCATATTGTACAATATTCTGATTGAGGTATCATCAAGTGGTTGGTCTTTCATCAGAGAACAAACAAGTTGGGAAGACACACAAACCACAATATCTAACATTGTAGTACAATGTACTGTCCTATCAGTGCATGGAAAAACCTCACCTCAACACACATATTTTTTTCCTTCCTACAATTTTGAATAGTATTTATATCCCAGTAACACAACAAATATATTGAATTTGAAAACTATAATATCAAAAAGAAACTTACAACATCTGAAGGGCCTGGAGGATCCATGGGAGTACTCCAATGCCCTAGTGTACCCTGTTAGATGAGTGGTGTTGATAGTCTGAGCAGATTGAGATTGAGATAACTGAAAGGCTCTCATTGCTTCTTGTATTCTCTATTGTATCATTTCATATATCTCCTCCAGCTACATACCTCCACCATTGGTAAATATTTTGTCTGTTTTGATGAGCCAAAATATGCTTTTAGCTCTACAACAACTCCTATGCTCCTAAAACAGACATGATGCTCTTGAATATTGAGAGCAATTGCCAATTCATCCATTCAACCCTCAAGGATGATCTTTTCTTTGCTCATGGAGCTCCTTCCAAACATCATTAGCATAAGTCTTAAGTAAAACCTAATTGTTATAATGAAAATAAATATGCATTACGAGAGTTGAAATTTAACATTTTCTAAGCCACCTTAGTTGTTGTGAGATTGGCAATTAATCTTGAGTTATTTCTTCTAGAATTTATCCACTCATCATGTCAAACTAGTTTATGGGGACTTGAATCTATGCTTGATTCCTCCCTAGACAAATGCACTTTTTCCATGTTTTGGTAGCAAAAGACATAACCACTAGGACCTAACCTATGGTTGAGAAGATTCTTTCCATGCCTTACCTTTTGAATTTCATGAGTCTTCTGGTTAATATAAAAGATATGTTAATTTCCTAATTCCTTGAACTCATCTAATTCATCATAAGTGTATATTAAATTACATTTTACCTTGAACTCATCAAATTTACTTGAAGAACAAAACTTCTCCCACCCATAAGCATCGAGATACCTATATTGCTCAGTGACATGCTTCTTCCTCTTATTTCTATTTATGTATTCTCTGGTCAAATTAATCTTGAAACTCCTTCACATCTTCCCACAGTGTTTTGGCACACTTTTATGGTGAGTTTTATTCGTCAAGGTGAAAAATTCCCCAAAAGGTGGTTATAGTACTTTTAGAGATAAGAAACTAAGGAATAACAACATATTAAGAGGTGAATCCTTTTATGTCAAACCATTTGTAAGATATAACAACATTTTATGGTTTAATGAAATTTGTTTGATACTCTTACAACACCATTTGGTGTTTGAGATAGTTCTAGGAATACATTATCTTCAAACCACTCAAGAATTGTTCCATTATACTCTATAACTAGCAACATTGCATTGGCTCGAGGATATTTTTTTCTGATAATATTTGCGTGTTCGATGATATAAATTCCCACTTCGTTGTTATTGTGCAAAATATACAAGTGTTTTTGTTTCCACGACTCAGGACTAATTCTTTTAAATTGTTCTCTTAAAGATTATTCTCTATAATAACCATCAATGTGATCAGACTTTGCATCTGCACGAGTTTCTTTGAATGTCAAATAATCACTACAAATGTCTGTTACCTCTTTAGCCACAGGAACCTCAATAATATTCCTTCAGGAAAATAATGATTTTGAACAACGTCTTTAAACACACTCATGTGTGGTTCTAAAGAATACATCCAATACAAGAAACCAGACCCAACATCTTAAGTTATCCATTCAAATGGGACAGAATATGTACCATGATATTAGAGAATGACGGAGGAAAATTCATCTTAAGCTTCCAGAAGGTAACAATCAATTATTTTTGTATATGAATATTCTTAGGATCTATAACTTTGCTTCAAAGAGTGTTGAAAAAAATACAAACCCTAGTGATAGAAAACCTTACATGCTTTGTTGGTATGCATTGAATAGAGACATGCAATATTTGTTGCTTTAAGGTGTGGCAATCATGAGACTCCTGACCTATCAGCTTCATATCTTTTATTAATACCAATCAAGATATATCATAAGAGTATCTATATGATTCCTTAACATTAAAAAAAATGCTTAGAAAATGATCTTTTCTTGTGTCCATACAAACTTTAACAAGATTGAGGTAAATATGTGTGGTGACCACTAATAAACTTTGTTGTTAGTTCTTTCCTTATACCCATTTCACCCTGGTCCATTCTAGATTTTATGACATCTTCAGTCTTGCATGGTACATTCAAAAGAGAACTAATGACACTATCACATAGATTTATCTGAACATGCTTGACATTCATACAACGCCTAATTTTTAAAGGATTCCAATATGGAAGATCCCAAAATATTGACCTCTTCTTCAATATACATTTATTACATGTGGGGAGAGTACATGGTCTCTTATTAAATCTCTTGACAATGCATTTTACGCTTTCATAAAAATCATCCCTTAACATACATCTAAGGGGACTCCATTCCTCAATTGTCCCATTAAATGCTTTATGCAAACTTAAAGATGCATTTTTTGTAGAAACCTTCATTGTCCAAGACATGCATTCTTGACATGATATTCAAGTTGTATTGAATTGGTGTTTCCTCACATACACGACATGCTTTGGTTCCGTTCAGGCACTACCTAGATAGATTACTATATGTTGCAAAACAACATATCATGCAAATTTAAGGCTTGTCCTCATTAAGCATCATAAGTCATAATGCCTTATATCAAAAATTTCTTTAAGTTACCAATCATAGGGTCAAGGTAAACATCAATATCATTGCTAGGTTGCTTGGGGCCTGATATCAACATTGACCACATGATGTATGTATTTTTCAAATACAACCAAGGAGGAAGATAGTATATGACAATCATACCAAGAAAAGTGTTTTGTTGGTTTCTTAATGTACTATGGATGCATCAGCATAAAGTCCAAGTCTTAGAGTTCCTTGCTTCTTAGCCAAATTTTGGGTAAAATAAATAAATTTTTCTTTCATTGCGAGGAACCATACCCATGTTGTAGGACCTTTCCTTGTTTGTGTTTGCCTCCACATACCAAGATAAATTGTGTGATGTACCAAATTAACGAATAAGCACTAAAATGTTGTATTATAGTTAGATACAACATCAACTTGGTAGGAGATCCAATCTTGTTGTTACCTGAAGTTGTCATTTTGTACATTGAAACCCCACATTTTGGACAATCTTTCAAATCAATATAGCACAAAATCATTCTGGTGTGCATGTATCTTCTTAGATTCCATTGCTATTTGGTAAAACCATTTTCTTTGTTTCATAAATAAATATTGGAAGCATGTTTCCTTTAGGAAGAATTTCATTTCACAAAGACAACAAAATCATGAAAGTTTTGTTGCTCCACCTATTGTTAGCCTTTAGGGTATAGAATCTCAATACAACACTCATCCTCATAAACTTAATACAACCTAAGTATAACAATTTCTCTGTATCATGTGAAATGATTCTAAATAAGGAAGGTGTAATAGTAAGATTTACCTCACAACTATCTCACATCACATCAACCATGTAATTTGGTATTGGTTCACTCATATCAATATCAATGGACATTATTGTTTCCACACAAGTACCATTGTTGACATCTAGTAATCTCATAGTAAGAATCTCACCATGCCAGTACCACTATATACATCCATGTATTATCCCTTTAACAATTCTATGACTTTTAATTTTATCAACATTTTTTACTGTCAAGTTGATATTGCAAATCTTGTAGTGGAAATAGAACCTATCTCCAGTTTGTCTCCTATGTTCCCCAAAAAAACTTATAAACTCATTAATACTATTTTTAAATTCCACGGTGCAATGATTTTCAATGAAAATCCAACTTTGATGCATTGTTGCCCTAAGCAAATGTTGCCTTGAATATTAAATTTATTTGGTTTTGGCTACATCAATTTTGTTAAAAAATATGTATTTGAATTGAGACCAATTTAGTTTTTACAACAATATTTAGCATTCATATTGATGAATGTTTACCACCTATATCATTCTTGAACAATTAATCTCACTAGCAAGTATACAATGTGTATTTGACCTTTAAGAACATTTACAAAATATTTCCTCATAGTTTTCTAAATGCACCAGTGTAGATGGGTTATTTCCCACCTACATCACTACCCGAGAAAAAATAGGGAAATGACTGTCAAAATATTTTTAAAAACCAAAAACACATCATAAATTCACATACTAAGTGAGATTCGGTGTTCATGAACAATCTCAAAATAGGGACAAACCAAGATTTACAGTAATGAGTGAATCTTGAATGAGTTTTAAGGTCATCATGATATATGTATTTAACATTGATATTGATGAATGTGTGCCACCCATCCAATTCTTGAACACTTGATCCCACTAATGAGTGTGTAATGTGGTTTTGGCTTTCAATAATATTTTAGCAGCATTTCCTCACAATTCTACAAGTACACTGACGTATATAAACAAATACCCACCTACATATGTACCCAGAGAATGATCCAAAAATAGTTGTTGAATAAGCTTGACAACCAACAACCATATACAAATTATACACTGGCATCCTCAAATAGATTAAGTGTTCAAGAATAGTCCCAAACCGGGGACTATCCATGATTTTCTCCTAATGAGTAAATCTTGGATAAATTTCTAGGCCAATCAAATATATGTATTCAAAATTCATATTGGTGAATGTGCACAACCTTTCCCATTCTTGAATACTTAATCTTGCTCGTGAGTGTATTTGTGTGTTTGGCTTTCAAGAATATTTTGGTAGCATTTAACAACAATTTTTTAAGTACAACTATGTAGATGGGAAAATACCCACATGCAAATGTACCCAGTGAACAAGTGGGGAAACAACATCTAAATATTCTTAAAAACCAAATATGCAATATACACTCATTTCCTAAGAGATATTTAGTGTTCAAGAACAATCCAAAACCAAGGATTATCCAATAATTTCTCCTAATGACCAAATCTTGGACATGTTTTCATGTCAACATGATTTAGGGTTATGGTTGAGGGATTAAGGTTTATGGATTAGGGTTTAGGGACTCATTTTAAGGATTAAGGTTTAGGTTGAGTTTAGGATTTAGGGATTAGGTTTTAAGGATTTGGGTTTAGAATTTTGTATATTCATATCAGTTTTAGTGAAATCAAGTAGGTTTAAGTAGATTCATATCAAGTCATTATATGAATTCATAGATTTCAATATTAATTTATACAAAATTTAGGTTAAATAATACACTCAAATTCAAGAATAAATAAGTCTTCATCATACATGCATTTATACAATTATACATTCTAGACAGATCAAAAAGATATACATGTAGTTTATACAAGCCAAAATAAGGTATTATACATGCTCAAAGAACCAAAGAAGAAACTATACTCAGAAAACAATTACATATGTATTCTATTTATGCAAGAAATAAACAATTAGTACAACAAAAAATGACATGATTCTCTTATGAAGGAGGAAGGGACAACATCAAGGGAAACATGCACAATGGGGGAAGTAGGAATAGAAGGGGAAACAAACAACTAGCTTCAAGGGTGGTGAAGCGGATGGCATCAACGTTGGCAAAAAAAAGCAACAATAGAAAAAACTTCTGATGGTGGCAATGAGGAAGTAGCAGAAGTGGCAGTGGTGGGTTGTAGAAGGGGCATCACCTGTCAGTGGCAATAATAAAAGTATAGTTCTATAGTGATGACATGAGTGACTAGTTTTTGGCTACATTGGACAGTAGAAAATTTCATTCTTGTGGATCTAACCTACTATTTGAGTATTTCAGGGTTCAAGAAAATGAGTAGATTATACTAAGTGGATAGATGAGGCTCAATATGCTTAAATGTTTAATATTTTCATGATTGTACTCAGTCTAAGAACTTGTACAAGTATATAATGTACATATACTTAGATATCATGTAAATCAAGTGTTAGATCTTCCCTATCCACACAAAACCTTGTCTTAGACTCACATGAAGAATTTTGATGATAGGTTTTATATGAGTCATCAATATGACTTCCCATACATCGTAAATCCTTGTAAAAAGTCCTTCTCGGTCGACAATATTGTCGACCGAGATATAGCCATTGTAATAGGTTTAAACAAGAGAGAAACAAACACATATCCATTAGGGCCATCTGAACCTAGACAGTCGTCTGGTCGACAATATTATGGACCACCAGTCATTCATTTGACAATATTGTCAACCGAGAAAAGTTATGGAAACTTCACATTTAACGAATATTTTAGCCATTGCAACCCAACTATTTTCTACCTAACGGCTAGTTAAGCAATAAGAACACCTTAGACACTCCCTAAAACATCCCTAATCACTTTCAAAGCATTCCTATAAATAGGAGAAGCCTTAGGTCACTTAAAACACACAATCTACACTTGAGCATCCATTCTAGAGAGCAATAAAGCTAAGAATCACTTGCTATCTTGTATCTTGTGCTCCAAAGTTGTGTCCTATAGCTACTATATCCTAGCTAGCACATAAAAATTTCCATATTAAGTGGATAGGAGGTCTAAACACTTGATATAGGAATCAAGGAGTTGTACTTCATTGGTTAAGTATTTCTTTCTTCCAATCTATTTCTTTTTTATTATACTTTGTTCTCCTTAACTACTCCTAGTGTTGGAGGTTGTTGAAAGGAGGTTTCTTGGAGATACTTCAAGAAGGAGAAAGGATTCTCCAAGGTGTGCTTGAGGTTACTTCAAGAAGGCTTCTTTAAAGGAAGTTGGAGATACTTCTAGGTGAAGGATATCTTAAGTTGGTGGAGCTACTTCAAGGAGGTGAAGGCTGCTCCATGGACTTGAAGTTACTTCAAGAAGGCTGCTTCAAGGAGGTTGATGATTCTTCTAGGTGAAGGCTACTTCAAGGATGGTGATTGTATTTTATTGTAACATCCTTAAGAGGTAAATAAAATTAATCCCTTTCAAAATCCCAATTGGAGATAATTGGGTCGTGGACTGACAACCTTTGATTTAAAGGTTGGAATCACTCTACGTCAAAATGTCTTCCCTGTTTCCTCCTCCTTCTTTGTTTAAGTTTTTATTAAATTTTGAACTACTAAAAATCTCTATTCGACCCCCCTCTAGATCTATTCCATTGGTATCATAGTAGGTCTTCAAGGAGCCCTAACATGTCTTGACAAATGGGGGATAACTTGGTTAGCAACCTCAACATTAAAGGAACTCATGTCACCCGACCACCACCTTTTTATGGAAGCAACTATACTTATTGGAAAAGAAGGATGCAATTTTACTTCCTACGGATAAGCCTTGATGTTTGGAGGATGGTGTCCTTACCCTATGAGCTTCCTAGAATGGAGTTTGCAACATGGAATCTTGAAATGGTAAAGCAAGTTCAATTGAAAGCTAAAGAGGTAAGCATTTTATATTATTCTATTTCAATTAGTGATTTTAGTAGGATATCCTCATGTAAAACTTCTTATGAAATATGGCATAATCTTTCAATTACACATGAAGGTACAACTCAAGTTAAGCATACCAAGGTTAACATGCTTAAACAAAAGTTTTAATAATTTTGTATGCAAGCTAATGAGTCTAACAGTGAAATGTATGCAACGTTTTCTTGTATTTTCAACATCTTGAATTCCTTGGGTATGTATACAAGTGAGGAAGATCAAGTTTCCAAGATTCTTAGATCCTTGCCTCCAATGTACAAGCCAAAGGCGACGGGCATTGAAGAAACCAATGATCTTACCACATTGAGAATGGAGCAACTTATCGGAAATCTAGAAAGTCATGAAGTTACTCTTGAAGAAGAACAAAGATTGGAGTTGGGGCTTCAAAAGGGAATAAAGGACATAAAATTTAAAGCATCAACCAAAGCACAAGTCATCACTCAAGAAAGTGATGAAACAAGTTGAGAGGAAAATGAAGAGGATACACTTATTGTAAAATGTAAGCAGTATAGAATATTTAAATCTAACAAAAATTCTTATGTTCTTCCTCTTATTCCATTAGGTTCTTTGAATGTGGCAAGAAGGGACATTTAAAAATTGATTGTCCTAAAGTCAAGAAGAGAAACAAATTCTCTCTCAAGAAGAAAGTAAAGGCCTACAAAACAACTTGGGATAATTCAAGCGACGATAGTGAGAGTGGAGAAGAAGAAGTACAATGTTTCATGTCTAAAGAAGACAAGGTAAGTTTTTTCATTGATTGAAGAAAAAAATGAGGTAAGCCTTCTTGATTTATCTAAAGAATATCTAACGACTAGCATGGAAGAACTACATGATAAATATGTTGATGTAAAAGGAAATTAAAGAAACTTACAAAAACTAATGATAATATGTATGCCAAACTAAATGATCTTACTTTTGAAAAAGAAAGTGTTATGTATGAAAAAGATACTTTGAAATCATCTATTAATGATTACAATATCAAGTTGCTTGCTCCAGAAACCAACAATAATCTTCTTTCTCAAGAAAAGGTTGAATTGCTTACTAAGATGAATAATTATCAAACTCAACGTCTTCTATTTTATCATTCACATTGTGATATCATTGTTAGATAAAGTGATTCTTTTCTTTCAAGTTTATATAAAGAAAAACTAGATATTGCAATGAATATTCATGAAATTACTAAGTTACAAAACATTGTAATAGTTAAAAGAGTAATAATATTCTTGATAAAATCTTGGAAAACTCTTTTGGACAAAAAGGAAGAAGGGTTCTAGGCTATGTACCTAAAGAGAGATCTTTACAAAAGCCTAGAATTAGAAAAACACAAAAACCCAAAAACAAGGTCATGTATGTGCCTAAAGACCATCTAGCTCATGATGATAAAGCTAAGAAGAGAAATGAAATTGATTTTGTTTGTTGTCATTACTATTTACATCTTGTACATTACTCATTCTCTTATCCATACAAGAAAAAGGATGTTGACTTGGTTTGGATTTCAAAACCCCCAACTTAAAATTGTAGGACATATTCAATGAGATTTGACCTCAACTTCATTTTGAAATTCATAATGTATTATCTCAACTAAAAAAGCTTTAACTTATCTATTCTTGTATGTTTTGATTGCTTAATTGTGTTATCCAAAACTAATAGCATGATTTTCTTAAATTAGAAATGTTGAATCTACTAAAAATGCACAAAACTCCATCTTGGTCGACAAACAGCTCGACCGAGATCTCTTCTAATCAATGAAAAGTTCGACTGAAGGTGGTTCTGTCAAATTGTTTTTACTAGAAAATCTTCCTGGTTGACAAGTAGTTCGACCTAGAATTCTCTCGATCAAAGAAAAGCTCGACCGCTGATAGTTTTTTGATAACCATTTGTTGAAAATAAAATCATCTAATTGCAAATAGTTTTGGTGATTCAGATCTATAATGGACTCTACATATTAGATTGTTCTAATATTTGAATGATCCTAACCTAAAGGATCTCTATATGGGGGGACCAAAGATTTAATACGTTGCATGTTTGTACGGTCTATTGAAATTTTTCTAACATTCATATAACCGGAAATAAGAAGATTTTCATACACTTGAAGAAAAGGTAAAATTATTGGTCACATTTTGGGAAAACTTTAAAGGTAAAACTATTGGCATAGGTGATGTTGGTACAACTTTCTAAATGTGCTATTTGTAAAAGAACTACATCATAATTACTATGACAATGGTTATGATTTATAGGAAAATATCAAAAGGTAAAATGATTATAAACCTATTAACTCTATGGATACTATTTGAAAACAATGAATTGTTAATGGAATAAAAAGATTGTTCATACATTAAACTTTCTTAGAATATAATCATTACCTAAATTTTTGTGATAAATCTGAAATTTGTGTCTTTTAGGAAACCAGAGGTAAGATTTCTTTTCAAAACTAAAACGTTGCTTCACTATAACTCATTTGAATTTTATCTATATGTGGTGAAGGATGTTATCTTCTCTTCTACAAAAGTTGAATTTGATCTCAAGACAAAATAGGGCTTTATCTTGGAATATTCCACATATAGCAAAGCATCTAGGATTTATAAGTCTACGTCTCAGAGAAATGAAGAATAAATAATGATTATATCCAAAAAACTCAAGAATTAGTCATATCTCCTAAAATATCCGATTATTGGACAATTGTTTACCAAGAATAATTCAAGAGATTTGGTTCCTAAACCTAAAGGAAAAACATTTGTTCGAACAAAATGGGCATTATAAAGCTAGGATATAATGAGAGAAAATATAATTTAATATGACTTATGTATCTATGTATAGATTTGAGGTCGTTCATATGTTATTTAACTCTAGCTACTCATAAGGATATCAAACTCTTCAAATGGGTAAAAAATTGTTTCCCTAATAGAATCATAAGAAGAAATATGTGTTGTTTAAACACATGACTTGAAAAATGATTTAATATGAATAAAGAAAGTTGTTTGGTCAATTATGCAAATATAGAAAGAAAGGTTATATCTTGATCACATTAGATTAGTTGCAAGTTTTGAAATTCTGTAGAACTTCCTCTCAGCCAACAAGGAGTTTGACTGGGGGGCACCTAGGTTGAAGTCATAGTCGACTAAAAATAAGCCTCGCAAAATGCTTAAAGCATTCACTTGCACCTGACATTGGTATGTTAAATCTATAATTTGCTCATCATGTGACATAATTAGAATGAGATAAATTTCTAAATTAAAATAGGGAAAGAAATAAGATTGCTTAAGGATCATAAAAATTGACTCATAGTCTTACTTGATCAATTGATTTTAAAATTGGTTATGATTTGAAATATGTTAACATTTTTTAACTCACTTTTGTTATGAGATTAAGGGGGTGCTTACAAAATTATTAGATATAATGTGCATATCTTTTTTATCTTGCTCTTAATTGGATTCTCTATACCGATATGGTCTTAACATACCTTATAATTGGTTAGAGATACATTTATTGATCCCATTGTGAGCGTAAAGGAATCTCATATCATTTCAGGGCTTAACATCCCTTGTGAACGGTAGAGAAATTAATATACAATTACATTTATAGATCCCACAATGAGCCTAAAGGAATGTCATATCATTTTAGGTCTTAACATCCCTTGTAAAGGGTTGAGAAATTAATATTATATTTTAAATTGTGGCTAAATTTGACATTCTTTTTGAAGTAAACAACAATGGCGGAGTAATAAATTAAGGAGTCTTATTGATTTACACATATGATTATCTTTTTTAAATGACAAAGGGGGAGAAATAAAATAAAGCAAAATAAAGTAAAATAGAAAATATTCTCAAGAGTTTCATGATCTCTTGTCCTGACATTAATTTGCGCTAAATTACCTTAAATATGGATATCATGTTCCATATCATCTTTACCATATTAGCATACATTTTATGAGATTCAAGGATTTATTCATCTCAGGTATGTCACATGTATGAAACTCATTTCATTTAAAAATATTTCGCTTATATTTTATAAATGTTTGTCATCTTCGAAAAGGGGGAGGTTGTTGGCCAAATTGGACATTTGCATACCCTTTGTTTTGATGATGACAAACATTTCATTCTTGTGGGTCTAACGTTCTATTTGAGTAATTTAGGGTTCAAGAAAATGAGATGATCATACTAAGTGGATAGTTGAAGATTAATGTGCTTGTACTCAATGTAAAAATGTGTACAATTATATAATGTACAAGTAATTAGATATCATGTATATCAAGCAATAGATCTCCCAGATCCACCCAAAACCCTATATTACACTCACATGAAAACTTTAGGGTTGAAAAGTTTAATATGAGTCATCAATAGGACCTCACATACATTACAAATCCTTTAAAAAAGTCCTTCCCAGTCGACAATATTGTCGACTGAGATATAGTCATTGTAATATGTTTAAACAAGAGAGAAATAATAATATAGCCATTAGGGCCAACTGAACCCAGACAATCATCTGATCGACAATATTGTGGACTGAGTGTCATCCAATCGACAATTGTTCTGAAAACTTCGCATTCAACGAACATTTTAGTCTTTGCAACCCAACTACTTTCTACCTAGCATATAATTAAGCACTAAGAACACTCTAGAAACTTATTAAAACCTCCCTAATCACTTGCAAACCATTCCTATATATGGGAGAATCTGTAAGGCAATAAAACCACAAAAGCTACACTTGATCATCCATTCTAGAGAGCAACAAAGCTTGCTATCTTCTTCCTTATGCTCCAAAGTTGTGTCATGTAGCTACTATCTCCTAGATACCACATAACAACGCCCATCATAAGATGATAGGTGGTGTAAATGCTTGATATTAGAATCAAGGTGTTGTACTTCTTTGGTTAAGTATTTCTTTCTTCCAATCTATTTCTTTTGTATTATACTTTATTCTCCTTAACTACTCATAGGGTTGCAGGTTGTTGAAAGGAGGTTGATTGGAGATACTTCAAGAAAGTGAAGGCTACTCCAATGTGTGCTTGAGGTTACTTCAAGAAGGCTACTTCAAAGGAGTTTGGACCAACTTCTAGGTGAAGGCTATCTCAAGGTGGTGGAGCTACTTCAAGGACGTGAAGGCTATTGTAAGGACTTGAAGTTACTTCAAGAAGGATGCTTCAAGGAGGTTGAGGCTAGTTCTAGGGGAAGACTACTTCAATGAAGGTGATTGCATTTTATTGTAACACCCTTGAGAGGTAAATAAAAGTAATCACTCGATGGTCGTTGCCAATTTATTATGACACTTTTGTTTTGGAAATCAAAGTTGAAATCTTTTTGTTTTGGATCTTTACAAAAATGACGTTATATTAGTCAACACAACATGAGAAAAGTTTTACTAGTTGGAGGGTAAGTTTGATGATAATATAACAAATGTGTAGATTATGGCCCAACTATGAGGCAAATATGAGAATTTGTGTGTTTAGTTTGCAGAAATTATCATCATTTGTTTTTTGATAAATGGACCAACCTTCACAAATGAACTCAATTGATAATGAGTGGAACTCTCTCCATATTCTTGGGAGGGTAAACAATATTGAACATTCAATAGGATTCTAAATTCTTTGAGGAGTTTTATTAGCTTGTAGTGTGGGATATTGGGGTAAGTAAAGATTGTTGTGATCTTGGTATTTGTATGAACATTTTTGATAGTGTTATTTTCATGTTACAAAAGAATTGGAATGGAGGTGTTTATGATCTTGTCAATACAACATGACTAGGTCTTCATTTTAAACATTAGGGTTCAAAACCTCAATAGCATAGACATTGATATTCTTTCATCCTTTTCAATGCATGCAATTACTTGGATTAGTAGGGTGCATACCAATGTGTGTTATGTCATTGTGGTAACAGCAGTAGGTAATATTAATTTTGGTGGATGCATCAATGTGAATTTAAGTGGAATATTTACTTAATTAGATATGCCCTTCCCAATTGGATTGTTAGCTGCTCACATTTTAAGCATGTTTAAGGATCAACATGAGATGTACTAACTATTTATGTCTAGGTAGTCTTCTTGAAGACATTATCATATGAATCACCAATTCTAAGGGAGAAATAAAAATGTGTTCCCCACTGGGTCTTAGTGGCATGCTAACTTATATATACGGGACACCTTTATAGTGTAGTCTAGTTTTAAGCACTTGTTTGTGTGTGTAAAATCCACCATGAGCATGAGTATCATTTTTCCAAGTTTGACTGAATATGGGATCTTGGTTCTCATGACCTTTAGATAGGGGTATATGATCCTTGTTGGGCATTGACATCATGACTTTACAAACAAATATTATTTTATGGCATCAAAAAATTCATCACAAGCACATTCCTCATTCATTTTATTTGGTTTGGATTATGTGGAGATGGTGGTCAAGACCACATGATGAAAGATTTGAGCTATTGTGGTCGATGATGTCATGATTTTGTAGATTTTACAACCACACATCTTATGGTGAAATTTCACTTGGAATCATAGTCACATATGTGCTCAAAGCCATAGGATAGATAGGTCATGTAGAAAAATGGTGATGCTTACCTAAAGAAAGCTATATTTTTTTATGAGGACTAATAAGGATGACTACCTAAGCTTTGGTAGTGAGTGGTACATAAATAATGGTAGAAGATGTTGACCAATTACTCTTCATCTAGATTCATTTGTGTCCTAGTGGATGAGCTATAGGTGATAGCAATGGAAATTAGTGAAATGAAGTGTTCCCATGTTTGGATGAAGGCTTTTACATCAAGAAAACCATTCAAGTTGGCAATTTGGAAAAATAGTTGTGTCATAATCCAAGTATAAATAGGTGTCACTTTGTTCCCTTAGACCTAGGTGTCACTTTCTTCATTCCTACATCTAGGTTTCAGAAATGCATGCAATTATTCAACAAAATCCAAGTATTAACATTAAGACCTATGTTTGAGAAAAAGATCCCCAATTTAATTGATACAATCTAAGGATAACATATGATTTAGAAATTAGGGGAAGCATAAAGTTTGGATTATCATCATGGTTTAATCATGAAAGATCATAACTAGTCATATTAGATCAACCTAAAGCAACACAGTCGCATTTCCAAGTCATAGAACCATTAAGTAGGTCAAGTTAGAATTCAAATCTACAGTATGATATATCTAATCATTTGAAGTCTTAATACAACATGTTTTCACATTAGAAGATGATAGTTACAACATTGGGGTCCAAAGGTAGGATAAATATTATGTTTTGGTCTAATTAGTGTACAAGGATGAGCCTTTATGCCATATGAGGTACTCATTGAAAAATGGCATAAGATCTTTGTAGATCATGTCACATAACATGAAAAACTTTATAGGTTTTAAGGCTAAAATATATCATAATGACAAATTATAATAAAGTCCTAAATTTGGTCAAGCCATATCATATATGTGCATGAAAGAGCAAATTTTAGGTCATTTATGGTCAAGATGATCATTAGGGTACATTTAGATGGTCCAATACATCAATCACAACAAAAGGGAACTAAAAGTATTGATTTAGGGGATTATTGTAGCTAGGGTTCATTTGTGATACACATAATGCATGAATTGGGGTGATTATTATTCAAAATGTCATAATGGGATCATTCCAATTAAATCAAGGAAAAGTTGTGATAAATTAGTATGGGATAGGAACAACATTGAAACGATGGGTTTTTTTTTCTAAAAACAATGGTATATAACATAATAAATTTCATTATCGGGTAAATAATATACAATATTTGGAAGTGATAATACTAATTAATGATTTTCGGGGGGGGGGCAATTACCATAATTGGGCCAAGGCTCAAGTACAAACCATGGGGCATGTGGCTAGGGGTTTGTGAGGGCACATTACAGAGAGTCTTAGGGTTAGGGAGAGGAAATAAAAGTTGAATAGGGGGATTGGCAGAATGGGAAGTAACTTTTATAAATGGTATGGGTGTATGGGAGTGTTGTTATGGTAAGAAGATGACCAACAACCATTTGAGGAGGGTAAAGGAGGTGGCACCTAACTAAAAGTACCCCACCAAGGGGTTCATTGGGCTTGATTGTATAAGGATGAAAGTCAATGGACCCAAACGAGTGTGAGGTACATGCCTAGAGGATGCCTAAAGCGCTCCAAAGTAGAAAGACTTCCACTCTGCTATAGTGACAAGTAGGAGGTTAGGGACAAACTCATAGTCGTTGAATCGATTGCAGATCCATGACAACATGGAAATTTGACTACACATTGGTATTGACCCAAGAGCAAGAAAAGGAAAGATAGGAAAGGGGGATAAAAATAAATGGGCCATACAATGATTTTGAACCAAAACAGCCAACCGAAGTCTGAAACAAAGGTGTAAAAAGGCTAGACATTAGGCTTTTGAATGTCACAACTTCACATGGTCATATCTCCCCCCTCTTAGCTCTATTTTGGTTGAAACTTGGTCCATTGGAAAGGTGAGGCACCTTTCCCTTATAACACAAAATTAGAGTAGAAAGAGAATCATATAGGGTATAAATATCAAGATAAAGGGAGAAATGTATCACCTAGGTGCAACCTACATTTTCTTATTAAAGTGAATGTCAAAAAATTACATGCAATGGTAACTTTACTCAAATAAGGCATCAACATGCTATCTAAAAATGAAATGAAGGTAAGAGATAGAATTTAGTGCTATGTAGAGATAGAGTGCAGATTCATGAAGTGAGAGAAAGATCTACTCCATCAAATCAACATCCCTAGAAAAAATCCCAAGTGGGAATTGGGAAAGCAACTAAGGGTGCCACATTTTATGGGATCTCAATTAAAATAAAATAGTAATGAACATCCAATAGAACATTAGGAGGAATCCTAGACCACATGAGGAGCATACATGTGAATACCCCAATATTTAAGATCTCTAAACATGCAAAATAACTATGGACTAATAAAAAAATGTCAGATAAATTCCCAAATGGAATGAGTTACACAACTAGGGCACCATTTTTTAGGATTTCAAATGTCACAAGAGGATGATGAACATTCCAATAAAATGTTATAATTTATCTGAGGTGGGACAGGGTGGAGAAATATGGGGTGCCCTATTTTTTTAGATCTCAAAAGGCATCAAATTTCCAAACATACATTAACAAGATGAGACATCCAAGGTAAGGTGTTACATGTTTCATGGGGATGGTGTTAGGCACCATCGAGATACCTAAATTTAGTATTGCCGATCCTACCAAGGTAAGAATGAGTATTGCATTGAACTTGTACGCCAGATGAAAAAAATACAAGAGAAAACATACATGAATGTCAATGGCAAGAAATGTGGGTTATCAAATACATAATATACAAAATATGATCGATGCAATGTTCTCATATCATCACACCATAGTTGGGTTAGGGGGTGGAAAGGGTCTACATTTTTTTAAACTGCATTTATCTTTCTTGAATATTGTAGGTGAAGATGGATAATCATTTCATCGATTTCTTCATGAAAAATGACAAGTTGGATCGTTAAGGTCCCCAACCATAGAGGTTTTACTTGAGTTTTGGAGTTTGAATATGCCAATCTTGGGATGGCTATCTATTTAGTGAATGTGTGTTAATCTCTTTTCCTAGTTTGTAACCCAAATAAATGATGGTCACAGGTTTGTTTTTGTAGGGACTAAGTTTTCAACTTAGAACTAGTGTTAATTAAAACTGATAAATAATAACAAATCCTTAAACTAGATAAAGGTTGACCTGAGGGACACCTTGTGTTTTAGAGAATTGAATGATAACCGATAATCTGGTCCCAAGGAGAAATAACATTGGAAGGGAAATAGTGGGATGTGCGCTTGGAGGTCGTCTCTCTTTTTGGGTCCCTAAAATAGTTTTGAATGGGATTTGACTATTTCATGTTGGAGTTTGACCCACCATGTAACACTCCGTCCCACACAAAGCAAGATTTCTCAAAACAAAACCGCAGAAGAAAGCTTAATAAGCAGATTATCAGAAAAACACTTAAATTTTAAACCATTTCATAAAACTTCCAAATCACAAGAACCTTTACATATAAGTTCTTTCATTCCTCAAAGCATATACAAGGCATGCTACCAAACTAATATCGAAGAACTATTCCAGAACATATATACATGATTCCACCACATCTAGTACACAAAAGGGAACATAAAGAAAGCACATTCACGAAACATCTACAAAATGTTCCTGATGACCGAAGCGTACAAGGACGACTCTAGGACTCTATCAAAAAAAGACATCCAGCAACACTTTCAACCTTATCAACTACTACTCCTCTTGCTTCTCCTCAACCCCTACTGCATGATCTCTACCTCCTCATGCTCATCCACTTAAAAAGGGTGTGAGAAACCCACGAGGTGAGATTCCAAATCTCAACGGGAGATATAACTCACCACCAACTCTATTATTATCACAAATAGGATAAATAAAATAGCAACATAATTACAAGTGTATGAACATGTAATTACTATTAATGTGATCTTAACAATTTAAAAGGAATATGAAGAACATGCATATTTCATATCAACAATACTATATAAAGATCAAGCAAGGCCTCATCCAATGTTTCCGTATTTTAATCCTATATAATTATACTAGACGACTGATTATGTATTTTATTATGCCCCAAGGATTGGAGTCGTACCACCCAAATCCAACCGACCACTTGATAAGTCAGAATTGGTGCAATACAAGGTCTAATGGAAGAGTCAAAATCCACGACCTCACCACACTTCTTGGTCAACATAAGAGAAAACATCACTGAGACATATCAGTCAACTACAATAATGACATATAGTCAAATTTAGGGATTGGCTCATGCATGGCCATCCACATATATAATCATAACTAGCTCACCTTAGTACATGTACGCCACTAGAAGAACATGCTCACACATGGTCGTTCTAACAAGAAGGGTGGCTCATGCATGGCCATCCATACCACCACGAGATCGACTCATGTAGGGTCATCTCACACACATCATGTAGTTAAGGATACAAGGAATTACTCAATTTTTACCCCACATATTCAAAAATATGTGTTCCGAGTTAAACCCATTTTACCATTTAGAAAATGTTGACACTGAATGGATCTATGGCACATGGAAAGCTATAAGATTAAGCTCCACTTGATTAATTAGGTTATTTAAACATCTTCAGCATCAATCAAGTTACAACATACAACCTCTAAACGTAATCTATATAAACAAGGGCATGACACATCACCAAAACATACTAAAGCATATAGGGTGTGATCTCATCACATCCTGTCTAATTTTCAACTTGTGTCCATCACAAGGACCACATATCTTGGGGTGACAAACCCTTCTCTTATCACTGAGGAAAATCATCTCATGCAAGGAAATAAGCCATCATTAGTTCATAAGACCATTCACGTCCTCTTTCAAGGATGTCAACAACACTTTATACCTCACAAGGCCCATTCAAACAGACCATAACCACCATAGCTCATACCTAACTATGCACATCAACTGGTGTTGCCTACATGGTTAAAAACTGATAACAGGAAAGAAATACATCATCAACACCATCATCTCATAGGATTCATGCCATACATTTTACATCATTAGAATTAGGGTTTACAAGGTTAGATCAACAACCACCCTTAGATTATTACTTTCCTCATCGTTATGACACATATTATGAGCTATAGAACCATAGCTCTCATCATCATCCATACAACAACTCCATAGGGTATCACATGATTCCATGTGACCCTAGCATCAACATGGTATATCTTAAATGCCATCACAAAGCATCAATTAGGGTTTCAATATAGGATATCAGATCCCTCAATATGTTGAGAAACCACACCAAGAGGGTTATTGGTTTAGGGTATACAAGGTGATCAACTAGGGTGTCAGTCTACCAACTAGGATGGTATATATGTTAGGCATCACTATATAGGTGCATCAAGTAACAACAATTCAAGGAAAGGGTGTCGGCCAACCCCTTTTGTCAGGCAACACCAACACAGGTGTTACGGGCATCAGGGGTAACAGGCAATGCCCTAGGTTATCAGCATAGCAAGGTAACGATTCTCTAAGGGTTTCAGGAATGCTTCAAATAGTGACGGGTTGTCAGGGGATATTGGGCAACACTCATCTCTATAAGCAACACATACATGGCCATACCCCAAACTGTGATGGCTACAGGTGTGTCGGCCAGAAATGACACCAAGGGCATGATGGTCTAGCCATAGCAACCCAAATGTATTGTTGATAGCACCTCACTTTATGCTTTCTTTGTATATATTTTACACCACTTTTAGAATAACTTTAGTCGACTTTGCAGACACTTTATTTGTCTTCTTGATTAAAGCCTTGTTTTGTTGATTTCAGGAGTCATCCAACCGCGACCGCGGTTATTCACCAAAGACTACGATCGCAGCTTCTCCAAAGACCAAGACCACGGTTACTCACCAAAGATCATGATCGCGGTATCTCCAAAGATCGTGACCACGGTCTCTCCAAAGATCACAGCTGCGGTCTCTCCAAAGATCACGACCGCGACCTTTCAGAGACCGCGACCGAGGTCCTAGGGAGGATCGCAGTCAATAAAGATTGTGTCCGAGGAGGAATAAAGGAAAGATCCCAACCGCGGTCTTAAGTTGGGGCAAAGACCGTGACCGCGGTCTTAAGTCGGTGGAAGGCGCTTATAAATAGCACCCCCGCCTGTCTTGTCAAGACATCAGATCAGAGAGATCCGATCCTGATACCAAGAAGTGTCGCCGCATCCCAGACCCATTGCCGACCATCCATCAGTCTTGGAACTCTGGAGTGAAGGCCGAGGAGAGAGAAGATGACCACTTGTGCCTGCCGCTTCTTCGAGAGAAGGATACATCCCTGTGGTAGATCCATATCTGAATAAGTAGTGTGTAGTATCACATTTATTCTCCTCTAGATCTATCACTTCCTCACACTGTACTCACCTCCATTCTTTGTGGTATCTCATGGATCTACGCTTCTATAGCGCTGCCATGTTACCCGCAAGCACGAGCGGCTAAACACCATAACTTGGGTTGGGAGTAGCCACTAAGGCTCTCCCAACATGTATATTGTCTCTTTCTTTTGAATATACATATTCTTATCAAGATTATCTCCTTGCACCTGTTTTAATGCTTCACTTGTATACTTAGCTACCATCTTGTGATGTTTGATTGTTGATGTCTCGAGAGAGTAATATCACTTTTATCCTGTGTCATGGAGTAGTATGAATGCACGAGAGTGTTGAAATGCTAATGCTTTAAACCATATGTTTTGCTACGAGATTTTTGGGTCTATATCAATCTTGGACTACTATTTTCCTAATTTGATAATCAATTAATGAGAGGTAACCTTTAAGTACATATTGATTGATTAAAATACTTTGAGTTAGTGAGATATGTTTCCTAATCAATTAGTTATTAGTTGGTTTTTTTTAGTTCGTTTTTAAAAATATGTTTCATTTTGTTAGGGATTTCTTATTATTTGATGATTGTAGAGTTATGGAAAGAGGAATAGTAAAATTTATTTTGATTTACTCATCACAAATAAATAAGAAGGAATTTGTTTTGTTATCTCTATCTTTATATCATATTTTGGATGAAATATTATTATTTATGTTAATTGCATTACAATCTAGGATTTTGTAATTAATTAGTCAAAAATAACAATAAAACTCTAATCTTATTTCAATTAGATTTTGGGATGTTACACTGACCAATTGACCTCAAAAGAGATCGGTTGGTTGACATTCGCTCCAGATCGATCAACCTACACCATTTGGCTACCTTGAAAGATCAATCTCAAAAGAGAACTTGATTGATTAGTCCATTCAACAACCAATTTGCCTCCAGTTCTAATACTCACTATTCAAGATATCCCTAAGGAAGAAGACAAGCATTTGAACACCACAGTTCCTTATTCGTTTTATTTTGTAGTTTAAGCATTTTTTTATACATATACATTGCTTATATCGTATCGTCTATCAAGTGTGAGTAGTCTTCTTGATACGGTACGTGAAGTAGCCCCTCTAGCTATTTTTTCTCTGTTATTTGAATCTAAACTCGTGAAGCTTGTTATATTTTAAATCAATTGTTTATTACTGATTTATGTGTTTGTCCAACATATATGCATGTTCATTTGGACATGGGTGTAGAAAACCTCAAACTAAAGGCCAAGGATAACACAATAGTCCTTGATGGGAATTTTGGATAGGTGTTTCTTGAGGATATAGCTACATGATCTCTAGGTAACACAAAAGTGAGTTACCCCATTTTAGTCTTAATTCATGAAGGAGAGATTCACTTAACCTAATGTAATGTGTTCATGTGTGTTGTGATGCAGTGAGAGAGTAAACTATTGGTAGCACACCCTAGTGTTTTTGTAATATGTTAATCAAAACCTTAATCTAGCCTTGTGCTATTTTTAAGACTAACATAATGAACCAATCCAAAATTTTTTGAAAATTATCAGTTATTGTATGATCATTTTGATCAAAGGATTTTTAAAAAACATTGTCTTTTGAGTTAGATCGCAATACTATAATACGATTAGATGTTTCCGCTTGCGGATGGTGATTATTGTATGTAGTGGGGATTTTTCCCTATGTGCATTTTCCTATGCAATAAATCACACATCATGGGGTCTGCATAATATATGCACCACTTATCTCACCTTCTTGTGTTGACCTGTAACATACTAAATTTTGAATGTAATCTCCGTGTAACCCTTTTCCCTAAGTTTTCTTCTCATTTATGTCCTTTATGTCATTGTTCATTAATTAGAGGAATTTATAATGGTTTCATGAACATTTGTTCAATAATTATACCAATTGAATGGTTTATATACAAATACCTCAGTGAAAGCTAATTTAAGGATCTAAAACGCAAAATCACTACTTACGTCGAACTATGGTAAATAAGCTCATGATAGAAGTGTAAGGACCCAAACCTTATTTAATGTGTTGAACAACCTTAATTAAGATAATTAAGTTCTCTAAACCTTAATATAACATTGTTTGCTATTTTGAAATCATGACATCAGCTTAAGTTTCAATTTTGGTCCAATTTGGATGTTGTTTGTGCAAGTTATGCAATTTTTGTGCACATTTTGGATTTTTTTTGCAATTGAACCAATTGGGAGGTTTTCTTTGCAAATTTTCATATGCCTTATGATCATTATATGTTTCCTTATCAATCGAGCTTGTTGGGCCATGGGACTCCAAGTTTTACCTTGGTTGGGAGGTGTTTCTCTTCAAGGGTATTTTAGGGATTTCCCCCTTTATGGATGAGCTTATCTTTAGGAGTTATAAACCATTGGGGTGGTTTCTTTGTTTGGAGGTCAGTGTTGGGACTAGATAAACGATAATTTATTGCTAAGAAGTCTCTAAGAGATATGGAACAACTGTTTGCATGACCATAGAAGCTCTAGGCTATGGACACATGGAAAGCTCCATGGACACCTCATGATTGACTCCTTCCATATCCATAAAGGCTTGCATGTCCATGGGTACCCTTAGACATGGATACATGGAAGGTAACTTGACACCTCATTATTTTCTTCTTCCTTATACATAAAGGATTGCATGACCTTGGGCACCCTTAGACATGGACACATGGAAAGTAGCTTGGACACCTCATGCCTTGCTTCTTCCTTAACCATAAAGTTTTATATACTCCTTCCTTACATCCTAATCAGAATATTTGATCCATATCACCCCAATCCTACTTAGAACTTAGTACTCTCTCTATTTGTCCACTCATGAGCTTTCCCAAGGTATAAGAAGATGCCATCTTGGTGAAGAAGGTCTTCTAGGGTTTCGTCTATGCTCATCTAGGGTTTCTAAAGTCACCTTTTGGCATTTTTTGACCAAGGCAAGTAGGTTTCTTTCCCTTTTCCTATATTTTCCCTTCTATTCTTCTTCCTTCCACCTTCCTCCAGGTTGGAACCCTGGTTTTTCATGGCATAACTCCATCTAAATAACAAAAACTCTTCTTTACATGTGCCTCTTGTTTCAGGTATGTATCATTGAGAAGAAGGTGATTCTTGCTCGAGTTTGGATCTTGTGCTTTGAGCTACCAACCCATCTTACTTGAGTTTCTTGCTTATTGGGATCTAATCTTCTTTATAGAGGCATGTTACATAACTTTCTCCTCATTCATTACTTATTATAAGCTTGTTAGTTCATATTCTTATGCTTAAATGATGATCTCAACCTTTAGAAGATGTTCTTGTTTAGGGTTTCATTTCTTTGTTGTTCTATACCTTGTTACCAACTCTAGATGAACCTGAAATGATTGGTACATCCCTCCTAGGGTAAAGGATGACCTAGGATATGTTGTGAGGGTTCAAGTCATTGGTCATCCCCCCTCTCTCTCTTCCTCACTTGCAACTAAATTGCTGACATGTCATTTTCTAGTTGGTCAAAATTGGAAAATTCATATCTTTTAAATTGTTTGTCCAAAATGAATAAAAGAAAATATGTTTTAGAATCAGAAAATTAATCTCTATCTAATAAAAATGCTTTCGAGGTCTGACTTCAAGCTTTTTGCAAAGGTGATGTTTGGAATATGATTTAAATATATAAAATCCATAAAGCCAATGAAGTGGCACCCCAGTGGTAAAAGTGATGATGTAAGACTGAGAGGTCATGATTTCAAACCCAAGCGACGGGATAATGAATCACCAATTATCTTAAAAATAATCTATAAAAATTACAACTTAATCACCATAACTTCAAAATTGACATAAAGATATTTTTCTTGATCAGGAGAACCTATTTAGTCCAATGGTGAAATTTACAGAGTCTAAATTTGAGTTTTAAAAAAAGGGTCTAATCTTAGGGTTTCTATGCAATAATTTGCAAAATCTACACTAATAAATGTTAATAAATTGAAATAGGCCAAACTTGAACTTGTAACATCTAGAAGTGATGGACGTTGGTATTTGAACACAATAAAGAGGTTTGTGCATTCTCATACCCTAAGTTTAGATATATGCAAACCAAACCCTATATTCCTGAATGAGGCACTACATGAACCCTATTTTCTCTATTTCATGACCCTTTTGCTAAATTGCATCAAAAAATTGTACTGATATTCTATTTCTTGGGTATTGTACCCCACTACCATGTTTCAAATATATTATGCTTCTACTTTCCATAGATTCTCTAAGCATTTTGATTTTATTAAACTATTTAGCTAATGTACTGGTACATATGTACAACCACCTATAGATAGGGCATGTGTTATTTTGCCTTGGGGAGTGTGTTATTCTCACCCATATATAACTTGTATAGGTGACTAGGAATGAGTTATTTCTCCCCTCACCTATAGGTTGGGTTTGGTAGGTGCCTCAACCCTACTTAGTTAATGTAGTCAGTATTTATCATGCATGCAATTCCTTTAATGTTATGGCAAGCATCTATTTTGATTATTTGTAATACTCTCAATCTCTTCATTTATTGATGAACTAATAGCCTTTACTTCCGAGTTATTTTCTTTTTTTTGTTCTTATTCAATATATGACACACACCTTATTTCTCTGTCTTGCTGGGTGATTGCCAACCACCTAGGTTTAGACAAGGTGTCGAACAAGACTAAGGAGAACATAGCTTACAACATGGACCTAGCTCATGGAGATGTTGCTTTGAGACAGACTTGAAGTAGTTTAGACTTCCCTCTATCTTATATCCTTTTTTGGAATCTTCATGTAAACCCTTATGGGAGGTTCTGAAGTTCTTTTGTAATCTTGTTATAAAATTGAGTATAGTCAATGAATTTATTCTGCTGCTACACTTTGGTCTTTTGCATACCAATAATATAGATTCAAAAATTTTACTCCTATTCCAACATACCTTATATGCATGTTTGGAATGGTTTCTTTATTCTTCAAATTTTAATAAGTGGGTGATTTCGCCTCTTTACATGACCATTCTACTATGCATCATCCAAAAATGCCCCAAAGGACCATAATGTGAGCTTTGCATCAGACACACGCCCCTCATTTAGTCCTCTCGTCTTGACCAGTCAACTTATCATCGTTCGTAGAATGTCTAAGAAGGCTTTAGTGGGTGGGACGCCTATCGTACACATATCTTGTATTTATTTTCTTGATTGGTTTGACCAGGAGCCTTTCTTGGAGACTCTAGATGAATTCCAGACACCTATCTTGTGTTCATTCACCTTCCAAACTTGATAATATATTGGTCACCATTTAATGAAGCTAATGTGGTCTATAAGGACAAGATTCTATGTTGTGTATAAGGTTATAATTTTGAAATATATATACTAGAAAGTTGTGCGCCCCTAGGTTTTTGTTCACAGTCTCTTGCAAGTAGGGTACATCTTATATATTTTAGACTACATCAATAGGCTTGTGGAAGAAATCCACGCAAACAAAAAGAATAGCATCCTTTTTCCAAACTATGTTCTAGCAAGGTAAGCATGTAGATTGGCCACAATGTGATCCTTCCTAGCTCTTCCCCTTTTGCCAACCACCAAGTAGTGTATGGATGAGCAACCAGGTTGGTGATCATTCATATTATTTTGATATTACTAACACCATTTGAATATGTTTTTATTTATTCTTGTATTTTCTCTTTCTCCCTTTACCCCCACTTCCAACCCATCATCGATATAAGGAAATGAGTATCTGATGTTTATAATCACCAATATAATCATGTTATTATTAACTATTGATTTGAAGTTGGTCTTTTATTTTTCATATCTTCTCCACACAAGCCCTCTTTTAAAAAAATATAATTCCATAACCTCATTATGATTTATGATGCCTTAAAGAGAGCCATGGGGGTTCTAACCCTTTCCCTCGCATAACTTGAATATTTACATATTTCTCTTGTTATCCTTGTTTGCCTTATTTGCATGATTTCCCTTAGTGTTTCTCCGATGGTTTTCTCATTTTTAGCATAAATGAGGTGGTGACTTCATATTTTGTAGTGAGTCATCCTTCAACGTCCACCCCTAGTTTCTTTCACACTCAGTTGCACCCAAAACCATAAAGGAGATTCACATTTATTTATGCTCGACCTGGACAACCCAAACTTGATATGTCGGTATATTTAAATTTCTTTTGTTGTAGGAAAAAGCTCTCCAAAATAAAGTCTATTAATATATTGGAATAAGGAAATAATAAATATGACCATACTTGCGAACACTCTTATGAACCTCATAAATTATTGTAGCTTATGTAATGACTACTTTATACCTAAATTTACATGATTATTGTAGTAGTTAGACCAGCTCGCTTCATCACCACTCCTTAACAACGGACCATCTATGTATAGGAACAATCATTTACATGTTTTTACCAAACCATTAGCCTTTATACAAAGAAATTCCTGAAGTCAAAATCCATCTTGTATTATAGTATAATGGGTTGGAAAGGGTTTCTAATGATTTCCACATGGGGAATGAACCTGAACGTGATAGATGAGGTTTTTGATCAATAGAGCTTCGAGAAGTTTCTAGCTCAAATGGATTAGGCTGTGTTTATTTTGGCTTGTTAGGTGGTTTAGAAACATTCAAGTCTTGTTATGATAGTCATGTGACAAAATATAAGGCACACAATAATGTTTTTGGCATGGAGTGTCGGTAGGGCTGAACAGCTCTATTTTTAGAACATATAGACATTTGGGGTATAATATTGCGACCAACATATATGTTATAATGATTATTGTATAACTTGTAATGACCAGAAAAGATAGATATCGACATCTAAAAGTTGTGAAATATGCGGTAACTAGTGAAATGCTATCAGCCAAACAAGTGCCTCTTAGTTTCTGTGGAACATGAGATAAAGAAGTTTAGTACTTGTTACAGCCTATTTTTTGGATTAAATGGACATAACACATAGCCTTAATCTGATAGGGAGGGGGTGTAGGTTACTCAGTACGTTTATACTGGACTAGCAAATCCAGACTTACCTTTTGACGCATGAAATGGACCAGATGCACGTCTTCGTTTTTCAAATATCTATCACGGCTGACCCATTAATCCTTTGAATAATATCAACCATTTCGAGGGCAACTAATCGTTATTATCTATCTGTCTAATCAAATAAGTGTGAGCTTTATGCATCTGTTGGACGGCAACTTTCTGGTAAGTTATTTCCATGAATTGATCTTCCGTCATACAGTATAGGTTGTTGCAGTGATCTTCCATCATACAATAAAGGCCTAGCAATGCCACATGGTATCTGTTCGAAGCATGGGCACCTCGAACATGCGTGGCACGTCAGATTTTGTCTTAGACGGCACTGTACGTTTGCAGAAAAAGAGTTTGGCTCGATATGCGGCTAATCTATAGGTTCCCAACAACTCCTCTCCTCTGTCCCCATTAGTCAAGAGAATTTTGAATTGCAAAAATCTTAATCCTACCTGGTAGGCACTTAGGAAAATGTGTGGGGTTGTTGGTTAGGCGGATTATACATATCTTTTCTTGTTGGCATGGTACAGTACAATTTAAAGTAGTAAACGTCGTAATAGGTCAGTCATTTGGATCCTACACTAGTCGTAGCTTCCTCTTACGAAAACATCCACACAATCAAAGTTGTCGGCAGACATGGCATTCCGGATTTTGGTTTATAGCCATGGAGGATAATGGTGTAAGAAACAAAAATTAACAATATAACTAGTTGCTTGTTCTTCTTTACATTGTAATTACAACTGAAAGGCAAACCTTTTAGGGAAAATCGTTTTCGTTTTCCGCATGTTATACCTGGCCAATGCTTTAGCTACGCTAGAGTCATTTATCTAAATTTTCAATTATAAGAAACCTCTGGCATATCCAAATTGGAAATAAACTGCTTACCGAAGCTAACCTTTACTATATTTGCTTCTCCCCTGCAAACATGTTGAGCAAGTAAAAAGGATGAAAAATGGAAAAGCTTGTGGGATTGATAATCTCACAAGAGAACTAGTAAGCCAATCAAATACGAGCATGACAATAGAATCAACTACACAGACAATGAATTGCTCATAATACTTCAAGTCTCCTACATCCATAGCCGTCATAGTCTCTCAATCACTATTGCAATGCATATAATTTGATGCGACTTTAGTTGTACACGTAAAATGTAGCCCTTCTCATAAGTGATTCTCTTATAAACACCACAAAAGAAACGACATACTCAAACGGGAAATAAGTTGGATCGGTAAGTCCACCGGCTAGGCCATCATTGTAGAATTACCCATTAAGATGGGCCGATCCCAATATCGTTTCAAATGTAATCTAAGACTTTTTTTATTTTTTCCAAGTTGCCGTGGTACCTTCGACTACAATATGGTCGTTCGTGATGAACAAAGCATCCCCAAACCACCTATCTTGGGATGCTGCTTTACCAGGACAATTCTCACCAAATCTCTCTCCAGACCGTGAATTGTTGTGGTGTCGTTTTCGTTGTAATCTTTGACATAGGTTGGAAGACTTCCCAAGGAAATGTGAACATAACCTTAAGGGGCCGTTCGGCCCCCGACTTTAGAACTGCGGCAGTTTTATGCGTATCCGGCTATTGATTTCAGAGCACCACTGTTGTGGGTAGTGAGATGGTATTGCGTTGGACAGCAAAAACAACACGTTAAACTGCTGCTCACGGACTGGATGTGAGCATGTTAAGTGCCGCCAAAAATGGCGTGTTTTGGAATCTGCTAAATTCATAAAGGCAAATACCAAGTCAAATACATAAAAAAAGTTTGACAAATAAAATAATGACCAATTTATGTATGAATGCCGGTGTTTATAAAGTTGGTGGCCGAACGGCCCCTAAGTGCAAGAATTTTCCATAGAATCGTAATCACAACATCTATCTTTCTTTGACAAAACTGTCATTCTTGCTATATATATGGATTAAAATATGATCTATGTCACATCTAAGATGATTGGATCCAGTGATGTAATTGTTGTAGTTTGGAGGATTGGATTTTCCATCTAGAAAGGACTGGAGCTTGTTACCCATTTGTCTTCCATATCATTGCAATGTCCTTAAGTTCTTGACAAGAATTCTGACATGTAGGTATTTTCGTACTGGCAGATGCCTTTTCCATCTAGACTTTACAAAGGACAATATTTAAAAAACTTCAAACTTATGGGCACTTATGCCTTGTTTGGATAGGCCAAAATCAAGGATGAGCTGTGTTTCAAACTGTCTTTAAGTACCAACGCGGATAATTTGAACCTAACTTTTGGGTTTGGCATGTTTGGACGAATTAGGTTCAAAGCAGATTACATGATCTATTTTTTCCAATAGAATCCAGTTCTAGGAATTACTCAACCCATTCCTCTGGATTACAAACCCAACTTATTTTTTAGCTTGTTGTATGAGGGTGTAAATTTCGACTACGCATATGTCTGTATCACGACCATGTTTGTGCAGTTTCATCCCCAATTCTCATTTTTGTCTATGAAAACTAAGCTAGGGCTAGCTTCTCTTCCTTGGGTGGTTAGTGTGTGTGAGGATGATTTTACTTCCCCATTCCTCTATTGCAAGTACACTGATAATGGCGGTTTCAAAGACCCTTGATTCCACCATGCTTTCTGGTGCTAACCTCAAAAAATATATCCTGCTAGCCATTAGCTCCTTTCCATTTATTTCCCAATTTTCCAAAGATGTGTGTTTATATGCGAGATTGGGCTACAGTCCTCACATCTCACCTTCTTCTTCTCCTACCCCTGCCCCTATCTAAATGTCACCTTCTTCTTCCCCTACCCCTTCCCCTATCTAAATGTTTAATAGCTCTTTTTGGTGACACTTCATCTAGTCTAGACCTAGCTCCCAACCCATGACTCATTCTCCAAAAGTATATCAATTCACAAGTTACTACGAATCACGATCCACTCTAAAATTCTTCTCTCTTGTTTGTGGTCATTTCATTATGACCAATATCCTTCATCTCTTGTTGTTTCACACTTGTGATTTCTCCATGCCGGTGATGAGGAGAGTATCTCATATAATCTTTTCTCTCTAATTTTATGCTCTTGTGCAACAATATTTTATGGTTGTCATTGATCTTTTGGCTAAAGCTTGCCTATACATCAGGGATTCATTCTTCAAAAGAGTAATGATTGATACATACTTTCTTCATTTGAAGATAGAGTCATTTGGGTACATTTTATCATGTATACATATTAGTGTTTGTTTATAATATAAACTATGATATGATCTCCCTAACAACATAGATTTTTATCCAAAAAAATGGCTTCACCATCGGTGTTTAGATTTGTTATCACCAACATTGATTGGGCTTGTATCATCAAATTAGTGATTAAGTCTTAATTTTCTTTTTTGCCCAGATCCTATGGCCTTTGATATTATGCGTATCAAGACACTATATTCATAAGATGTGAGCCTAACCTACAATTTTCTTGGATTATTAAGTTGTGGTGCTACACCATGGTTTCCATCAATCTATGCTATGATGAGACTTAATTTAGTGAGTGTGCAATCATGTATCAGATTGTTATTAGTTTACCTCATTATTTGGTTTTAAAATTGCTATTAGTTTTGCATTCTTGGGTTCGAGGAATCGATAATATCATCTAACACCACGATTTCTTTTTTCCATGTCTGATGGCTTTGCATGTTACTTGTCTTCAACCTTTTAGGAGTTGTTTCTCTCCATCAAATCTGTAAGGACGTTTTACAAAATTTTAAATTGTTTGTATCATTCATTATGTTCTCCATAGTAGCTAATTAAGTAACCATGATTGTAATATTTTTTCATATTTACTTTTCCTTTAATTTACCAATCACAATGGAATGAGGTATGATTTAAATATCTATAATTGGTTGGTTTAATAGCATATCAATGATATTCTTGTCAACAACATAAAAAAATTAGTTTTTCATAGCAGTCACGGCTTTCATTATTGATTTGTAACTCATCTCATATAACTAATTAGGTTTTGCATATTGCTTTTTGGCCTCCATACCAGAGTTTCTAAAAGCATTTATATCAGGTTGCCTCAATTTAACTAGGTTGATATTTTTTGTAGTATTGGTTTAGTGTACATACCATGGCATCAACACAAACTCTACTAGTTCACCCTTATAATCGTTTGACCATGCCTATGCTTAGTATTGGTTTTCCTTGTGAATCTTATTAGGTCTTTTAAAAAATGCTCCCTCAAAAATATTGCAGAAGTTATTATCCCTATTTGATTTTACAATGCCTAATGAATTTAATGTTATTTAGGTTCATTCACAGGATTTGTTGTTGTCCAATGACGCTAGGGGACCCACTCTACTCAAATTTGTATTATGTGATTACCGTCATTGTCTTATATGCAATGAATTATTAATTTTTATTAATTAATAAAAATCAACATGTCTATGTTTTTAGTTTTAATTTTTCCATTGGCATTGGAGTTTTTAGGTTTGGAAAATAGGGGGAGAGGTAGAGAAATAATTGAAACTAGAGCAATTTTCCTCTACAAATAGAATGAAATCCTTCTATATGTATGCAAAACATTGGTCTCTGTTAAAAACATATTGTTATATGTTGAAGGTGAAGGTGCAAGTGTGTTGGGAATAGTTAGTAAGAAGAGCTTCATTCTTATTATTTTTTAATATATATGATATATTGACATATCTGCAATTGTAAAAGGCACCATAATGTGAGATACTAACTCGTTTACATTCTTTCTAGTGTATATCATTTGTTATTCTAAATATCCTAGACATGAAAAATTAAGATAATCACACATGAAAGTTTCTACTAAATAAAATTTAAATAGATGCAATGCCTATTATGCATTTGAGTGGCACTTCATTATCATAGAAACATGAAAAACATTATGTGATCTTCTATACTCTAGTGGAATCTCCCACATATAGGATACTACCAAAATGATCTACAATAGTATAAGGCTCCACATACCGCATAACAAGCTTATTGTTGCCACTCCATTTTTGTTATCCATTGAGTTTAATCACATTTTTTTTATTTTTGGAAAATTGGTTTTATGTCCTTCACATAATAATTATCAACCAAATGACAATGAATCAAATCATGGTGTTTGAGACCTTTTCAAATCAAGAAGAAATTAGTTGTGAACTATGGTTGTAACCTTAGATGCCTGAATGTGGTTGTAGACACTAGAGGATTCATTTGGCTAAGAGAAAGCAAAAAGAACATCTTTTGTCCACACATAATGATATAGAAAGATAACTCCATTTATTATTGAATAAACTAATTGTCTACCAGTTCTGGAATGAAAATAAGATTGGTTAATTGAAATGATTCATGATTGTTGATGACGATCCCTTATTTTCAGCCCTAATTGGCTAACAAATTCATCAAGACTAGTGATAAGTTTCAGTTAGTGTGACATTGAAACAAATCAAGGCATGCAGAAAATACAAAATCTGAACAAATTTAGCAATGAACTATATACATAAGCATAGTTATTGAATCTTTTCAAAAAGTACTAAAGGTTGAATAAGAGTGAGAGAAAGCAATAAAAATAGCTTTGGATTGTGAGAAACATCATGTAGGACGTCAAGATTCATAGATATGGTTTAATGCATTGTTTAAAAAAATCAATAAACAATGGGACATCTAAATGGATTTGTAATCCATTATTAAGATATGAAAGAACAATCACTAAGTTGATATTCACTAAATGAATTGACCCAAGAAAATACTAATATCGCTCATGATTATGGTCATAATTGTAAAAATCAGATAATAAAACCCCACAATGGTACACTTTCTGACTAGAATAGACATCTAACCTATAAAAGTACCTTCATGTGATACTTTTCTTCAAAATTGTCACTAGGAACTCACCTAAGACATTTATATAACTAATTACAAACAATTGTCCAAGCTACCTAAATCCCACAACTAACACCTACAACCATGAGAGTGCATCCCAGACATGCACCCACTCTGATCCCTTAATCACATTCAGACTCAATGGTATCTTATCATGATTGGTTTTGTGCGGAGATTAAGGTGAAGTGGAGTGCCCATAAAGTATTTTCCTTGCCTAGGTGTGTAAGGACCCTAAACCTCATTTTGGGATAACCCTATATGTTTTGCTTAAGTATGTTGCTTAGATCCTTTCTCTAATAATCTGAGATGTAACTAGGGCAAGGTAGAGGCTTGAGTTCCTTTTTTGAGCTTGTTTGGTTGATGCTTGTGTTTTGTGGAGAGGTTTTGGTGCAAATTGCAATTTACCTAGGATAGGGGTTGATGTGAAAATTTGCCACCTCTAGATTGTTCTTTATCTCTCTTAGCATCATCTAGAGGAGAAAGAGATGCGAACCTTGCTTGAACCTTGGTTGTGTGATGACATCCTTGGTTGTGTTTTGGACAGATGTTTGAGGTGTACCTTATTCTTAGAAGTGTTGTCTCAAGCTTGAGAGCCTTGGAGAGGCCTTGTATTGGTTTGTATGTATCTTGAGGGACATCCTATCAGGTTTGTGGTGTCTAAAGATGAACCATATCAGTTTGTGGTACCTAGGGTTTACCCCTATCGATTTGTGAAGAGGGTATAGGTGTGTATCAACCTTGACCATCTTAGGTGACCTAGTGGGAAAGACATAGATCTTGTCACCGTATTGCATGGTGTTGCATGTAGCTCTTTCTTCATGGACATGTATCACCTAGGGTTCTAAGGTGGTGACACCTTCCCCTTTCTCTCTCTTTCATCCCTCTTTTATATATACCTCTTTCTCTCCATGTAAGAGAACCCTTTTGGTTATCCTTGCATTCCCTCTTTGGTGGATGAACTTCAGCTAGAGGAGTCTTTCCCTTGGAGCTTGGAGGATGAGTCCCAAACTTTTGGTGCTCTCTTCATCCTCTAGCTTGGTAAGCCGTGATCCTTAGCTCCTATTTCTCTCTTTCATTCTTCTTCTCATCCATGGACCTTGGTTACTTTATTTTCCCTCTCATGCTCTCTTAACCATGGTTCCATCTTCTCTCTTGGAGGTGTTGTGGTGATCAATCTTGGGAGACCTTCTTCTACCTTGAGATCATGAGCTTGGAGCTTGGTGGTGATCCTTGAGAGGGGTTATATAACTCTAAGCCCTCTTTGTTATTATCACCATTTACTTGCTATCTTTTCACTTTGTCCTTGTCTCTTTATATTTTGCATGTTAGTAGCTCTTTTTGGTAATTTTACGCTCTATTTTGGGAAGAAGAACCTTGCTTAGTTGCTTCTCTTGATTTTCTCCCATTACCTTACTTGTAATGCCCGTTCTAAGGTGGGAGATGAGTGGGTGGATATGTATGTTAGGCTGATATGCCTTGGGTGACCGTCACGATCTATGATGCCACTAATCGTCACCCTTTGTGATAGGTCGTCACGACCTTTGGGAGGCTTAGGCCGATATGCGTTGCTGATGGCTGTCATGACTTGGTAACACTTAGAACGATTGACCGACCTAAATCGTGCATCCAAAAAGGGCATATTAAAGTAGTCAGACTTTTAAAGAGATAATCTGACATTCAGGCCCCCACAATGATAACAGGGTCCGATGTAGCAATCAAGGTCGAACATAGGGACACGGTTGGTCGTGATAAGAACGCAGAATCAACACTCTATGCTCCAGCATAAAATATGATTAATATGTATTCCCAAGGGAACAATAGTTCAAGAATAAGAGCAATAAGACAAAAGAAGCAAAAGAAACAAACTGTAACAAGTATATGGGAAAAATCGGGTTCAGGCTCACCAACCAAGGTGTCTCTCCAACAAGCATACTATCTCTCTCTCCTGCATACTCATATCAATATTACAAGCAACCATAAAATGTCTATTCCATTCTCTCTCGAGACGAGGATAGATCTAGGCCTAAAAGAAGCCTCTCTCTCGATATGACAACTCAAAAACCGCGCAACAAAATATATGGTTTGAAGCATTAACATTTCAACACTCTCGTAAATTCATACTACTCCATGACACGGGATAAAAGTGATATTACTCTCTCGAGATATCAACAATAAAACATCACAAGATGGTAGATAAGAATACAAGTGAAGCATTAAAATAGGTTCAAGGAGATAATCTTGATAAGAATATGTATATTCAAAATAAACAGACAATATAGATGTTGGGAGAGCCTTAGTGGCTACTCCCAACCCATGTTATGGTGTTTAGCCGCTCATGCTTGCAGGTAACATGGCGGTGCTACAGAAACGTAGATCCATGAGATACCACGAAGAATGGAGGTGAGTACAGTGTGAGGAAATGATAGATATAGAGGAGAAGAACCATGATACTACACACTACTTCTTCAGATCTGGATCTACCACAGGGATGTCTTCTTCTCTCGAAGAAGTGGCGGGCACAGGTGGTCGTCTTCTCTCTCCTTAGCCTTCACTCTGGAGATCCAAGACTGATGGATTGTCAGCAACGGGTCTGGGATGCGGCATCACTTCGTGGTATCAGGATCAGATGTCTCTGATCTGATGTCTTGACAAGACATGCGGGGGTGCTATTTATAGGCGCCTTCCACTGACTTAAGACCACGGTCACGGTCTTTGCACCGACTTAAGACCACAGTTGCTGTCTTTCCTTTATTCCTCCTCAGTTGTGATTTTTCTTGACCGCGATCCTCCCCAGGACCTCGGTCACGATCTCTGAGAAGTTGCGGTCACGATCTTTGGAGAGACCGCAGCTATGATCTTTGGAGAGACCACGGTCGTGATCTTTGGAGAGACCACAATCGCGATCTTTAGTGAGTAACCGCGGTCGCGGTCTTTGAAGAAGCCGCGGTCACGGTCTTTGGAGAAGCCGCGGTTGCGGTCTTTGGTGAATAACCATGGTCATGGTTGGCTGACTCCTGAAATCACCAAAAAGAGGCTTTAGTCAAGATCGATAAAATGTCTGCAAAGTCGACTAAAGTTATTCTAAAAGTGGTGTAAAATATATACAAAGAAAGTGTAAAGTGAGGTGTTATCAACTCCCACAAACTTAGAATCGATCCTGTCCTCAAGCTAAATGGAGGTTCGAGCACCCAGAGAGAGAAAGGATGAACAAGTATAACATAATAGCATGACTAAAATGTCTCATTCTTGCATCAAGACTGTTATCACATGTATTCAATCCCATAGGTCTAGGTCTTTCCCTTTAGACTAAGGGTTGCATAACCTCGTATTATTTGTCATAACCTTCTATTGTAAAAAGGTTCTCCTTCTCAACTCATAACCCTCCATTGGCTAGCATCCATACTAGTGCCTCATCTTTTCAAAATGTAGCCTTCTCACCTATTCTTTATTTTCAGAGAGCCCTATGCTAATGTGTAAAGGTAGGCTAGAAGCTTTAAGGTGTTTCCTCTTCCTCCTGAACTCCTCACCCACAACTGTCATAAGGACAATGTTTTCCTTTTTGGGCTTCTGAATTTAAGTCAGGTGGTATGTGAAGTTCCATTCATGATTGGAGGTGTATAAGTTTGGCTTCTAGTTTCCGCTTATGAGCACGATATATTTGCATTCATGAGTGTAGCAATATACCAGCCGGGCATGAACTTTTGGCATCTTTTTAGGACACATCTCTATATTCTTTTCTTTATTTTATTTGATTTTTGGCTTTTTACCTCTCCTTTAAGGCTTGGGATTAAGGATTTGTTGGTCTTCTTGGGCGGCCAAGCCTCTTTTTGGCTATTTTTTTTAACATGGCAGCTTTTTCCTATCTATAGAGATTAGGATTTTTTGGATGTAGGCATCAGGTGGGGATGGTTGTTTAGGAGTATGATTAAGGTTCTCATAGTTTGCAGGGGTTCATGAGTTAAGGTTGTTACATATACAATGTCCTATTGCAAGAATGAGATATAGCAGTGTTGCTATGATTTGTAGTTTTACTCGTGGGTTGCTCATATCCGTCTCTCTCAGGGGCTAGAGCACTACTTTTTGAAAATTTTAGCAAGAGGGAGCGAGCTTCTAAGAGGTCAGTTGTAACGAAAGTTTTCAAGATTTCAATATTTTTGCATAAGAAACATAAGAAAAAGGAAAGTGAAATATAAAGGAGAGTAAAAGGAAAGTTTTAGTACCTCTGCGACCCGTTTATGACTCCTCCCCCAAACTTATCCTGCACCCCATCTTGGGGTGTCAAAATTTGAGTAAGAAGTATAAACGGGCCTTCTTTATTTATTTATTTGGTGGTGAAGTCCCACTTGGACTCTAGGAGCATTCTGGTGTTGATACCCCTAAGCGCGTGATACTGCTCGTACTGCATGTTCTCCACCTTGAGTTTGGTAGTTGCGATAGATACCATCCATGATAGGTAGAAGAACCTGTAGTCATTTGATAGAGCTATCTATTGAGGGGTTCTGTGGCAATATTGGGTCTTCTTGAAGTCCTTTCCTTGTATCATTGAGAACCCTCTGCAATGTTGTTGTATCATTTTGACGATGGCTTCAGCGCATGTGTTTGCCTTTTCTTTGGTAGGAGACTTTGTTGTCGTCATGTTAGTTGTTTTCTTCAATGAGAAGGTTGCATTGGATCTATTATACAGAACTGTAGTCTTCTTCAAAAGGTTGACATGCAACAAAGTCTAATGGTTATAATGAAGAATCGGAAAGAAGATGTGTTCGGGTGTTCCTTCTTGAAGCCGTCGCTACAACCACTCTGTCTCTCCCATCTTCTTGTCCTTGAGGATGTCTTCTACTAGTAAGAAATATGCCATGTGCGAGTTTGGCATTGATTCTCCTAATAGTACCTGGTAAGCATACATTGTTCTCAAAGAGAGGTACCCTCCTGTTCTCAATGTCTCTCGGAGGTCGTCTTTGAGCACGCATATTCCATCTTGTTTGAAGATGACATCTCCCGACAAATTGTCTTCCTTCCGAGAATTCATGATTATTGTGAGTTCTTCCATCGACAGACTAAAGTAGCTCCATCTTTCGAAGTTCTCGAAGGAAGGTACTATATCTCCTGTCGGGCCTTCTAATCCTTCGTTCCCCATGTCTTCTTCGGCTTCTGCTTCTGCTTCTGTGGACTGTCCTTCTGCAGGAGGAGCTTCAAGAGCATTGAATATTGAAGGATGATGTTCATCTCTGCTTGCTTCACAGCCTCTTCAGTCTCTGCATCCCAGCCCGATTTCCAAGCTGTAGCCCTAGCTAGTTCATTCAGTTCAACCCACATGCTCTTTTGTTGCTCCCTCCAAGATGTCTTCTCAGGGAGAGGGATGTCTGTGTGGATCCTACGGGGCACGACATCTACATCCATCGTCAGATCCTTGAAGAATCAGTGATCATAGATGATCTCCATTGCGTACATGCCCCACAATCCATGTAGGTCTTCCTCTAGCAGGTCTTCTAGGGGAATGCCCTTATTGATGGCTTCCATCATACGTAGGATGATGAAGGTGCAATCCCTTGAACCAGCTCCTTCCTAGGGAACATTCTTGTTTATGGAGAAGAGTTTCCAGGACCCTTGGAACCTTGGACTCGCCTCTTTAATAGCCCGATGTAGGCGTATAGGAATTTTCAAGGCATTCCTGGTGTCCTTCCTCTTGTAGACAAGTGAAGTATTGTCCATCTCTACTGCACAATAGTTGAGCACCGTCGTCTTCCACTCCGTAAGGTCGATGACGATTACGCCCCAGTGCTTTGTGTTATGGATGGGGAACACCACTATTCTGGTGTCTCTTCTCCTGACTAACGCCTGTAGTTCCAACACTTGTGCCGCCATGTATTCTTCTTTGTACAATAGGCTGGCTAAATGTGTGGTTCCATTGAAGATTCACTGTGGCTTATCTTGATGGAGGAATTCTTCTAGGAGGGTGGCACAAAGTATCTTGAACATCCTTTTGTGTACTTGCGTCATTTTCAGAAAGACACTCCGGAAGTCCTCCCTGGTCAGACGTCTACCCTTGTTGATATACAATATGTCTGACCCAGGTAGATAGTCATTGAGGACATCTTCCAGGACATGAACATCTCTGTAATAGATGCGTGACACAGTCTTCATGCCCATGTTCTTCATTTTGCAAGGCAGAGGGGGAGCTACTGTAGGTAGTAGAATTCTTTCTTCATCTTGCCTCTCCCTGGCGGGCTCTTCCGTGAAGAAGGCTACCAGCCCACCCTACTCATCTTTCGACATTGCCTCTTGCCTATTTGTACTGAGGCTTCCCAGATGGTGGGCATAGCCTCGAACTCTTTTTTAGCACCCTTGATTGGAGGTTGTGTTTTGGCCCTTGGTCCACCTTCCTCTGAGGAAGCTTCTGCGGCGACTTCTTTTGCATGGCTTTTTTTGGACGTCTGCCCCAGCCTGGCCTCATCCATCATCTTTAGCATGGCCTCCATCTTCCCATCGTAGATGTAGTCATTATGCTCCTCATGAGATGGGAAGAGGAGGAAGTCATTTGATTCTTCCATCCCAACTCCTAGCTCAGCTATCAACCTATCAATCTCTGTTGTGCCAACCGAGCTAAGTGATGTGACCATCTCCTCCAGATGAGCCATTGCTTCCTGCTCTGCTTTTGGCAGAGTGAGTGTGGGAGGGGTGAGGCGATGTCCCGCATGCTGCTCGTCCTTGTCAGCGGTTTTGTCCATTGCCTCCTCTGGGTCGTAGTTGAGGTCAAACCCCCTTGATTGTGTGGTATGATTTGCATACTAGGGGCTTGACTTTCTTACTCGTTGGTTGCTTTGTTGTTCATCTATGGGAGATTGCCTTCAGATTTTACTCTCGTTCTTTACGGTGCCGGCTCCTGCCCTCGGCCCCCCTATGTTGTCATCGTGGCTGGAGGGGTTGGCGAGGGAGCATTCTAGGCTAGCAGGGCACTTTGTCTTTTTCTTCGCCCACCGAGCTTCGAGCTCTGCGCGCTCCTACTTGAGCTTATGGCGGTCTTCTTGCACTCCATGTCATTCTTCTTCTAGGGAAGCCATTGCCTCTTTATATTCTTGGCACATTTGCTTATTGTCTACGCGTATGACCTGCCCTTCTTTTCGTAGGATCGTCATTTCCTCCTACATTTTTGTCAGCATCCCCAACATCCTCCATTAATTGCTGAAAACTTCTTGCATGAACTCTGGGAGTGCTAACGTCCTCTCGTCTATCTCCTTTACCTGCATTGTTATTGAAGATAAATAAGTAGAAATTTTCTCATTTATTGAATTGGTTTGATGTATGTGTTCCTACATTGCATCAAACCTATTACCTAGGGCACCCCCGAAAGAGGGTGCCTGTTGTTGTTGTTGGTGCAGTTGCTGTCCCGAGTGTTTCGTTGACGCACTCTGCACAGTCGGATGTTTAGGTGGGGTGGTGGGGGAATCTCCCAAGGTTCACTCTTCTTTGGCTCCGCCTCCGATACGTCTTGAGAGGCTTATCTTTCTTCCTCTTTCTCCAGCACGTTGGTGTGGAGAGGGTTTCTTCTTCGGCTTGGCCCCTCTCTAGCTCTAGATCTGGTATGGTTTGGGAGCCTTGTCCTTCTGGCTTTGCCTCCAGCTGGCTGGTGGGTTGTGGGACTTTGCCGGTATCTGTAGTATTTTCCACTTCTCCCTCCACTACAATAGTTTCCTCCTACAGTATCAGGGAAGCGGGGTCTGCAACTTGTGCTTCCACCGATTGTTCTGCGTCCCTCTCTTTTTCAACTGTCTTAATGGTGGCTTCTGGTTTATTTTTCTCCGCCACCAGTTTCTTCTGTGGCTCCTAGGTTTTCTTCACTATTAGTGTCGGGACACTGCTTTTTTCTACCGCGCATGCCAGTTTTGACGATGTGCTGGCATACAGTGTCCCAGAGCTCATCTTCTTGATGTCGTCGAGAGTCGGTCGCAGCTTGTGGGCGTCATAGAACACCATTTTAGGGAGGGGGAGTGGCTTCTTCAGTCCTTGGTGTTTGAAATATGCTTTCTCCCCCTTCACTTCTAGAATTCCTATGCTGGCGATGGAGTTTATATCTATACCTTGTTGTCCCTCCATTTCTTCATATTTTTGCAATTCTCCTTCTTCCAGTAGGTAGTCGGCGATCCTTGTTATTTGATCGCCCATATAGAAGGTGGACTTTCTCTTCACCTCACCGCCTACAACTGATGACAACCTTCTAATAAGGATCTTTCCTATATTATCTGGTCGCTTATTGATCATAGACTATATAAGGAAGAGATCGCCCTTGTTGACTGTCCCGGTCTCTGACGTGGCATCTATAGAGAAGGCGGTGATCTTCTGTATGATCTATATGAAGCAGGAGGTGATTCTGGAGGCCTTAGAGGTCTTCAGGTTGTGCTTTCCCTATACAGTCAGCTCCTCCCACATCTTGCTATTGTCATACACAACAATCTCTCTCTCCCCAAGAGCACCTGAACAGGCCTTAGCCTCTTCTTCAGATGTAGTGATGATCTTGTTCAGGTCTGTCTCTGTTGTTATGTGGGTTTCGCCCCCCAGCTGTTCCTGGAGCTGGTAGTCCCCTCCTCCTTCTGCTCATGTCCCGTCGCCGGTGGTGAGCTTTGTCAAATAAGACATAACTCTAGGGTCAACTTCCAGTACAACCTCACTTTGGGTATGCAGATGGTTCGTAAGTTTGCGCCCTCCAGGAACTTCACCGTCCTCTCATATAGTCCCAGCCTCTTGAAGTCCTCCATGTCAAAGTAATGTGTCAGAACACATTCTTTGTTAGTGGACATCCAGTCATAGGCGGACTGGTGCACGATGTCCTGGGGGATGAACTAGGGCTCTTCTTGAGGAGCAGAGGCTCCCCCTTTCACCTTTTCAATTTTTGCCTTCTTACTGGGCCTGGGTTTTTTTAATGCAACCTTCCGCTTCTTCCTGTGCACTGGGCTTCCTGACTCTTCAAGTAGGTACTCGGAGGTCTGCGTTTCCCCTGTCTGCTTGGTTGCTTCTGTGGACTGCTGTTGTGGCACCCCCGCCAATATCCTCTAATATTGTTCCAGTCTTAGTTGTATCTCCAGGCATTTGGGGACTGGCAGGGCAGTGCTCTTCTTCAGCTTCTTGGTTAAGTCTTTGACTAACATCTCTACCTCCTTAAGGGAGGTAGCCCTCTAGTATAGGGGATTACTTGAAGTTGGAGAACACGTTATATAGGTTAAAGTGGATTAGTCCTCAGTAAGGTATACCCAAAAATCACTTTTATTTTCCTAGGCGTAATTATCATCAAGTTAAAGGTGATCATCAGGTTATAGGTTATCTTTCTTAACTTTTTGGTTGCAAACTTATTAAACGGACAATAAGAATTGCGGTCACAGTTTTAATTGCGGTCTTGGTTATTATTTTTTCAGAGGAAATCACGGTCACAACTTTCTTGAAGAGACCGCGGTCGCGGTTATTTCTTAAAAAGATCGCAGTCGCGATTCTTTTCTAAGGAGGAAACCACAATCCCGATGTTAATCACGGTTGTGATTATAATCACGGCCGCGGTCCTTTCTACAGAAAATCCGAACTTAGGGCTTTTTATGCTTTTACGGCTTCTGGTTCTTAGGGTTTTACATCTCGCGGTGGTTGTGATGACCAAGATCTTGGTCCACTCCGCCCGTTCAGTTCTTCAGACCACTGTTCTTCATCCAGTTATTTCATTTTTCTCATTTTTAGGGTTTTAAGAACTTTCTTTTTAGGGTCGATAAGGAGGATGGGGCTAAGCGCCTGAAAACAAGGCGTCGGCGGGGCAAAAATTGGCTAAACGGAGAAAGCGACTTGCCGTAGTGATGAAGGAAGAGTTCGAAATCGAAATAAAACTCGTCGGTGTGAAGAAAGATGAACGAGCAGGTTACCTGATCGATGGAGAGGATGCGATGACGGTGAAGATCACGAACGGCAAGGCAAATGATCCCAGCGGAAACGCAGTGGCGACTAGCTCGGTCGTCAGACGGCGGAATCACGACTGCAGCTGCGGTTCTCGAACAAACATACTAGGAAAATCTAAGGGGTTCCACGAAAGTGAAAGGAGCATAAAGAGTCTGTCGTTCGGTGACTTAAAAGTATTTATAGGCATTCGGATCACTCTGTCTTAACCGAGTAAAACACCGCGGTTGTGATTATTATTGCGGTCACGATGTTCAAGAAAAGAGTCGCAGTCACGATGTTTTCCGCAGTCGCGATTCTTTTAAGAAAATCGCAGTTGCGGTCTTTCAGCTAAGAGAAAAAATCGCAGGCTTGATAATCTGATAAGTATGAGAAAAGCCACAGTCCGATTATATTCGAGGTCGCGGTTATTATTCGTGGTCGTGATTAAGAAAGACCACCATTCTTTAAATCCAAAAAGAAAATGAAAATGCCCAAAAAAGGAAGAAAAACTTAAACGAAAGGAAAGAAGGAAGGGTAAAGCAAAGATAAAGAGAAGAGAGATCCAAAACTTGGGTTGCCTCCCAAGAAACATTTGCTTTAAAGTCTCTTAGCTAGACTGCATAAATTTTTCACTCCTCTGGTCCTTCTTTCGGATGAAGAAACTCTCGATCCTTCTCTTTGTTGTGCATGGTTGGTTCATCTAGGTTGATCTCGGATCTTCTTACAAAGGCTCCATCCTCGTAGAATCTTTTCAACCTGTGGCCATTAACCTTGAAGATCCCAGTCTTTTCTCCTTGAATCTCCATCATTCCTGATGGATAAATCTTTTCCACAGAGAAAGGGCCTGACCATCTTGTTCTGAGCTTCCCAGGGAAAAGCCTGATGCTAGATTTGAAGTGAAGAACTTTGTCTCCTTCACGAATGTCCTTGTTCCTTAGGTGGGCATCATGCCACACCTTGGTCCTTTTCTTGTAAATCTTTGAATTTTCATAAGCATGCAATCTCATCTCCTCGAGCTCATGTAGATACATATATATCTTTTGTCCTGCCTTTTCCAAGTCCATATTTAGAAATTTAATTACCCAAAGGGCCTTGTGCTCTAGTTCTAAGGGTAAATGACAAGACTTTAGATAGATTAGCCTGTAAGGCGTGGTGCCTATGGGTGCCTTGTAAGAAGTTCTATAGACCCAGAGAGCATTGTCAAGCTTCATGGACCACTCTTTCCGAGTACGGTTGACAGACTTTTCCAAGATTTGCTTAATCTTCTTATTAGATACCTCCATCTATCCAGAGGTCTGAGGGTGATAGGGTGTTGCAGCCTTGTGCTTGACCCCATACTTCTTTAGCAACACCTCAAATTGCTTCTCCCCAAAATGTGATCTGCCATTGATTATCACAATGTGGGGTACTCCAAAGAGTGGGAAGATGGTTTTCTCAAAAAGCTTAATACCAGACTTAGAGTCGCATGTTTGGGTAGCAACAATCTGTACCCATTTCGACATGTAGTCCACAACCACTAATATGTACTGATAACCTTTTGACGAGGGGAAGGGACCCATGTAGTCTATTCCCCAGATGTCAAAGATGTCAACTTCTACCCAGTCTGTCATAGGCATTTCGTTCCTTTTTCCAATATTTCCAGTTGATTGGCACTCCTTGCAAACTTTCACATAAACATCAATATCTTTGAACAGTGAAGGCCAGTAAAATCATGATTAAAGCACTTTTATAGCAGTTCTGTCCCGACTATAATGCCCTCCATAGGGTGAAGAGTGGCATTCCTTCAATATTAGTGGGACCTCTTCTTCCGGTATACATATTCTATACAAACTGTCTGAACATTTCTTGAATAGCAATGGTCATCCCAATAGTAGTTCCTTACATCAGACAAGAGCTTCTATTTCTAGTTGTATGTGATGTCCGGTGGTAACTCCCCGCAAGTAAGGTAGTTGCAAATGTCCGCGAACCATGGCAAGTTTTGTTCTTCGGCTTCTATCATGAGCAAAGCCTCATCTACGTAGTTATCATTTACAGGTGGCTCATTTTTATCTTCGACGATAATCCCTAACAAATGGTCGGCCACTACATTTTCTGCCCCTTTCTTGTCAATGATCTCGTGAATGAACTCTTGGAGTAATAGGTCCCACCTCAGTAGCCTAGGCTTAGTGTCCTTCTTCGGCATTAGTTATCTGATAGCTCCGTGGTCAGTATAAACCTTTACTTTTTCTCCAATCAGATAAGACCTGAATTTGTCAAAGGAAAAAACAATAGCTAGAAATTCTTTCTCTGTGGTAGTGTAATTTACTTGTGCCTCGTCCAAGGTGCGGCTGACATAGAAGATAACATGCTTTCTCTTGTCCTTCTTCTACCCTAGGACTGCCCCCACAACAAAGTCACTAGCATCACACATTAGCTTGAAGGGTAACTCCCAATCTGGGGGTTGGAGAATAGATGGGGTTACTAGGGCTTCCTTCTAGGTCTGAAAAGCTTTCAGACAATCATCCGTAAAATCAAATTATACGTCTTTAATCAGCAGATTTGAAAGGGGTTTTGATATCCTCGAAAAATCTTTGATGAATCTTCTATAATAACAGGCGTGACTAAGAAAACTTCGCACCCCTATCATGGACTTAGGTGGAGGAAGTTTAGAGATGGCTTCGAACTTTCTTACATGTACTTCAATACCTCTCTTTGAGACCTTGTGCCCAAGGGCTATGCCTTCTTGCACCATAAAATGGCATTTCTCCACAGCGTGGAGGAAGTTAAGGACTAAGTTCTTCTCTTCACAGCGTTGTAGGACTAAAAATAGGTTTCTTAAACAACCATCAAAATCTCTCCCATAAATAGAAAAATCATCAATAAAGACTTCCACAATGTCTTCCAGAAAGTCTGAGAACATCGAAATCATGCAACGTTGGAATGTTGTAGGAGCATTGCATAGTCCGAATGACATTCGTCGGAAGGCATAGGTACCATATAGATAGGTGAATGTAGTTTTCTCCTAATCGTCAGGTAGGATGGGAACTTGGTAAAATCCAGAGTAATCGTCCAAGAGGCAAAAATATTCATGCTGCGCCAGCCTTTCTAGCATTTGGTCGATAAAGGGAAGAGGATAGTGATCTTTCTTCATTGCTTGATTCATCTTTTGATAATCGATCCACATTCTCCACCCAGTTATAGTCCGAACGGCTACTTCATCTCCTTTATCACCCTTCGCCACTGTCATCCCCCCTTTTTTTGGTGCAACATGAATTGGGCTCACCCAATTGTTGTCTCCGATCGGGTAGATAATACCCGCATCTCTTAGCATGATGATTTCCTTCTTTACAACTTATTTTAACATTTGATTCATCTTCCTCTAGGGTTGAACCAAAGGTTTTGCTGATTCTTCTAGATTTATGCGGTGCATACATAGAGCAGGGTTAAGCCCCTTGATATCATCCACTGAATAGCCTATAGCTTTCCTATAGATCCTTAGCTCATTAAGAAATCTTTCCATTTGCTCTTCAGTCAGGTTGGCATTGACTGTGACAAGATTCCTCTCTTCATGATCAAGAAACTTGTATTTCAGACCTTTCGGTAATTTTTTAAGTTCAGGTTTGGGTTTTGGTACTTTCTTTTCTTCCCTTGTCCATTCTAGAGAAGCATACTTGACAACCTCAACAACTTCCTCTTCGTCGCTCAAATCCCCTACGTTTCGATTAAGGTATTCGAGGATCTCAGCAACCTCAGGGTCATCGATTTCCGAATTTTCTTTGTTTAACGCCCTCATAAGAGGGTGTACCATCACTGTGTCTTCTTCTACTTCTTCACAATATTGGTTGTAGCTATCCACGAAGTAAGCGGATTTGAGCAGGGATGGTCCTTTCATAGTGTCTTTCACCTTGAAATCTATGTGATCATTTCCGACCCTCAGAGTTATGATGCCTTCAGCAACATCTATCAGTGCCCTCCCGGTCGCCAAGAAAGGACGTCCAAAGATAATAGGGAATTTAGGGTCTTCAATAGTGTCAATGATAATAATATCACATCGGATGAAGAATTTCCCCACGCGAATCTAGAACATCTTTGACTACTCCCATTGTCCTTTTGAAGGTGTGGTCTACCAACTCGATTCTCATATTAGTCTTGACCATCTCAATCAGTCCTAATTGTTGCGCGAGGCTTAAAGGCATTAGACTGATGCTAGCCCCCAAGTTGGCAAGACCTTTCCTTTCAATGTTATCCCCTACGAAAAATGGTATAGTAAAGGCTCTAGGGTCCTTTTTGGTAGGTAGTTCCGCTTTTACGAAAGTTGTTGACATGCTGGATAGGTGTATAGTTTCGATCCTTCCCCCTTATCTTTTCTTTGTGACAAGATGCTTAAAGAATTTGGCATAGGTCGACATTTCTTCCAAGGCATCCAGAAATGGTACCTCCAGGTTGAGCTTTTTCACTGATTCCATGAACTTCTCATACCTCTTCTTGAGGTGAGTCTTTATAAGCTTTTAAGAAAAAGGTAATCTTAGTGAGTACTGACTCCTCTTGGCGAACAATTCTTCTTCAAGTTCTAGTTCCTTAACCGGTGGGTGATGGTTTTCTCCCTTGGTTGGGTTCTCTGTAACATTCTCTGGCTCTGGTTCTTCAGGTCTTATCGCCTCAGGGTGCTCTATTTTTCTTCCCGAGCTAAGGATCACCATCTTGGCAGATTATGTGTTAGAAGGAATCTTCCCTGAGGGGTTCTTTATGAGCGCGGCCAACTGAGCGAGCTGCTGACCTATCTGGCATTGATGTGTTTGCATATCCGCCATTTGTACCTACATAGTGTTCAGAATGCCAGAGTTGGACAATGCACTTTGTGCAAGTTGATTGTTTATCGTGTCTTGTCTCTTGTCGAAATCGAGTAGTTGGCCTACTAAGCCAGGCTGACTAATAATTCTTGTTTGACTTTGTCCTTGAGCTTGTCCTTGTCCTTGACTTATGTTAGCAGCTTGGCGGTTTTGATACTTACCTTGACCTTGATAATTGGTTTTGTTTGTCTGGAAATTGTTTGTCTAGGTGTATTGTCCTTGTCCAATCTTCTTCTCGAAACCTGGTGGTTACTTGGGTGGATTATTCAGTTGATGCAAATTTTCTACAACATCCTTGTTGCCATATCTAAATCCTGGGTGCTCTGGTCTCTTAAAGTTAGCATAAGAGACGTTTTCATCTTCCTCCTCTTCAGACTCACTTTCACTAGATTCTTTGGGTCAGGTATATACACAGTTGTCTATCCCATGCCCTCCTTCACCACAGGTGACATATTTCATCACCTTCTCAATTTGCTTCTTTCCTTTACCTCCTGATTCCTTCAGCTATTTGACATCCGTAGCTATCTTTTGTATTCGAGATGTGATTACTTTGAGAGGCTTTGATTCAATCGACGATCCTTCATTGGTGGCTTTCTTAGCATATCCTCTGTTTGTCCGGTCATAATCAATCCCAGCTTGTAACTCAACCATGTTTTCTATGATCTTTTTAGATCTAATCGGCTTTTTACCGAGAAAGTCACTTCTAGCTGTTGCATTCAGTGAGACTCTCTCTTCAGGGGTTAGTCCATTGTAGAAAGTTGTTATTAAGAACCCCTTCTTGTAATTGTGGTGAGGGCAGTCTCTCTAGTACTCTTGATACCTTTCCTAGGCTTCATGCAGATTCTCACTTGGCTTCTGCATGAAAGATGTGATCCTCTGCCTGTTACGAACAATCATCTCGGTGGGGTAGAACTTGTTCACCAAAGTGTCTGCCAACGCGTTCCATCCATTCAAAGCTTGATGCAGTAGCCCAAGGTACCAGGATAGTGCCTTGTCTTCTAAAGAGAAGATGAAACCCTTGCAGTATATGACTTCTTGTGGAACTCTCCACATCTTAATGGTGTCACATATATTCTTAAAAGCGTCCAGGTGATGATAAGGGTTATCGTTCTTTGAATTCCCTCAAAAGATTTTGTTCTGTATCAGAGATATCATAGCCAACTTCAGTTCAAAGTTTGATGCATTGAACTTTGGGATGACCAAAGGACATCTTGAGTTGTTAGCTTTTGTAGCTGCCAATTCCTGAAGAGTCTTTTCTTCCTCTTTGTCATCTTCACTGGCGTTGTCCCTGCGATTTTGCTCTTGGTGGTTTCTTCTGTGCCTGCGGTGATGACGACACTCCTCATGATGATGATCATCTTCATGTTGTTCTTGTTCTTCATAGAAATGATCGTCATTATAATGGCCATCTTCATCAGTTTCTGCCAAGGGGTGGGTGTTGTCCAATCCTCACGTTCCGCTCATTCGTAGAAAGGGGTGGTCCCACGCGGGATGGCATGGTGAGCGGATTTTGGGCCAAGTACTTCTTCCCAGGGTACCTGGATAGAATGTACGATCAAGTTAGGAAACCGAGATTGATGAAACACACTATTCTACATAGGTTTAGGGTAGCAAACTTAGAGTGGTTGTGTTGTCGAGCTTATTGCTAAGCTTGAGGCACGGGAGTATAGTGGGTGGAATCAAGTTCCTTAATAGTGCCATTTTGCCTTGTCCCCGACAACGGCGCTAAAAAATTGACCGGCCTAAATCGTGCATCCAAAAAGGGCGGATTAAAGTAGTTAGAATTTTAAAGAGATAAACCGACACTCAGGCCCTTGCAACGATAACGGGGTCCGATGTTTCAATCGGGGTTGAACATAGGGACATGGTTGGTCGTGCTAATAATGTGGAATCAACACTCTATACTTCAACATAAAAGAGGATTAATATGTGTTCCTGAGGGAACGGTAGTTTGAGAACAAGAACAATAAGACAAAAGAAGGAAAAGAAACAAATTGTAACAAGTATATGGGAAAACTCGGGTTGGGGCTCACCAACCAAGGTGTCTCTCCAACAAGCATACTATCTCTCTCTCCTACATACTCATATCATGATTACAAGCAACCATAAAACATCTATTCCATTCTCTCTCGAGATGAGGATAGATCTTGGTCTAAAAGAAGCCTCTCTCTCGAGATGACCACTTAAATTTGTAGTTGATTTGATCTCTTTCCATCTCTCTAATGATTTTGGAAAGTTCCTATATAGTTTAAAGACCTAATAAACTTAAGTACGCCATTAATTGATTTCACTTAATTCATTCATTTTAGTTCTAGTTGTAACAAATGTAACACACTTTTGAATTGTGTGTCAAGTGGGCCACTTTAGTTGCTTTTCTCAATATGGGTCAGACTCAAGGATCTATATCCGTCACAAGCAGGTATGTCCCCCCCTTCAACTGACTCCTCTTGGTAGTAGGACTCTATTATCGCCAAAAAGATCTCTCGATGACCTCTTCCTCTCCATGGATTTCAATAAGTTAATTCATTATTGAAAGCTTCTTGTGCTTCCCCAAACAAATCAATCTGACATTCATAGAGTTTCCATTGCTAAAGACGTCTAGCCACCATTGGACTCCCGATCCACCCATATTCCAAACTATTGTCACCCTATGATGCACCTCCAAAGGATTCCTAGTATGCACACATCTCTATCTATATATGCAAGCCTCCCAGAACAACCTTAGACCATCTAGAAACTGATATAGATCACCTTTATGATCAATCCATCGACTTTATACCTCTTGCACTCCTCTTTGATAATGTATTGTCTTATAGTGAGCCCTTGAGAGGCTTCCCCCCACTTCAATTCTTGCCAATTGGAGGTTTCCAAAGTTTCCCCCTTTTACCTATTTCTAGATCTCGTATGAAATTCTAGAGTATTGCATTGCCTATCTCCCTAGTTTGCTCACCAATAGATTTTCCAAGAGATTTCATAATCGGTCCATGAGATTATAGTAAGTTTTAGTTTAGTCTTGATGGTTTGTTTTGGCTTTCTGTTTATGTTTATCTATTCACTAATGGAAGTAGTGGGATTCTTGGGCCATAAGCCACACCGCTTGTCTTTTTTAGGCTTGTCGTGACCCTAACAATATCAAGAACCTTGTTTTGAGGATGCTTGCTCGAGATTGATCCTAGTGTACAAGAATTGGCCTATATTTTACAGTGTTAGTCACTTTTTGTTAGTCTGTCTATATTGAAGACAATTAATTAAGGCTTGGGTTTGACGTTTGTGTCCCCTTTTGATGTGGAATGCATTGCATGGTTGTTACAAACTTTTGAACATTTTCTAATGATTTCGGCCACACAACCTTTGTAAGAGGGACCTAGACAAGATCAATAGATATGACTAGACTAGCTAATCCTAGCGTAGCTTCCTTTGGACAAAACTTCCAATGTGGATTTAACATGTTTTCTAATTAGACTGGAATTAGGAAATTCTTAGTAACTACATCTATTGTCAGACAAATAAATAAACAAAATTTGTTGGAATGGTCATTAAATGAGGAATACCATTTTTGAGGTTTCAAATCCAAGTATTTTTTAATCCATGTTTTACCTTAGAGCCTAGGTTAGGGTCTTAAGCAAGAAAAATAGTTATTTTAGTTATGATAATTTTAGGAAATTTGGACTTCTATAAACTTTAGTACTAAGAGAACTTCTTATCTAATATTTATGTGGATCATGAACTTTGAGTATCAAGTATTTGTAAAGGGCTTCTAAATCTACTATTCTACTCTACTAAGAACCACTACTCATCTCCGTCCTTTAGATTTCCATAATTGTTTGGACTATGTACATAAAGCACCTCCGTCCTATTGATTCCCATGATTGTTTGGACTCTGTATTGCAGACTATCAACCATGCTATTATCCTCTTTCATTTTTGTGAACTTATCTGATGATATACCCTCTATTTGTACCTTTAGTGTTCTTTAATTGCAAGGATTCTGTATATGAAACTATCTATGGAACTATGTATTTGGGGAGCTAGGATTGATATTCCGTCCCAGCCGTACACAACAACACAACTACACATCCCTATCCATATGTGGTGATTATACACCAAGGACACCGTGTTTTTTTGATGTACTTTAGCTTTGCTAAGTTTGTTCCAACATTGATGACCACATGTGGCATTACATGCAGCACCAATGTATTTATAGTTATTCCCTCTGTTTTGATCAAGCTGTGGTGAAGATACATATATAAGTGATATGCATTGTGTATTCTGTTATGACTATTGCACGCCATGATTGCAAATCTGTCCTAATTCAACCACCGATTTATTGATGACTCACTTGTGGTTTATTCTTTCATTCCCAATCCAACTGCTCAACTATAGACCTACGTAATTCAACCAGAGAAGGTCAAGCATTCGTCTATTTATTACCATTGCAACAGCTACCCCTTCAAAGAAGACATACATGCTAACAAAATTTGTTCCCTTTGCATATAAGATTAGACCAAGTCAACTACACATTAATGACCCAGTGGTTACACACACCATAATTGAATGTGCTAGAGGAAGTGCAATAGAGATGAGAGATGGCCAAGTATCCCACTGCAAGTGGTGCACCTTGGAGAAAGTCTTACATGTTTGATGTAGATAAGGCTTAAAGGGAAAAAGTAATGGTGGATGCTTTCTTTTGAAGAAGCCATACCTATGGTCGTAGGTGAAGACATAAAAGGGAACTAAGACAAACTAGAAGAATTGAGGAATGTCTACATTGGACATCTTGTGGATGTGTAGGACAACTGCAATTCTCAGAAATGCATGAGGAACTATGGCAAAAGTTTCTAAGGGCATCCAAGGGTAGGAATTAAGTTAATGGTCATGTCGACCCTGCTAGACTCACAAGCCAATTGTGTTAGAAGAAAATATGATGTTGCATAATCAAGAACCAAACAAAGAAATTTGAAGAAGTGAATTCACAGTAATGACGAGGAAGAAGCAAGCTACATATGAAGGTTTTTATATACTCATATTTTTCTGTGTAGAAGTTGACAGGTTTTCTTATTCCCTTTATGTTAAAAGTACTTTGCCCCCGCCTACTACCTACCCTTGGTTTCATCAATTAATTCAAATTCAAAATTGTGGTAACAGAAAAATGTAGCTTACAACTACATACCTTCAATATAGGGAAGTGCAACTACTTTTTATTTGTGCTCCCAGAAGTTTAATTATTGAGTATATAACATGTTTCATATTTGATAAGTTTTATAAATTGGTGATTGACAATAAGCCACTGAATTTCAAAAGGCTCACATGAGCATGTGAAATATTGTAACTACATCAAATATAAGATCACGTTAACTATGAATCAGACTGACAAAGGGATGGGGGGTCTTCTCATCCATAACTTACGACACAAGGGATGATAATATGACCTAATAGTGAATGCATGCACCTACATGAATTGTGAGGCAGAAGATTCAATTTGATAGCAAGTATGCTGACTGACTGATCGCCACTTGGTTGAATAATCACATATGAAAAAAAATCCATGTCTAAGAAAAAAATATGCTTTTACTATTGATGAGTCATACCATTCAATTTTATAAAAAATATTTATTGTTATATCCCCGGTGAACCTTGATATATTAGGGCCTTCAATCAATCACATGTAGGGCAGCTTGTGCCTTTTCTTATCCTTATAATATTTTTCATCTATTTTGGTTAAAAACTTATTTGTTTTATTTAAGGGTGATGCATGTGCTATATTATATCATTATCTTTGCTTATATAAGAGGTTAATACATTAATAAAGGTCTATTCTCTCCAAATTGCATATTTCTAAGCACTTATTTGGTTAACTGTCTGTGATTGATAGGTTTTTTTTTATAGAATCCAGGAGGCTATATTATTCATCTTACCCTCCTCTTGCAAGCCAATAAGGAAAGGGATTACAAGGTTCTTTGTTTATAGAGAATTGAAATATGGTAGTACTACTACCATTACAACCATCTTTATTCAAAGTTTATATTAAGTATTTCGGAGGCCTACTGTAATCAAAGTAACCATTATTGTTCTTCTGGTGGAACCTGGCCATTGAGTTTGCTTCCTTGTTGCCTTCTCTACATCCATATTTTATTGACCAGTATTCATTCTTCATCATGTGGGCCAGTATTCTACTGATGATGTTGGCATACCTCGGGTTTTTCTCTAGTTCCCACTGAAGTATATCAACGAGCACCTTGCAATCAATTCTTAAGATCAGTTTGCATATGTTATTATTGGTTGTTGTAGTGAGGGCTAAGTCAGTAGCAATAGCTTCAGCATGTACTGTTGATGATACTTTCGTGTTCCTCATATGACCACCCATCCAACAACCTTCATGATCACATATTACAATAGTTGTGGCAGTCTTGTTCTTCATCCAAGTTGCATATGTATTCATCTTAACAATTCCTATTGGAGGTTTCTTCTAGCTAGTCATATTCCTCTTATTAGCTGACCTTTCCTCATGAGGATTCTCTTGAGCCTTCATGTTGAGAGTAACCTCTCTATGTATATTTCTAGCCATCACTTGCGCTGGGATGCAAGACTTGTTAAAGATGTGGTTATTTCATGCCTTTCATATCATCCGTCATGTAATCAGGAACTTAGGAAGCTCATGACTTTTGTGATTGATAGCTTTAAATTCAATATTTGAGTAAAAAATAATATAATTATTAAAATGCTACACATTTATGATTTTTTTAATATTTAGATACTGTGATGAGAATTTCCTAGAACACATAATAACAAATTCTTTACCCCATTTGTGCATTGAAGGATAAATAATATTAACATAATATAAGTAGGGTGTTTGACAATGCGTATAAATGATTTTCGATGAACTAAGCTATCATTTTTGTATCATAACTTAATGTTACATGTAATGTTATTTTGATAACCAAAGAAACAATAAGAGTTTCTAGAATAAATAGTACATTTTTAATTAGATACTGCATGTAGTTATATAGTAACTATGTCTATAGTTTTGAAATATTTTTTAATAATGAAAAAAAAAAGTAATAAAGTTAACTTACCAACTAGAGAAGTTTGATATAAAGATTTAAATTATGAAATTAAAAGTAGCCTATTTAAGGTTAATTATCTATAAAGTTATAATAATAGTACATAACCAAATTTCAGGCATGATGAGTGATTATTATAAAATGTAGGAGGATGATTTCTTAAAATGGCTTTAATTAAATTTTCATGTTTGAAAAATAGTTATGTAGTATTTCAAAATAAATATTTATTTAATATGAATTTTTTTAATTACTTCTTTGATAATATATTCCCTCAAAAGCCTAAAACACAATAACGTGAATAGGAAAAGAACCATCTATGTTTTAGATACTCCTAAAGTGATTCTTCTTATAACCCACAGATACACTATCATTTTGAAGATTTCCATTATTCAAGTAGCTATACAATTTTTGATTCATTTCTTCCTAAGGTTTAAGTTAAATTAAGAATACATTTTAAAAAGTTAGACAAAGTAGTAATGTGAAGATGTTATTTACAAACAAATTCCTTGTCTTCTTTTGTAAGTAGAATCATAAGTAACTCCTATAATAATATTTATATGTATAGATCACTGCATTCAAATAAATCATCCATATATAATGAAACTATTTTGTTAACATGCACTCAAGAAGAGAACATAAAAAGTGATGATAGAAATAAAATCATATCTTTTGTGTTAATGTTTTTTTGTTTTTTTGTTTTGTGAGCAAAAGGATCAATTCATTATTTGTCAGCCATACGACATCTACAATTGGGGAGAAAGATACAAACAGAACATACAAACATCACATTCAGTAACCCTAGGGCACTACAACTCATATTGGAACGAGAGAGAGAGACATTTCTGCATTGATTCTTCTTCCTTGAGGTTGTCTTAAGTAGCTTTTCCTGAAGAATTCCTTCAACCTGAGTGTTAAGTAGTGGTAGAGGGGCTGGAATAAGACGATATTCTGCTCAGATATCAACTCAAACAAAGCCATACAACTGAGTAATGAGATCAATCCAGAGCAAATATGATATAGTTGTACTAAGGTTGAATTACCGGGGGAAACCCCAGAAAAACCACCGCCTTCACAGAGGAAGGAGTAACAATCCTTATTCAAACGAAGAAACAATGCCGATATACAGCGGAACAAGGCAGATAGCCTGCCAGAAACTAGCACCCAAGCGAGAAACCTACAAAGCAGAAACATAGGTGGGAAACCCACCTCCTCTGGAACCCCTACGAGGCAACCCCCACCAGCCACCCGCCTCAGCGTCAAGGCAAATCTGAGCAAGACTTTACTAGGAGAAGAGCACCACCACCTCCTGCAAGCAACACGCCAAAGAGAAGACCTGATCACAACCAGGTCGCACAGTCACCGCCCAGGGGGGAGAGATGAGGACCTCGTAGAGGGACCTGCAAAAGGAAACCAGAAGAAGAGGCAAGTCGAGGAGGAGGCCCGGGGGGAGAAGGTGACGACCTAGCAGGACGCCTGACCCCCTCCCCCATGCCTGAGCGCCGCATGCGGGGGGAGCCCTAGGTCACCGCCGTGTTCACCAGATGGGAGATAAGCGATGCCACTATGCGTTCGATGCTTTTTTTATTAATGTTAGTACAACTAATATAAGCCTTCTATGGGTTTCTTAACCTACCATCTATAAATTACAACTATAAGTAACATGTACTTGAAATTTACCATATCAATAAAAGGCATAGAAATGTGATATAAAATTAAGTGTGCATCCATTTTCATTTAACAAAACTAAAACAACATCTATATTGAGGAATACATCTATCAATATGTAGAAGAGATCCTCATTTGAACTAACTCACTTAAAAACTATTTTCAATAAATAACACTCATCAAAAATATTAGTTAAGGCCTAGATATTTAGGGTTATATTTTGTAGTATTTTTAATATATTTAATCACACGTTCATCTTAAGAGTTAGAAACCGACATAAAACTGACAATCACATTGATAACATAAACTTGATTTATCATAAATATATAAATTTCATAATGACATTTACTTATATCTAATGAGTTTAGGAACATGATTAGATTGATCTCTATAGAAAATCACTCAAACACTCATATTAGGGATTTGTCACTATGAAAAACCACATAAACCTACCACTCTAGGTCACTGTTCATAGTATAAATGAAAACAAAATGCTAACAGTGTCCAACCTAATGTTTTCAAAGGTGATGGTTGTGCTACGTATGAGATCAGAGACATACCCAATCACCCTGTGGTGTGTTGCCAAGAAGTGCAATTATCTCCATCATTGGCATTAGCATAAATTTCTAACAATTAAATTTCACATGTTTTGGTTCCATCATATGACACCTGGCTAAATGCCTCAATGTACCTTTACTATCTTTCAAATCCTCTACATTTAGATCCAGCTTTGATTTGTGCCCTTTGGTATGTTGGAAACCCTCTATGTTCTGAAAGACCCACAAAGTATGCTCATCCATCCATATGCTACATGATAATGGAGAAAGTGCATCTGGCCCAACTTTAAATACCATGTGGACTTATCAATTGTATGCTCTTCCATATGTATAAAGTTAACTTCATTGACCCCACTTAGTGGTATAGTATATATAGAGTTTGCATACTGATGTTTAATATCCCATCTCTACATTATATAAATCAACAATGGATACTAATTATGTTTTGTAATACTATTAGAAATTTAAAAGTTAATCTTGTAAATAAAATAATTATTTGTTTAGAAAGTGTGTATGTGGATTTTCAATAACATTAATGTAAGTTTTATTATTAAAGAAAATAAATATTGATTGATAATTTAATTTTAACATGTCATCTTAAAAATGTCAATGGATAGAACCATGTGAAATGTGTGAGAAAAGATGATTATTACATCAATAAAAGAAAATATCAGTAACACTTATCAAATTTGTGAATATTATTTGAAAAAACAAGTCAAATAATCATCATTCAAATTTAATTTGATCCTTACACATGAGATAATTCTTCTTATACTACTTTGTCAGTATCGTTTATATTGAGCATATATCCAATTTTAAGAAAGGATGTTATAATATTACATGTAAATGCATCAAATTTGAGTTTTCCAATCCTCTAATATTTAGTTTTATTGACATGATCTAACACTTGTTTTTACAATATTTATTGAAGTTAACATGTAAAATGCATGCGGAATGTATTTTTTCAAATAATTTGAAGAAAAAAATTGATGGGTTGACTAAGCTAAAAATAAAAATATTTATATTTATTATTTTAGAAACACTTATAATGAGAGAATGTTGAAGACTTGATGAACAAATTATAGGGACGCTGTGAAGATATTTCTTAGCGAGTATGTAATATCTATGACATCTGAAAATGAAGTTGGTGGAGCTCCCTCTCCGTTAAAATGAGGGGGGTTATTCAAAATTCCCACTATTATACAAAAATGTTACTGAGTGATTATATATGCATGATATGAACTTCTAATAAAAAAATTTGGTTCATATATACTCAACATTTTCACATATCTATTAAACACAGTCAACTTGGAACTTAGTCTAAAAAATATCACACTTTACATATGTCTTTTTACAAAATGGAATATATATACACTATAAGAAAGATACTAGAGAAAATTTTATCATAATATTTTTATAAGACACTACCTCCATACGTGAAGAAATAATGAATTTCACTTTAGGACACCAAGAGAAGATGGTTTTCAATACAAAAAGTATATATATCCTTTTATTATAGAATAAACATTTATCAAAACTAATTATCAAGAATATTCATTGATATTGCTTCTTGGCTTAAATATGAGTGTATGTCATTCAAAACATGTTTTTCATGTTACTAAATCCTTATGTTTTGTTATTATGTGTACTAAGACATACTTCTAAGGAAAGTTCCATTGCTAAATTATATTTTTAAAATTCTATGCATAGTTTATAATTTTCAAAATTAAGAAACACATCTGAATGTTAACTATTATCAGTTAGGATAGTCACGTGCATTGCACATGCATAAACTAGTCTCTTATATCTATGTGACTCAATTATAATGCTATTAAACATATAGTTCCAATCAACAATTGCTAGATAAATTCTCACAATTCAAATTATGGGTTTTGAGTACAATATTCGTATCTATGATTATGATCATGACATGCACACTTTTCGTTAGTAAGATTCAATATTCCAAGTTATTTTGATACAAAGTAATGTTAAGTAAAGATAGATGATTCATGTTGTTCCTTCCAAATTTTTTTATGGCTCTATTATTTATAAGCTCTGTGTGAGCAATGGGAACTTGGGTGCATTAGCTTTGTGTGGGAAATGATCTCTTGGGAGGAGTTATAGATGATGGACAATGTAGTAAACTCAATATTATGTCATTGATTAAGAGAAGCAAGATGAAGATAAATGTTATAAAAAGTATTCATTGTTAACAATGTTCAACTCGTATCTTCTCATAAGTGTAGATTATGTATTTGTTCATATAATGTTACTAGTGATTCACTTAATCTAACATGTTTTCCATTTTTCTTTGCATGTATAGGGACGTGATGCCCATAGAAGAGAAACATATAACAGTTTACATCTTGAGGACAAATCTAGTACACAAAACATGGCTGGGTACCAACTATAATAGAATAATCCATTTAGATTCCTTTCAAGTTATAAAAAGTGTGTAACAGTTAAATGTGTGAGTATCAAGTTATAGAACTTGAGTATGAGAATTTCTATCTTTACCCTGTGATGGTTCATTTATAAAATTATTTTTATACAATGAATATCAATTTGTGACATTCCCAATAGAGGATGCTTCCACTTAGTAAATTATATATTTAGGAAAATTGGGGTGTCAAAAATATAGTATCATAGTTCAAAATATAGTTGGCCACTAGGATTTTCTCATGTTTTCCTAAATATATGTATTCTCCCTCCATTGATGATAAAAAAACATATATGGAGGATGCAAAGTTAAGGAGTTAGAATTTATATCCCTTATAATTGGGAAGTAGGAATCCTATAAGAAATACAACATTAGAAATATATATTAGGACATGTGTTAAGGAAAGGATATTATCTAATTTGGATCCAAAGCTAGTGGTGTCTCCTATCTTGTTGTCAATGGTGATTGCCAATTATTGCAAATTTAAGAGGAAATGTCAATAGCAAAATACTTATTATCCATCTATTCTTCTTGTTGGTAGAATATGTGGTATGGGTATGTATGCAACTAAGATCTTAAGAAACAACATAATTAGTTTTTATGCCTTTAGATTTGTGTGTAAACAATACAGATCTGGAGGTTCCAATAAGAGAGTTTATATAGAAGACCTAAATTGGGTTACCGCTTAAACCTATAGCAATTATATAGTAGATACCATGTCAAAAATTGAATCCCCAGATAAGGATTAAGTGAAGTTAATGAAGAAGGTATGACCTTGTTGGAATCCTATGTTGAGTTAGCTAGAAGTACTTACGTCATGTGTGTATCACAATCCAAGAATAAGTAAAACTCTAAGGTGAATAGATTTGTAAAATTTTGAGGATGATATTTAATTAAGTTGAATATAATTTTAATATCTCAAGATTTGATTAATGTAAGATGAAGATTTTTATAGGAATTTTTCCTCTAATCAATAAAAAATCCAAGACCATGATGCAATCAAAATAAATAATACATATTTCATCTAAAATATGATACAAAGAGAGAGAAATTGAAATGTATTCCTTATTTTCTTTCTCTATAATGAGTAAAAAAAATAATTTTCACTTTTTTGTTTTCCTCCATAAATCTACAATCATCACATAATTGATAATACTTAAAAAACATAAATTGATTTTGAGATATGAGTTATAAATAGACTCAATTGGCCAAAAATTGATTAGAAAACATATTTCACTAAGTTAAAGTACTTTAAACAATTAATATTTAATTTATGGTAACCTCCCATTAATTGATTACCGAATCAGGAAAGTAACAGTCAGTAACCGATGTAGACACACAAATGCACTAATGGTAGAAATCTGAAGTTGATTTGACCTCTTTTGACCCTTCTAAACATTTTGAAAAATTCCTATTTAGTTTAAAGATCTAATACACTTAAAGGTATCATTCGTTGATTTCATTTAATCCATGCATATAAGTCTAGTTGCTTTTCTTGATCTGGGTTCTAACATAGGGAATTTGAGCCCATCACAAGTGGGGAAGTCTCCCCCTTCACCCATCTCCTTCTAGTAGTGGGAATATAGTGTCCCTGTCAAGATCTCTAAGTAACCTATTCTGATCCATAGTTTTTAGCAAAGAATTTCATTTTCCAAAGCATTCTCTTGCCTTCACGAACCAATCAACCCCAAATTCATATATTTTCCATTCCCAAAGCTTCCCATCCACCATTGGACTCCCGTTCCTTCCATGTTCTAAATACTAGGATCTTATGATGCACCTTAAAAGGAGTCCTAGCGTATGTGCACCTGTGGCTATATATACAAGCCTCTGAGAATGATCTTAGACCATCCATAAACTAATATAGATCACCTTTATCATCAATCTATCAAATTGAAGCCTCCTACACTCCTCTTTGCTCATTTCCTCTCTCCAGTAGTTTGTTACAATGACCCAAAAGAACTAATGAATCACTGAATCACTGCTACAGATCAATGATCCCTAGAAAAGATTTTCTACCTTTTCTTCTTCCCAATTGGAGGCATCCATGTTTCCCCATTTTATCTATTTTTAGCTCCAGTTGAAATTTCAGAGTACTTTGTTGCCTCTCCCTCTAGTTACACACCACTAGATTCACCTTGACATTTCATAATTGATCCCTAACCTTGCAGTGAGTTCTAGTTTTGTATTGACCATTAGTTTTGGCTTTACTTTTCTATTTGTCTAATCATTTATGGTAGTGGTGGGACGTTGTGTATAGTCCATCCCGCTTGTCCTTTGTAGGCTCCTCATGACCACAAAAAAATCATCAACCCAGTTATAAGGATGTTTGCATGAGATAGATCCCAAAAAAAGATCTAGATCTAAGCTTTCAAGTGATCTTCTCTTTCTGTCAGAGTATCCATGTTGAAGATGAACAATCGAGGCTTGGATTTTACATTTCTACCACCATTTTTATTTTTGATGTATTACACATTGTAGGGGTAATATGGACTTTTGAATGTTTTCTGATGATGTTGGCTTTACAACCACTTTAAGTGGGCCCTAAACCAGTTGGACAAACCTAATTGATCAACCTAAGCCTATTGTAGGTGCCTTCAGATAAAACTTACAATGTGGGTTTAACATGTTTTCTAATTTGTTGAGAATTAGGAAATTTATAGTAATTACGTACATGGTCGAAATACACCAAAATAGTCATTGGAAATGTTTTTGGACAAGGAAGATTATTTTTGAGGTTTTGAAATTTAAAGTAGTTTATTCACACCATGTTTTCATTAAGAGTCTAAGTTAGGGTTTAGACGTTAAGCAAGACAAAGATTAATATCAATTATGATAATTTCATGACAAAAGGAATTGTACAAACTTCAAGAGTACTAAGAAAACTTCTTATCCAATTGGTAACTAGAACATGCACTCTTAGTACCAAGTATGTCTAAAGGGCTTTTAATAGCTTATATTTACAAAAATTTGTTATAATGATATTAGATATATAATTCTAATCAATAATCGTAAGATAAATGCTTACAATTCAAATTCTATATTTGTTTTATTATATCCTTATCTATAATTATGAATATTACATTTATACTTTTCTTACATTAGATTATCTATTCCAAGTTATTATGCTTTGGGATAATGTTAAGTAAAAGATATTAATTCATGTCGTTCCTTCAAACTTATGTTTTGGTAGAATTATTTATAAGCTTTGTGTGAGTAGTGAGAACATGGGTAAATAAGCTCTGTGTGAGAAATGAGATCATGGGAGCACTTATACATGAAGGACAATGTAGTCAACTCAGGATAATAGTTTCATTGATTAAGATAAATGATATGAAAATTATTAACTATTTAAAATGTAAAATTCATATCTTCTAAAAAGTATGATTATATTTCTATTCATATAATGATAATCATTGCCACTTACTATAAGATGTTTCACAACCTGCATTGCATGGTTGGGGGAACGATGTGTGCAAAATAGAAAGATAGAGGAGCTTATCTCGAGGACAAATTTAGGAATCAAAAGTTGGTGGGGTACCAACTATACTAGAATGATCCATTTAGATTTCTTTGAAGTTATGATAAGCATGCTTAATTAAAGGTGTGAGTTTCATGTTGTGGAACTCAAGTATGATAATTTTTATGTGTACCCTAGGAAGGTTCATATATGAACTCTATTTGTATGCAATGAATATCAATTTGTGGCATTCCCAATAAGAGATGCTTAGTACATTATATGTTTAGGACTAATGGGATGTTGCAAATATGGTATCACAGCTAAAAATATAGTTGATCGTCATATTATGTCATGATTTCCTAGGTAGCTCTTTCCTCCCACCCTTGATGATGGAATATATATATATATATATATATATATATATATATATATATATATATATATATATATATATATATATATATATATATATATATATATATATATATGACGTTAAGGATTTATATTGTATATCCCTTTTACTTGAAAAGTAGGAATCCTACATGAAATCTAAGATTAGAGAGAGATCTATGGACATATGTGTTAAGCAAAGGAGATTATCTAATTTGGATCATTTGTGTTGACTGTATCATAACTAATGGCATGTCTTCTCTTCTTTGCAATGGTTATATCTAACTAACTGAGAACCTTAGAGGAAATATCAAAAGAAAACGACTTATTATGCATTTGTTCTTCTTGTTGTTAGCATATGTGGTATGGTACATGTATACTACTACGATCTTGAATAATAAAAGAACTAGCTCTCGCACCTCCAACTTTTTGATTGGACAACACATATCCAGAGGCGCCACCAAGAAAATTGATGTAGAAGACATAAAATTGGTAACCACTTAAACTTATTGCAATTAGATAATAGAGACCCATGTAAAATATTGAATTTAATGAAGAGGGTATGTCCTAGTTTGAATGCTAAGTTGAGTTAAATGGAAGTGCTTATGTCATGTATGTGTATCACAATTTAAGATCAAGTAAAACATTACGGTGGATAGCCTTTTGAAAATTTAGGACTACATTTAAAAGGGGGTAGAACTTTGACATTCCAAACTTTTATTAAAATAAGGATAGGGTTTTAATATAAACTTTTGTACTGTTAAACAAATATCCTAGACCATAATGCAATTAACACAAATAATAGATATTTCATCTAAAATATGATAAAAAGAGAGAGAAAGGAAATGTATACCTTCTTTTATTTCTTTATAATGAAAACAAATAGATTTCACTCTTTCACTTTCATCCATAATTGTAGGACCAACACATAATCATAAATCCTAAACAAATAGTTTTTTTTTCAAGATATGAATAAAAAATAGACTCAGTTAGCCACTAGTTGATTAGGGAACCTATTTCACAAAATAAAGTACTTTGATAAATTGATTTGTACTTTAAGGTAACCCTTTATTAACTGATTATCAATTCAGGAAAGTAATAATCCAAGATTTATCTAGACCCAAAAATTCACTTATGGTAGAAATCAGATGTTAATCTGATCTTTTTTGACCTTGTTAGAATTTTATAAATTTCCAATATAGTTTAAAGATCTAATACACTTCAAATATAATTAATGGATGTCATTCAAAATTTTCATGTAAGTTATGTCTTTAATAAACATGATGCACATTTGAATCATGTGTCACGTGACCCCTTTAGTTGGTTTTCCTAGTCTAAGTTAGAGTCAGGGATTCATAGCCCTTATTAATCAGGGAAGTCTCCCCCTTCACTAGATTCCTCTTGATAGGGGGAATCTACTATACCCAAATATTTCTATGAGCAACCTCTCATCTCCTTAGTTTTTGACAAGTATTTCATTGCAAAAATCTTTCTCATGACTCCCCATACAAATTCATCCCAGATTTGTTCCATTCCCATAGACTCTCAGCGACCATTAACTCCCGATCCTCCCCTCTTTGAAACTCATGTAATCCTTCAAATCACCTACAAAGTAGTCCTAGCCTCCGTGCATCTTTTGTTATCTATGTAAATTTTTAAGAATGACCTTAGACTATCCTGAAACTAATATAGATCTCCTTTCTCAACAATATGTCGACTTGAGACCTCCTGCACTCTTCTTTTCTCATACCATCTATGGAATTTTGTGACAACGACACATAAGATCTAGTGACATTGTAACTCACCGCCACAAGTCAGAGAGCCCAAAAGAAGCTTTCCCCACCTTCAGTTATTTCCAATTGGAGGTACCCCATTGTTCCCCCTTTTACCAATTTCTATCTCCAATATGAAGTTCAAAAGTATTATATAGCCTCTCGCTCTAATTTCCTCACCAATTGATTCAACTGGAGGCTTCATAATTGATCCTTGATCTTATAGTGAGATCTATTTTTGTATTTATTCTTTCTTTTAGCTTTTTATTTCTTCTTGTATAGCCAACAATGGGGTGGTAGGTTTTTAGGTCATAGGCCATCACTCTTATCCATTGTGGACTCTTTGTGTCCATGAAAATATTAGGAATTGAGTTCTGTGAATGTTTGTTTCAGATTGACCTCAGTTTACAAGATTTTATTTAAGTTTTTGTGTATTTTTTGCTATCATTCAGACTTTCTATATTGAAGATGATCAACCATGGCTTGAGTTTGACATTTCTACCCCTGTTGTTAATTTTTATGCATAACACAACACATGGAAATTATGGACATTTGAACTTTTATTTGATGATGTTGCCCGCACAACCGCTATATGTGGACCCTGGACCAATTGGATAAATCTGATTGTCCAACTAAGCCTAGAAAATGTGCCTTTTGATAAACTACCAATGTGGATATAACATGTTTTTTGAATGGATGAGAACTATAAAATTCATAGTAATTACATTCAATATCAAGAAAAAAATAAAAAAAAAGTAACTGGAACACAATTTGGATAAGGAAGATGAATTTTGAGGTTTCAAATCCTAAGTACTTTATATTACATCATGTTTTCTCTAGTAGACTAATTTAGGGTTTTTATGTCAAGATAGACAAAGATAAATTTGAAATATTATAACTTAAGGACAATTTGACTTCTAGAAAATTTAGCATTACGAAAAGAACTTCTTATCTAGTCAGTAAGTGGATCATGCACTCTGAGTATCAAGTATGGGTAAAGGTTTTTTATTCACATATATTTATGGAAATCAATTGTAATGATATTACAGATATAGTTACGATTACTAATTTAAACATAAATTCTTACAATTCAAATTATGAATTATCACAATGTTTTCTTATCTATTATTATGATCATGACATGCACACTTTCTTAGGTAAGGTTCAATGTTTTAGGTTATTATGCCTTAGAGTAATTTTAATTAAAAGATAGTTGATTCATGTTACTTGTTCCATATTATTCTCCTTTTTTGCACTATTATTTATAAGCTCAGTGTGTGTAATGAGAAATTGGGTTCATCACCTCTATCTTGAGAGAATTAGTATATTATGGACAATGTTATCAACCCAAGATAATAATGCCACAAATTAAGAGAGAGAAGATAAAGAAAAATGAGATGAAAATTATCCAATTTTTACAATGTTCAATTCATATTTTTTCAAAAAGTATAGATTGTTTATGTTCATATAATGTTACATAGTGCCCCTTACTCCAAACTATTTTTTTTGCATGTTTGGGGACATGATGTTTGTATAGAGAAAGACAAATGAGCTTATATCTCATGAACAAAACTAGGAGACAAAACTTGGTGGGTGCCAACTATAAGAGAAAGGTCTATTTAGATTCCTTTCAAGTTATGATTAGCATGTATTAGTTAAATGTGGGAGTTTTATGTTGTGAATTTTGGCTATGTGAATTATTATCCTTACAATGCAATGGTTTATATATATATATATATATATATATATATATATATATATATATATATATATATATATATACATACATATATATATATAATATTTTCATGTAGTGAATATCTACTTATGGCATTCATAATGAGAATATTCTTGCGTTCATAAGAATATATGTTTAATAAAATTGGGATGCTACAACCAATCTCTGTCGAGGTCAATCGAGGTGGAATGCATGTAAATTGGTCAATCTCTTTCCAAGTTGATTGAACTAAATGTGGCAGAAGTCATTTGTTTGATCTCTATCGAGGTCGATCAGTCAAATATTATATGGATTCATGTATGGTGGAGTTGTGGGAAAAGTTCCATAGCCACACATTGTCTCCTCAATGTTTGTAAACTGGAGGAAATGTCCTTCTATATATATGCGGTGGAGAAGAATGTCTCCATGGAATTTGACGAAGAACCCATAGTGGAAGCATTTTCTATTAGAAGAGGAAGGGTTTCATGCTTTTATTGTTGCAAGATGTCAATTGCTAGATGGTTGATCGTTGGTGGTCGATCATTGAAGCTCAATCACTTGGAACTCTCTCATATTGAGCTTGATTATCAGTAGTTTAGTTTCTAGAGCCTGATTAGTAAAAATGGAAAGGTTGTTTGTCATTTGGTCTTGGATTAGTTGAAGTGTAGTAATTGAACTTGATTGGAAGGTCGATCGCTGGATCTTGATTGGGAGGGCAATCGAGGTAACTCATCTGTAGAGATCTATCATAGGCAAGTTGATTAGTGTGTCTTGATAAGAATTCATCAATCTATAGCTTGATGAGTATCTCAGTTGGGTTTTCTATTGGCAGGTAAACCAAGGAATTCAATCTCTATATTTGAGTTAAAGTTGTTGATTGATCAATACTGTGAACATGCTCAAAATCAATATAAAGTTGGGGCATTTTCCCGAACCTCATGATAGGTGACCCTCTCTCGACTCCTACACACTAAAAGTGCAGTGGGACACCCTAGTATCAAGAGACAAAACTACAAACCTGGAAAAGGGGTAAAAAAGTGTCAAAATCCTTACAAGTTGACATAAAATCTGTACAGAGTAAATGAAACTATTTCTAGTACACATGACGTGACTTTTACTGCACAAAAAGATTCACTTGGGGCGAAATTCCTAGAATTTACCTTACCAAACTATAACATTCACCACCCTCTAGCAGACGGATCTCATTGTAGTATAGTGCAAGATCAAATCTAAAGGACAATGCATTTAAGAAGTAGTCTGATCAAAGTAACATTACTAGAACTAGTATTTAGCACAAAGATAGTTGATTGTTTGTTTACACTAAGATTGTAGATAAACAAATGTTTGATTAGAGACTAGATTTATAAATTAATGGGAACACTAGGGTGGAATGGGTTTCGCAACTACTACCTATCATTCACTCTCTCACTGCATGATATGAAGCATGAATGTGTACTTATGTTGAGTCCAAATAAATCCCCTTTTCAATGTTAGGATTAAAACCTACACATATATCACTCTAAGCTCATTCTTGTGTTACCTAGAGTTCATGCATCTATTGCCTCAGAAAACACCTACTTGAAGTTCTCATCTAGGGTTTAACAGAAATATGTTGGTATCCTAGATCCTAGGTTTGAAGTTCTCTACACCCAAGATCTGATTAACATATGAAATTCATGATTTGAAAGAATCTAAGCATAAAATTGACTGGTTCCAAACATATAGTGGTTCATAAAACAACATATCCAGTAAGGGGATCAAAATCATATACTGGGGATACTCCCCACACCCTAGCAGTGTGACTAATCTCTCATGGAAAAAAATGAAAAAGTAACAAGGAATAAGAGAGAAGAAGTCATCATCATAGAAGGAGAGGAAGTCACAGTCGTGGTGTGTAGGAATTATTCAAGCTCTAGAATGAAGGAACCAAAGAAAAAGGAAAGAACACCCCTTTGATATTTGTCAGATAGTGATTGGAAACTCTTGACCTCTCTTCTTTGTGGATGTAGTTTCTTCTATAGAGGCAACATAGATGGTGGTTGACGATGGTAGAAGACATCCTTTGTATTGATTTCTTTCAAAGTCAGTGACTTGGACTTTTAGCAAGGTAGGAGTCTTTTCAACTGGTAGGTTAAAAAAGGAAACTAATGAAGGGGTCGATGGGGGCTGAAAAAAGGTGATGTGGTGCAAAAATTGTAGCCTAGAAGTATGGTTGCAAATCCTTTTCTTAGAGGTTCTTGTCTTCTATTTATAGGCATTGGCAAGGGTTTAGGACCCTTTCTAGCCACATTGCACAACCATTATTGACACGAGAGTTTAGGTTGTGAGGTAGATGAAGGGTTTTTGTGACCTTTCAGTTATGTCTTCTGTGTGGGATGCAAAATCTTTGTCGGGCAAGAAACTCATTGGGATGGAATCTCATTGTGTTGCAGTACTGGTATTCTGTCGGTTGATGAGCACATGATTATAATCAGGCACAAGATCAATGTTGGGGAACAAAGAAGTAGACATGTATGGCAGAATTATCATCAGGCACTGAGTATTCAATCGGTGTTGAGTTTTTGTGAATTTCCATCAGGTGGTGAGTGTCCATTGGGGGTGAATGAGGGATTCCCTTTGGTCAAAGTTATTTATAGGAGAAGTATACCCACCCCAGGGGGGTTATCGATATGGGTTGTTGGGCCTACACTTACAAGACTACTGGACAATCAGACATAGATCGACAATGTTCCCCAAGAAAGGCTCAAATAATAAAAAAATATGTACATTTTGTTAAAAGTTTCTAGATACCACCACCTCCTACACTCCTCATATGAAATGAAGTTCAATCCTACCATGGAAATCAAGGATTTGGATAAAAACCTTATTAATTATCATAAAATTGAGAAAACCTATTTCAATAAAGATTAAAACTAAATGACGAACATGAATGTAAAACTAGACTAAAAATGCAATTAAAAATAGGATGCATATGTATTCATCAAATTTTCCCAAACATAAATGTTTCTCATCCTCAAGAAACAAAAAATCTGATAAAATTATCAAATGAATACTTTTAACCGACATGATTGCATCACCTTCAAATCACACACAATTCCCCACCACATGATATTTGTCCCAAGATCACATAATGCATATATCAAACTATTCATTTTCTGAAAAATATTACCGCACCACTATCCTAGTAGTAATCATGTCTAAGAGTGTCAAGAGTGTTTATAGTCTCCTGCATAACAACTATTATGCATATGATCTAACACTAAGGTGTGTAACAAGGATTTCAAATAAGACATTTATTTTGTCTCATAGTAGAAAATGGAAATTAGGGGGCGTTGTAGGAAGATAGAAATATCTCCTCTATTCAACTTGAGATTGTATTTTTATTTATTTATTTTTTCTTTTTTCCTTTAATGATTGACACACTATTCTTATCGTGCATATTGGAATATTTTCATTATTTTTTGATGGTACACCCCTTTTACATAGAGAGGGGAATGGAAAGTAGTCATTTGGTAAAGAGTCATTGATAGGGACTATATCACTATCTTGGATGCCAAATCAGATGAGATAGTCAATAATGGCATTTTTTGTCCCCTTCTTGTCCTTGATTTCTAGATTGGGCTCTTACACAAATGAGATCCATCTAATCAGTTTGGGCTTCACATCCTTCTTTGATACTAAATATTTTTTTTAGCAGAAGATACCACTGAGTAAAAGGACAATAGTTGTTATTTAAAGAATGTGTCTTAGGGAATAACATCAATCATTGCAAGTAGCTAGATAGGATTGAATACTTAAATGTATGGGACTATGAGTTCGGGGTTTATTTATTTCTTGTGGTTGTTAATATTTGATACTAAATACTTGATACAAGCATGATTAATATAGACAATCACTTGTGCTTCTATTAGATAGGAGTAGAACCCATAAAAGGTGTAAAAAATCAAGATAAACTCCTTTTCAATGGTTGGGTATTTCCTCTACATGTCACCTAACGTCTTGTTGGTATAGTAAATAACACGACTCTTCCTATTGATGTGTTTCCCCACAATTTCCCCTCCATCATATTCACTGACATCACACATGATCATAAATGGAAGACATCAATATGGGGTACGAAGTATCTGGGAAGAGCTGAGAGCTTCCTTCAAGGTGGTGAAGCTTTTGATACAATCAAAGTCAAAGATTAAGTCCACATCGTTATAAAGAAAATTTTTAAGAAGCTTTGTAAGCTTGCTAATGTGTGATGTACCTCCTGTATATGATAGGGTGTCCTAGGAATGCTAAATATTCTTTGATAGTAGATGGAGGAGATAATTTGCAAATGACTTTTATCTTCTCCTTGTCAACTTCAATGCCTCTATAGCTGACACAATGTTCTAAAACTATGCCTTTATTCACCCTAAAGTGGCATTTTTTCCCAATTAAGGACATGATCTCATATTTAACAATGTTCTAGGACCACGAGGAGATGGTTATGGCTCGAGTCAAAGAATCTCCATAGACATAGAGACCATTCATAAAGATTTCCATTCACATCTCATGAGGATAGAAAAGACAGAATACATGCTACATAGAAGGTGGAGAGTGCATTGCAAGACAAGTGGGCTTCTAATGGAAGGTATATGTGTCAAAGGGGTGTGTCAAAGTAGTCTTTTCTTAATCTCAAGTGTGGATGGGTATCTAACAGATACTAGGATATCCAGCAAAGTAGTAAAAGTACTACTGGTGCATGATGGAACCCTATTTTAGGGATTCATCTTGTGCCTTATTTCACTTTAATCACATCTAGACATGTTATAATTTGGTATATTCCCCAATAAATGGTTTTCTATCAAATGCACTTATGGACATTATTTTCATGACTTTCAGGTGCTTGGATAACGCCTTGGATGGAAGACAGACAAGGAGGATGATCGTAGGGTTCCTCCACCCATGGAGGAGTCAAAGAATTCCCTAAAGCTCAGCCAAAACCACCCCTAGTGACCAAGGGTCAAAATAATGAAAAGATGTCCATGGATAGAAAATATCAAAGATCAAAGTATAAGTGAATCCTCCAACATAGATGTGGTGACACAAAACAACTATGCTACCAACGACGAAATAATAGGTAGAATTCAAGATTTGATGAAGCAACAAAAAGTTCAGCACCATGACCATGGTAGCCATCACGACCGTGCTAGACAACATGATCGTGTCAAGGAAGCCTCCCCTTTTCATCTTTAGCAAGAGATAGAGAAATCCAATCAATCATTTTCTCAAGTTGGCTAATGTTTTTTCCTTGTGAAGACACATCTTTCTTCACATCATCAAGTCTCCTCAATCTCCCAAGGACTTTTTCAATCCTGGAACTATATTTTGACCCTTGATATTGCCTAGTATGACTTGCAATTCCTCCCCTTATTTCCAAGAGATATTAGGAGAAAGAAACATGTCAAAGAGGCTAGACCAGTGGAAGTTGTGGTCAACAAAAAGGAAACCAGGCTAACAACAAACATTACTCTTCTCTTTCCTTCTTGTAACCTCTGGGGTTCTCTTGGTGACCTATAAAAAGACCCAGGAACCCTCACATCTAGAGCATGCATTACCACTATTCCTTATAGTGTGATCTTCATGCCCAGGAACTCCATGATCCTAGGTTTCTCATACAAAGACTATCTTCTTCATAGTAGTCTTTTCATGTATGTTGCACAAAGGCTAAGCCAGACCTGGATACCTCATGGCCGGTAGAGAAACTTGCATACCACATAAGAGGAAGGGGAAAAATGCAAGAATGATTACGATACGTGGAGTTTTTCCTTACAAATTAGGTTTTAATTGCCTCATCTTAGACCTAGATGATGAGGGTGGACCATCTTATCTCTAGCTATGGTTGGTCAGGGCTGGGGGCTACTACCTCTATCAAAGGTAGATAGAGGTCCTCGACCTTTCCTCATCTGTTCCTCGGTATACAAGAGCTGTGTTAGCAAACACATCAATTGGGCACTATATCCACAAGCGAAATCCCACGTGAAAGAAGGTATCTTCCTTCGGGAGTCTTGTAGAAAAAGCAGATGTTCGAGGATACTTAGTCAAACCTGTCCTGGACTGCATTCTTTCCTATTTTTGCCAACGAGTTGAGAATCTAGGACCCTGGAGATGGTGGCATAACCACCACAGATGGACGTCACTGTCGATGCCACTGCCAGACTCTAAACATGTGGGGTCCCATGTGATGGTTAGAGTCCAGGGAATGGGATCCAGTGCCGAGTCAGTCATGAACCAACCAACCCAAAGACTACCCCAACAACAGGGTCGCACCCCCACTCATCCAACATGGTGCGTTCTCTTTTTGATTACATCGACGAATCACATGGAACTAATGATTGAGGTATATCTACATATTTTGGTTAATTCATAGAAAGTACTAGGTATATCTAAAATTTAGCCAACCTATATATTAAATTAATTGGGAGACCTATATAATAAAATAGTTTCAAAGTTTAATTATGCTTCCAGTTCCAAAAGTAGCACAAATATGTACTAAGGTGGTGATCAAAGCATAATAACCCTATATTTGGGTATTAACATGATAAATATAGTGAAAACCTCTCTTTTATGCAATTAACTGATATTGTGGTAAAGTGGATAATCCTTAACATGTGTAATTAAGATCTTGAGCATAAATGGTGTAATTTTCCATAACCTTAATGTGACTAATCTGATGTAAGGGTTCATGATGTGGTAACATGATAGATATGATGATCATAGCTACATTCAATATAACTTGGGGTTCGTAAGTTGTTAAATTATTGAATATGGGAATTGGTATATCAAACAAGACTCTAATGATAACTTGATATCAAGGAAATATAAACCCTAGATTAGGACCGAGTAGGGTTTACTCTAATTAATGTGATGCTGGCACTTTAGGATATATATACATGTAGACATAATGTGATTGCTTGGATTCATCTTTTTTTATTATATTACTTGAACATACTTGAAGTATATTCTATATAATAATCGACATGGTTCTACAAAAGGTACATGGTTACACCTATGATTACCCACATTAGTTTGCTGGTGTTTTCTAAAGTTCTCTCACGGATTGAATGACTAAATGGTTGGATGTTTATCTAATTCTATTCAGTTATAGTGCCACTATGAATATAACATAAAGATCGATTATGTGAGTAAAATGATTGTTCTTATCAGAAAGTATTTGATGAAATATGTGTTGTTAGTTTACTTGCATAATTTTACATGAACTCCACGTACATAGTATGGCAACATACTGATGCATGTTTTGTTTCACACACTTAGGTATATGATGATATACATGACAAGGGACATGAAGATAAAGATGAAACACATGAAGACATTAAAGTTATCAAAAGGAGGATTAGATAGATACTTCCCATATTGATCTCATATGTAAAATTATGATGATAGAAAGTTATGTAAGTTCTATAGGAACAACTTGTAAAAAATATTTGAGTTCAATATAAATTATTTACTATTGATTATTATTTTCTTATAATCTGGATGCTCGGAAAAATTTTAGGTAATGGCTCTCATCTTTTTGGCCTTCCTTAATTGGTGGCTGTTGAAAAGTGAGGCCATTACATTTGGTATCAGAGCCCCATATTTTTTCAAATAATATTTAATAGTTTATAATTTCAAGTAATCTATAGAAATATGAGGGAATTATTAAGGCATTTTCTAAAGATGATGGTGTCTAGAAGGGACCACAACCTGAAGGCTGGCAAGATTTTCTTTCACACCACTAGTTAGCTAATGAGGATTCCCAGGCCCATACATCCCGCCTGGAAAAAGTCTGACAATTTTTCTTAAAGTAATATACCTTTAACTTTTCTTCTCATCTTGATTTATTCACTTCTCATCCTCTTTCTTAATTAAACCTGAAAAGAACATCCCTCTTAATCTGAAATTAGGGTTTTTGAGAAGAAGTAGATTTAGACATCCTCTGCCAATTAATGTACATGTAATATTGAAATATTAATTCACAGGTAATGTGGGAACAATAATGTACATCCAAATGTGGAAATAGTAATATACAAGTAATATGGAATAATAATGTACATGCAATATGGAAATAATGGAAAAGTAAAAAAATGGTTTTATGAAGGGTAATTCTAGATGCGACTAATGTTGGTTTGGAAAAATCCTAGTGGGTCAAAGGACATAGAAACACTAAGATGTGGGGTGTAGGTTGAGTAGACCCTAATCCTAACCCTAAACCCTAATTATGGAGAATGAGAGTAGTGTGATGGTATAAAACACTACCCATATGAACCTTAAAAAGGAATAGAAAAATAAAAGTAAATGAGTTAGGTGACTCGGTCTTCCATGCATATGTACATGTGGAACAAGACATTAATGAGAAAAGATTTAAGAAATATAAGCAACCTATGAAAAATTTTTTTGTGGTTGTAACCTGCTCAACCCTATACGGATATCTGGTGAGTTAAAGAGCATGGGGTGAATAAAGTTGTCATGGAGATTACTAGTGATTAGGCTTACAAAGGGAAGCCTATGCATGGTTATGAAATCACCTTGGGCCAAGAGAGGAAGGCCTATGTATGAAATATCCACTACATGGACCAAACCCTTAGAAAGGGTTCCCCATAAAGAGGCTCCCCTAAAGAGAGGGCGCACCAATAAGAAAAGAGGATATAAGTGGTGAGGTTAAAATAAGACATTCTTATTTAGGTTGCATAAAAAGATGATAATATGAAACTTTTAGGGTAAGAGTAATGCGAATTAAGAAAAATGCAAATAAGTCTATGTGACCCAACCCCCATGCATGAATGTCGAGAAATTCATGCATGATGAATTTGAAAGAATTTGAATAAATAACCAAGGGTTATACATGGAAATGAAAACATGAATAGAACTTTCTCATTGCCCTAATGTTATCTCCTGATAATGAGTATGCTACCCCTAGTGAGTGGGTATGCCATTAAGAATACTCCCAATGAGTGAGTATGAATAGCCTCAATGAGTGGGTATACCATAGAGATTGGGCAATTAAAGGTTGAAATGTTATATTATAAAATGTATGTTCAACACATTATGGTTACATATAAAAAATTACAAATTCAAGTTTTGGGATTGGTGTCCCGAGCTGGGGTGGGTCACCCAAGAGTGGGGAAAAGGACCTATGGGGGAGGCCAAAACCCAAGACCTTTGGGTCAGGTTGTGGCTAGAGAGACTAACTTCCTCCTATGAGCCTAGATGGAACCCTAGGTTACGACCTTCCCTAGAAGGGTGAGATGATAAATTAATTTAAAGATTGAGGTAACCTTCAGTGTCACGTAAAGTGTAAATAAATAAGGATATAAAAGATGAAATCACATATATTCTGTATGATTCTTTGAATTCAAGTATGCCATCTCCGAGGGACATGAGAAAAGTCACTATGGATGTGGCTGACAATATGATACCAACCTCGGGAAAGAAATTTGCCATGAGTCAAATGAGGGGATATAATGTGAATAATGAACATCATAAGAGATGGAGGAATCTAGTTTAAAAAAGTACATATAACATAAAGGGTATAGATCTAAGTTAATCATAAGGTCAAGTAGGGAGTGTTAAAGGTACATGGGATGATGGGATTAGGAGTTGGTTGACCCTTGAATGCATAGGACCATCTATTCAGAAGGTAACAACTATGTTTGCCCCAGGCCTATAACTTAGTTGGTTGGCCACCTTCATGGTTTCATAAGGCCAAGAGGTGGATAAGAGAGGCACTCCCTAGAAGCATAAGGATGAGATCACTTCAAAAAGTACATGTACCCCTAGAGACCTATAGAGACCTCAAGAAAGTATCTATGTCTCATAATACATGAGATGTAAATATAAAAGATACCAAAAGTCATGTAATAACAAAAGGAGTTGTGTACAATCTCCAAATTCAAAAAGGGTTTTGACTTCATGAAATAGAATAATAATGTGGTATCATAAGGGTATGTGTGGTTTAGAGTCATGTTGGGAATGATTCAAATTAAATGAAAATTTTTAAGATAATGTGTGTACACCATCTTTATTCTTGGAACCAAATGAATTTTGTATTTGGTTTGTAGTCAAGTGCTTATTTCATCTTATTATAAGGTAGAGATATTGGGTATACACATTTTATATGATAATGAATACCTTAAGTTGAACTTAATGACATGATCTAGGCTTTGAGGTGTTACCTCACCCTTATGTGCAAATAAATGGATAATAGGTTGAAAAGCTAGGTGAAAAATATAACCTCCAAGTAAAATTGAAATCACACATGAAAATTTAATCATAAAGAAATGATGTTATACTAAGGATATTTATATACCTTTAATTGCATTCAAGTGCCAATCCTAGTAATAATGTTTGGAATTGGCATATCGATAGAAAATGTTAAATATATCTAAGAAGGGTTGCTAACCCTGAGGTTCTAAACGAAGATGAGTTCTCGTTCACCTTAACCTTTCTAAGTTCGAATTTTGGGACAAAATTCCTTTTAAGGAGGGGTGAATGTAATACCCTCATTTTTTGAAATTAAATTCATTGAATGTAAAGCATGTTTTGATAAATAATTTTCCCAGTGGTATTATTGGTGAAATAATAATGTTAATCACCTTCGTGGCATGATTGCTTATGGAACAAGTTAAAGAAACAAAAGGAATTAGAACATAAATAAAAGCTAATGGAATTATGAGATGTTGGTTAAAATATATATGGGGATTTTGTCTCATAGCATCTTCCTTGATGACTAGTCGAATTATGAGGATAAAATTCCTATATGAGGGAAATGATGTTATAACCTGGATTTTTCCCATGTTTTAATAGATTTATTTTCACATAATATAATATGAAGGACACATTGAAAAGATGGTTCTTTATATGTCTTGTCTGGAAATTTTGGATTGAAGGTGCAAATACCACACATGGTATGGATTTTGTGTATTTCATTATTTTCAATAAATCATTATTAAATATTGTATAAAGAAAGGGAGAAAATTCCAATAACAAAGGGATTCCTAAAAGTGATGGACAATAGTTATGTGAAATAAGGAATATTGTGGAATACTCTAGAAAAGAGAGCTTTTGTTCAGAAATAAAGAATGGCTACTTTGTTAATTATTGGACAATTGAAATGTAAGATAATATACAAGTTTCCAAAAAAGAATAACATGTACGGTGTTTTAAATAATTAAAAGAGTAATTATCTAACCATTATTGGAAAAAGAATGTTGAGATTACAAGTAGTGTTCTTTTGGTCTTACTTTTGGTATGATTGAAAATAATAAAGAAAGAAAGAGAATTACAAATTGGGAGAAAAAGATTTTTTTTTAAATGTTAAAAGAGCAGGTTTTTCCCACTAAATTCCATAATATTAGAGATACATTGATGGGTTCCTATATTTGATTTTAAAAATAAGGAAATAAAAGGATTTGAGAAATAATTTAAGAAAATAAGTTATCCAATTTCTTTCATAAAATGGTATTCCTTCCTTTATGGATTTGTGATGTTAAAGGTTGTGGATAGAAGTGTCTTCATGATTGGAAACATATTGGATATATTTCCTTAACATCCATGCATACTCAATGTATAAGTTTTGGTAATATCTACATGAGAAAGGGATATTAATAAAAAAGGAAAACCTTAGAATTTTCCATGAATTTGTGTGCAAGTCAAGGGAATGATAGGATTAGAAAGTGATTCAGAGCGGAGAAAGAAACACTTCAAAGAGGCTAGACCAAGGGAAGGTATGATTATCAAAAACAAAACAAAAATGGGAGCCATGTTACTCTTATGGTTCCTTCTTATATCCTCTAATGTTATATATGTAACATATAAAAAGAACCTAGGAACCCTAAAATCTGGAGCATGTATCACCACAAGTCCTTGTGATCTAGTCTTCACCCCCATGAAGTCCATGACCCTAGGTTTCTCATACAAAGACTATCTTTTTCATCATAGACACTTCATATATCATGCATAAAGTCCATGACAGACCTAGCTACCTCATGGCCAGTTGAGAAACTTGTACACCACAGAAGGGAAGGGGGTGAATGTGAGTATGATTATGAGAGGTGGAGCTTTTCCTTTCAAAGTGGGTTCTCAATTGCCTCATGCTAGACCTAGATGACGAGCGTGGACCTTCTTGTCTCTGACAATGGCTGGTTGGGGCTAGGGGCTAATATCTTTGTTGAAGGTAGACAAAGGTCCTCGACCTTTTCCCTTCTGTTCCTCAAGATCTAGGAGTTGAGTCAGCTGACACAGTGACTGGGCATCGTAGCCACAAGTGATGTCCCATGAGGAAGAAGGTCACTGCCATCCAGAGTCTTGCAGACAAAGTGGATGCCCAAGGATGATCAATGGAGCCCGTCCTCAATGGCGTTCTGACTTGTTGGTCCAAGCAGTTGAGAATATAGGAGCCTAAAAATAGTGGCACAACCACAACAGTTGGAGATCGCAACTGACGTTGTTGTCGGGCTCTGCATTGCGTGGGGTCCTGTGTGAAGGAGAGTGTCCATGGAACGGGGCCCGTAGCTGAGTCTGTCATGAACTAGTCGGCCCATAACATCGCATAGGATGATATTTGAAACACACTATCTAGTGTAGATTTTTACTTTCTTGCATGCATTCATATCATGTAGCTAGATTTGATGCAGTGTTTGTGTAATTTTTCAATTCTTTTTCTTTTTATGCCAATTTATTCCATGTTTGAATATCATGTAGACTTTTTGTTATTTTTTTGTGCTTTAGCTAGAATTTTCTTAGTTGTTGCTTGTTGATCATTAGTGTAGGTTTTGATGATTGAATTCAATCTCGCACCAATTTTTCTGATTTTGCCCAAGCTTAAATCATTTTGTTTATTGGTGTGTTTCAAATAAACATCTACTTATTGTGGTGTGAATACCAATAATTAGTGTAATGCAACCTATTTATGTTGTTTTTGGCTAAGTAAGCTCCATGATGGAATTTAACATGTGCTCCGAGACTCACAAGTAATTCTGATAAAAGTGTGATTCTTGTAAGACATAAACGCTTGGGATTGCACATTCCTTGTGAAAAGAATGCTATCTACCATATTGTTCAATTTATTTGTGGTTTGTCTATTGGTGAATGTTGTATGGATTAACTTGCTTGGATGAAATAATACATGCATAGACACCACCCATGACTCTTCTTTAAACAAATATTTCTTCTATGATCTTATCTTTGCCTCATGAAAGGATATAAATAATGCACATATTATACTTGACCACCCTCCAAAAAGATTGGTGGTCATATATATATTGCCCCCCCATCACTCTTATCACCATATGCACTCCTTACATATAGGTCATAGAAAAAGAATAATAAAAGAAGTAAGGGATGGCTATATGTAATAACCTCTCAAGAACATTAATGAAAAAAATGAGTGGTCCTATGTAATAGTAATACACTCCCTTCCATAACCCATTCTTCTCTTTTTATGCCTACCAGGGATAGAGTAAATTAACTCTAACCCTCACATGCCTACATAAGACAAGTGGGTTATGAGAGGTGGAATAAAGTGTGTGATGTAATTCTAGAAAGTGAAAGAACAACTATAACCATTTGGATGTATGTCATGTGTGATATGATTTACCTAGAGCTTACGATAATCACATAACTTACATGTGTGAATGATATCCCATATTGAAGTTTTTGTTCTTTGTGCTTGAATCATACTTGAAAATAGAAAATTAATAGAGAGTAGTTGATTACATAACTAATTCCACATGTGAGATCATTTTATCCAATTAAAATCATTAAGAATGCATGTCACCATTTTTCTCTGGAATGATTTGAAAGAGAGATTATGTTGGAGCATACTTGATGACAATTACGTTTTAAGTTTGGGGTGGTGATGCAACCCTATTTTAGGGCTTCATCTTGTGTCTTCTTGTAGTTTAATCACATGTAGACATGTTAGAATGCAAGCTATTTCCCCTAATAAATGTTTTTTTATGAAATACACTTATGGACATTATATGCAATATTTCTACGTACTTGAACCATGTTTTGGATAGATGGGAGAGAAGGAGGATTATTCTATGGTGTATCCACCAATGAAGGAGTCCAAAGACTCCTAAAGCTCCCCCAACCTACGCCTAGTGGCCAAGGGTCAAGCTAAAGTAAAGATATCTATAAATATCAAAGTTCAAATCTCAATGCACAAGGGAAGCCTCCGACATGACCGTGGTGACGTTACAACCGTGCTACTAAAAACATAACAGGTTAAATTCAAGATTTGATGAAGCTATAATAAAAACAACCTTTCTACAAAAATATAAAATGTCTGTGTTGACGAGAACGACCCCACACCCAAGTCACCCACCTCAACAATGTTGTATAGAACAATCATACTATCTAGCCCCTACCACGATCATTCTGCCCAACACGACCATGCTACCTGATAGACAACAATGACACACAAGACTAGATTGTGGTGTTGGTTGATGAAAGCATCTCATTAGTCATGATATAGAGATATCAAACCAAACACATAGGTACTTGTCAGAAAACAAGTGTACCGGACAGACCCACCGTGAGTTTGACACATGGAACCATGAGATGGTAGTCACAGTCAGTACTCACAGTGATGGTGGTGAGTGTGATTCTAAGACCTGAAATCACTACACTCAACACATGTCGTTGGGCACACTTTGACATCATCAAACGCAGTCCTGAAACATGGGTTGTTATAAAGGTGATGATTGGGTGGCTTTGACAATGGGGCTTTTGAGGGGTGAGTGACAGATATGGGATTTGTCCCTCCTGAGGGAGTATGATATCCATGGACACTTGATGAGTAGGATTGAGAAAGGCGTGCACGCATGTGTGAATCAGTATGTGATACTGATGTCATACATATCTCTTCCAGTCTACTCTGAGATCAAGGAAGTGAATGAACGTTGACATGATGACTGTTCCATGCCTCGAGTTCATTCGGGATATCAGTGACAAAGGAATTATACATTCGCTGTAACACCATTCACGGATTGTAGGATGAAAGTTGTTCTCCAACTTTCTACTTTCACTTGGGTAGCACTGATGTGTGACTAGGCACCGCTCTTTGCTTGTGAAGTCATAAGTGTTATGGACTTTCACTGCCAACGTGAAATGGACCTGCAGGGTCACACACATAGGATTTAACCTGGAAGAGGAGTTTTTTCCACAAAGCAATGTTTAGATTGATTACTAAAGGAGTTTAGTAGTTCAATTAAACACTCAATCAGTCGATAGATCAATATCGTATGGTTCAAGGTGTTGGACACATTGATTGGAGTATCAGATTGATTGAAATCGCAATTGACTGATTTTTGCCCAACCTGTGCTCCCAACCGATCGGTTCATGTGATGAACTGGTCAGCTGAGGTTGCTGAACTGGTCGGCTGGAGTGTCCAGGCCGATCGGCTCATGCCCATGTTGAAACGAACGGTTCAAAAGTTGAACCGATCGGCTCAACTGGTGCAACCGACCAGTTGGGAAAAGTCATGTCGGCAAGAATTTTCCTTTGGTTTCAAATTGCCAATTCGATTGGGATTAATATTGGTATTCGATACCAATTGGGAAAGAAACAAGGAAAGTCTTTTTGATCTGGATTAGGACCATGAACCGATCGGTTTAGGGCACCAACCGATCGGTTGGAGTGCCCCAAATGATCGGCTCAGGTCCAACTGATCGGCTCAATGGCCGAACCGATCGGTTCAGTTGTGAACCGATCATTTCAAGTTGCGAACCGGTTGCTTTTTGTGGAAAATTCTCAAACCCTTCTACTCCTGCATTAGTCCCGCATTGCCCGGGATGGAGAACCCTGTCCCATGACTCTCCTATATATATAGGGGTATTGAGGGCTTCTCAAAAATAGCTCAGTGCAACCAGTTGCTCTGCAAGTTGTCGTTCTCTCTGGTTTTGGTAACCGTGAGAGAGCCCAAGCAAGTGCTTCCCGCAAAAGGGAGGTGCAGCAAGGGAAGGACAACTGCAGTTGCAACAGGAGGCAGGAGAGCGTGTTGGTGACTAGTACGTCAACATGAGGGTGCGACTCCTTCCACTTCCTTGTGGGACAAGGAGAGTGGAGTTCCAGGTGGTCCGTGTGGACTACTATAGAGGCGGGAGGACACTGCCGCTTAGGAGGACAACTGTCATCCAACATTCTGGTTCGAGTAGGAGTTGTCAGTCCCGGTGCGACCAGGAGCTGCACAGACGCCGTCGAAGTCCGGAGTTGAAGACCGCGCATTGCGCAAGGTATTGTCACCGAGCAAGCCTCGGGACAAGGTATGATTCCGCAAACCATCCTTTCCTATTATATAGACGTTGACGCGTTTCCTCGATATGGGTTGGGGAGAATTTTTTTGTTTCCGCTGCCTTCTCTGTCTCCCCTAAAACCCAACAGTGGTATCAGAGCCACGTCAACTGCTCTATATTTTAGGAATATCGATATGATCGATTTTTGTTTTTCTCCTTTATTTATTGCATACGATGCGAATAATATCGGCTTTATGCATGTCCAATCCTAAATCCACAAATCCCTAAATACATATATGATATGTATTATTAATGCACTCGATACGCGTCGCCCTTAAACGAGTTTTGTGATGGATGTGTATAGCATGATTATGGCCTATAAACCCCTATCTTTGATTGGTTGTGTGTGGTTGCTTGCATCTCGGTCTGCGCACCGATCTTCCCTCTCTTATTCCTGATGTAACTCGAAATAATTCGAGATTCTTTCCTACCTTTGCTCCCCCCAAATGTAACTCAGGGTTTTCTTTTAAAGCAATGTAATAAATAGGATAGAATTTTATTTCCTGTTATGTCAAAGGATGGTGGACATGAAGACGACTGCTCAGACGGTCGGTTCAAGGAGTGAACCGATCGATTGACCTTCCAGACGGTCGGTTCAAGGAGTGAACCGATCGGTTGATGACCGGTTCGAGGAGCGAGACGAGCGGGTGGCGGACATGATGAGATGCACGACGACCAGGCGAACCGATCGGTTGGAGGAGCCAACCGATCGGCTGGTGGCACCCAGACGACCGGCTGGAGAGTACAGATCATTCATGTGATGAGTTGATCTACTCGGATGGCAAGGCACAGAGTTCATCTTGTACAGGTTGCATGTGATGTAGACCTAGATGACCGTGATTCCTCTTGGCTCGAGGAATCACATTAGGATGGCCATAATCATCGCTTTTTATCGTTTGTGCATGTTTTCTGTGGGATATAGCATGTATATGATACATACTATGTATTGTGGTGATTGGATATGTATATGTATATAAAACCAAATCCCTCATTAAATATTAAGTTTTAGATGCCTTCCAAATGCGACACACGTGAAAAACTTGATCGACCAAGTGTGGGCACGCCCAAGCGTGGAGCACCGTCTATCTCGTGGAAGCGTGAAGGATGAATATGTGGGTTTGCCCAAGCAGGGTGCATATTCATCGTGTTTGCTTTGGGTCAGACTTAACAAGGTGACCTAGATAGGATCTAGAGCCTTGAGGCATGGAGATGATCATTGCAAGGAGTTGTAGATGACATCTTATCAAGAGTTGCATATGATGCAATTGGCAAAAGTTGCCTACCTGAGAGATCTATGTTGTGGGTGACAACCCAAGCTGGTCCATGACTTAGAGGATTTCAGGATCTTGCCCACTAGAAGGTTGTACGCTGCAATCTTCCGAATTGATGGTGAGGGCTATCAATTTGAAGTAAAATAGTGGGAGCGATAATTAATTAAAGGCCTAATTATATCGTCAAATTTTCAAATCAATCAAATAAGTCAAAATGAGTTTTGGACTAAAATTGCATATTTTTCTTTTTGTAGTTCAAATGGCAACAAACAACAACAACTTTTCTTTGCGATCGGTCCTTGACAAGGACAAGCTAAATGGGACAAACTTCCACGACTGGTATCGGACATTGAGAATTGTTCTCACTCAAGAGCGTAAGCTCTATGTCCTGGATACTCCAATTCCAGAGGAACCCGCTCCTAATGCACCAAGGACAGAAAGGGATGCTTACAAGAAGCATTCTGATGATGCCATTGATGTAAAGTGCTTGATGCTATGTTCAATGAACCATGAGTTGCAGAGGCAACATGAGAACATGGGTGTCATAGAGATGATTCTGCATCTCAGGAACATGTATGAAGATCAGGCACGACAAGAGAGGTACAATGTTTCTAGGGCATTGTTCAAGTGCGTCATGATAGAAGGAGATCCAGTGGTCCTCACACACTCAAGATGATTGGGTATGTGGAGAACCTGCAGAGACTGGGATTTCCACTGAGCCAAGAGTTGGCTACTGACGTGATACTGCAATCGTTGCCAGAATCTTACAGTCAGTTTGTGATGCACTACAACATGAACAACTTTGATAGGCCACTATCAGAGTTGTTGGGCATGTTGAGGACAGCCGAGTTACAGATGAAGAAGGACAAGCCTAAAGCTGTGATGGTGATCACGAGCAAGAAAGGCAAGTCCAAGCGCAAGGGCAAGGGCAAAGCTAAGAAAGGTTCTGAAGCTAGCCAGGAGTCCAAGCCATCTTCAGCTCTCAAGGCCAAGGGAGGCGTGACCAAGAAAGGAAATTGCCACCATTGTCAAAAGCCGGGACATTGGAAAAGGAATTGTCCTCTCTACCTGGAAGAACAAAAGAAGAAGGAGGCGACTGAAGCCTCTACTTGATGGTGTCATGTAAATAAACTTGTAACACTTTTTGAGATATATGTTATCTGGATGTAAAGTGTAAAGCATTCTTACTTGGGGCAAGTGTTGCCTTTATAGATAGGAATACTTTAGTTTATTTTCAGCCAATAAGGCATGTAATACAGTTATGAACTGCTATTTCATACTTGCCAATAGATAGAAACACTTTATTTTTGCATATTGTATGACAATGATGGCAATTAATAAAGAGATGTTTCAATTTATAAAGATATGATCTTTGTGGCAATGCCTTATTTATCTTGTGATATTTGATATGCATAAGATAAGATGATACCTAAAAGTTATAGATAACTCAAACAATTTAATTAGCATTAGTCATGAGAAATTCATTTCTAGTTTCCATGTGATGGTTAAATCTAGACTCTTTTGGTTATAGAACCAGTAAGAGAGATGAATATCTTGGACATGATTAAGCAATCTTCACTAATGTAGTGGGAGAGTGATTATCCTATTAGGTATAATACATGTGATGTATTTACATACCTATTGGAATAAATGCTAATACTTCAAATGGTGTTTAGAGAAATACCAATATGAATATCTTGAAGTGTTCAAGATTATCATAAATGAAGTACAAATTTGGTAAAGTATTGATTCTTGATGAGACCAATGAATGAAATACTTGGACCAAGTGTTTGAGATCCTTATGAGTGATTATGATAGTGTATCATAGTGAACTCATGATTAAGGCATGGTGATGTCTAAATCAAGAAGGAATCATACTCTAAGGAGTTAGAGAATGATTATCAAATAACTGAATTCTTCTTAATAAATGAATACCCCACACTAATAAAAGAAATTAAGAATCAAAAGGGTTGTGAGTTCTTATATCTTTAACATATACACCTCAAATATCTATGTGATCAGTTGTTCATGTGATGAGTCAACTATCAAGATGAATATGAGGAACTGAATCTTGAGTTATGGTAAAAAACCATTACATCCTAAATGACTTCCATGTGAACCATAAGGTATGACCTTGATGGTAGCACTCATTGGATCATATCCATAAGTGCAGATGAGTCTTAAGTGTTAAGACACATGGATAACATTTTGAGAAGGATGATGCTTGTTGATTGCAACTTAATGGCTAAAACATTTGGCATATGGATACTAAAACCGCATTCCTATGAGGAATAAAACCAGGATGTGTACGTGAAACAACCTATAAGGTTTATGAATCCACTAATGCAAATGAAGTCTATAAGTTACAATGGACTAATCAATGTGATTGATTGAGTACAAGCAACTCAAAATTGGATCATTACTTTGATGATATAGTCAAAGGGTTTGACTGATATGTCAAAGATAAAGAAGGGATCTGTGATTTAGTGGGAGCGTATCCACATTTCACATATTGATGTGAAATGGAATTGTTTAAGATTGGAAATCCTAAAGTGGAAATTATCTTTAAGGAAGATAGAGATGTTTCCTATGTGATAGGAATAGAGATCTATAGAGATAGTTCTCAAAAATCTCTTGACCTGGAAAGAGAAAGCATACATTGGAAATCTGTACTGAAGTGTTCAATATGTACAGATTCAGTGGGAGAAAACTTATCCATGTTACATGGAGTTAGTATCCCAAGGCCAAGTGTTCAATTCTTATGAAGAGCGTGAACGCTAAGAATAGATATGGATCTATCATGTATGTAATCATCCCATTATCTTGCATGTATGACACGGCAAGAATAAAATTCATTCATCATCTTGTATGTAGGACATGGCAATATGATGTGCTCATCCTGATAACTCGTATGTGTGACATGACGAGTGGATGTCTGTCTATTTCCAGTAAGGGTTACTGGAATACCATGAGAACTTGATAAGTGCTTGTGAAGTACTAGTTCTATGGAGATAAGGAAGAGTTCGATGTAAAGAGTTACATTGATGCGAACTTCTGAAAGGATAGAAAATTAATCGCAATATATATACATGAGATGTATAAAAGTGAAAGTTTGTTGATAAATGGAAATGTTCCAATAAAGCCATTTGAAAAAGGGAAATGCCGAGTATCTATGTATTAATAAACAACAGTGGATACTATATGGATCTGAAAGTTCATAGGATGAGCTTATATTCCACTCATTGATGATAAGTCTGGAATCCTTGATCATGCAATGTGGCTAAAGGTTAGCAATGGAATACTAGATCGCATGTTACGGCAACTCCATCTCATACGTGTGACGTACAGTGAAGAGATGAGAGACATGCAATTTGTACAGACTTTGGCAAAGTGTTGCCATTACTCACTATGTTTGCACTAAGAGCACAGTAACATGTGGGACATGTTTGAAGATCACTATGAATATGATTCATGGGTGATTGGCTCACAGTGCAAGTGGGAGTCTGTTGGTATGTATACCCTGAGAGCCAATCATGGGATGATTGGTGGGATACATTGAGATTGATTTGATAAACATAAAAAGGCGAGCTTCCAATTCTTTCTGGTTCAGTCATATGAGATAGTGATAGAACATATTGAATGTCTAAAGAATGACAGAACTCAATGACGTATGCTTTCAGGTTAAGGACCTGAACGATGAGATCATACGGATGCTACGAGTTTGTACATTCTTGTTATGTCCCTAGTCGGATGTCATTGTGGAAGGTGGATAGACAACAATGACACACAAGACTAGATTGTGGTGTTGGTTGATGACAAAATCTCATTAGTCATGATATAGAGATATCAAACCAAACACATAGGTACTTGTTAGAGAACAAGTGTACCGGACAGACCCACCGTTAGTTTGACACATGGAACCATGAGATGGTAGTCACAGTCAGTGCTCACAATGATGGTGGTGAGTGTGATTCTTAGACCTGAAATAACTACACTCAACACATGTCGTTGGGCACACTTTGACATCATCAAACGCAGTCCTAAAACAGGGGTTGTTATAAAGGTGATGATTGGGTGGCTTTGACACATGGGGCTTTTGAGGGGTGAGTGATAGATATGGGATTTGTCCCTCCTGAGGGAGTATGATATCCATGGCCACTTGATGAGTAGGATTGAGAAAGGCGTGCACACATGTGTGAATCAGTATGTGATACTGATGTCATACATATCTCTTCCAGTCTACTCTGAGATCAAGGAAGTGAATGAATGTTGACAGGATGACTGTTCCATGCCTCGAGTTCATTTGGGATATCAGTGACAAAGGAATTATACATTCGCTGTAACACCATTCACAGATTGTAGCATGAAAGTTGTTCTCCAACTTTCTACTTTCACTTGGGTAGCACTGTTGTGTGACTAGGCACCACTCTTTGCTTGTGAAGTCATAAGTGTTATGGACTTTCACTTCCAACGTGAAATGGAGCTGCAGGGTCACACACATAGGATTTAACCTGGAAGAGGAGTTTTGTCCACAAATCAATGTTTAGATTGATTACTAAAGGAGTTTAGTAGTTCAATTAAACACTCAATCAGTCGATAGCTCAATATCGTATGGTTCAAGGTGTTGGACACATTGATTGGAGTATCGGATTGATTGAAATCACAATTGACTGATTTTTGCCCAACCTGTGCTCCCAACCGATCGGTTCATGTGATGAACCGGTCGGCTGAGGTTGCTGAACTGGTCGGCTGGAGTGTCCAGGCCGATCGGCTCATGCCCAGGTTGAAACGACCGGTTCAAAAGTTGAACCGATCGGCTCAACTGGTGCAACCGATCAGTTGGGAAAAGTCATGTCGGCAAGAATTTTCCTTTGGTTTCAAATTGCCAATTCGATTGGGAATAATATTGGTATTCGATACCAATTGTGAAAGAAATAAGGAAAGTCTTTTTGAGCCGGATTAGGACCATGAACCGATCGGTTTAGGGCACCAACCGATCGGTTGGAGTGCCCCAAATGATCGGCTTAGGTCCAACCGATCGGCTCAATGGCCGAACCGATCGGTTCAGTTGTGAACCGATCATTTCAAGTTGCGAACCGGTTGCTTTTTGTGGAAAATTCTCGAACCCTTCTACTCCTGCATTAGTCCCGCATTTCCCGGGATGGAGAACCCTGTCCCATGACTCTCCTATATATATAGGGGTATTGGGGGCTTCTCAAAAATAGCTCAGTGCAACCAGTTGCTCTGCAAGTTGTCGTTCTCTCTGGTTTTGGTAACTGTGAGAGAGCCCGAGCAAGTGCTTCCCACAAAAGGGAGGTGCAGCAAGGGAAGGACAACTACAGTTGCAACAGGAGGTAGGAGAGCATGTTGGCGACTAGTACGTCAATAGAAGGGTGCGACTCCTTCCACTTCCTTGTGCGACAAGGAGAGTGGAGTTCCAGGTGGTCCGTGTGGACTACTACAGAGGCGGGAGAACACTGTCGCTTAGGAGGACAACTGTCATCCGACATTCCGGTTCGAGTAGGAGTTGTCAGTCCCGGTGCGACCAGGAGCTGCACAGACGCCGTCGAAGTCCGGAGTTGAAGACCGCGCATTGCACGAGGTATTGTCACCGAGCAAGCCTCGGGACAAGGTATGATTCCGCAAACCATCCTTTCCTATTATATAGACGTTGACGCGTTTCCTCGATATGGGTTGGGGAGATTTTTTTTGTTTCCGCTGCCTTCTCTGTAGACCATTTTGTAGACTAATGCCTTTTGCCTCTGTAGTGTGATATGCATTGATGATGACTGGGAAGGCCTTTTTATATAGGAAGACATGTTTCAACCCCTTAGGTAGATGCTTCATCTATAGTGCGGTCGGGTCCTTGTCTTCTTCTTCGTTCATAGAGATATATTGAGTTCTTCAAACTTTACCAAAAAGGTCTTCCTCATGATCATGTAAGTTTAAGAGGATTTGTTCCACTTACTCACCATGTTAGTTTGTGAGCATTGTAGTCGATGAGTGATGTCTCCACATGGCATTCAGAGATAGGAATCTCTTGATGTATCTAGGCTAACATATCAATAAAGACAATTAGGAAACATTGTTCCTAGAAAAAGGGACCTTTGAGAATTTTGAAGACTTTGAAGTCAACAATGGCAATGGAAAGCCTTAATGTTAAGGTTAAAGCTTCAAAACCAATCAAGGATCTAGCTGTTACAAGGAAAGAGTGTCCAAAAATGAGAGGATATTGAACATCATCCTTGATGTCCATGATGAAAAAACTATAGGAGAATAATATTTGGGACAAACTCTAAGAGGTATTTATTTGATGATCCCTTAGGGGTGTTCATGGAAGAGTCAAGAAGTTAAATCATGATTACAATGGAAAGAATATCAGTAGTGAATCCTAGTCTTTTGGGCAAACTATAGGGCATGATAAAAATGCTTGACCTAAGGTCAACTAGACCTCTCCAATGCTTAGAGTCTTGAATGAAACATGAGATGCCAAAGAATCTATGGTTCTTGAGTTTCTATGGCATCTTCCCCTGGATAATATAAAATTTTGTCTTTGTCAACTTCACAGTCTCATACTCATCTATTATGTGCTTACAACTAAGAAGATGCTTAAAAGGATTTTATCTAGCAGGAAATTTCAATAAGAGCATCAAGGAATGGAATGTTGACATGAAGATTCTTCATCGCTTCCTTGAACTTGATGAATATCAAGTCTCATTCTATTTAAGATATATGACTCTAGTAAGGGACATGTGGTTGGTAGATAGGAACCATTAGGATAGAAGGAGTGGTTGGTGTATCATTTGGTTCCTTCCTTGGAATGGGTTGTTTCACATATCAACAACAGATGTGTCACCTTGGTTGGCATGTCAATCACTGGTTCAACAAGTTCAGCCATTGGGGTGAATTCCTCATCATTGTCATCATCATGAAACATCCTGTAATTACTGACATGGGATGGGGGTTCTGGTGGAACAAGCCCAAAGTGTGTGGTTATAGCCTTCAACTACTCCTCTGATGCTTGGCGTTATTTTTGGGTTGACTGGTAAATGAACCTGCCAGAGGCTGAACTGCTGTAAGTATTTGCAATAATTGGACTCCATCAACTTATGTAGACATGTTTTATAGCTAGTATCTTTTCAATGGCACCTAGGTGACCTTGGACGTTAACTTCTGATGTGTGCTTTTGGTTTCCTTACCCTAGGAGAAGCTATCACTAGGGTTGATGTCCTAGATTGTAGTTGTTGTCTTGGTTGAAATTTTTGCAATATGACGTAGGATTGATTCTGCTAGATACCAAGAGGATCTTGAACTTGGTTTTAATTTGGTCATATCTTTAGTTGATGTGCATTTACTTGCTCTAGATTCTTATGAGGAAGCATGGATGGTTTCTTGACTAGTTGGGATCATTGTACCTCTATCCATGGATAGACTTGACAACATAAACATCTTCTAGGCATGGGATTCTATTGAACTGGGGTTTATTCATGTCAAATGTGGCTTGGTAGAGGTGGTTACACTATAGAGTTGTGTGCCCCTCTACACTTTAGACATGGCAGACTTCGTGAGATGTCTTGGGTTGTAAAGAGGATTGACCTCTTTGCCCATTCCTTAGGTGAGGTGACTAAATGTGGTCTTGTCGAAGAGTGAGAATATTTAGAGATTCAGTAATGGTCTTCAACTTAGAGATATATGAAGTTCATGAATGGTCATGACGTTCTCACTGACTCTAGTAAAACTTGTGTGTTGCCACATCATGAACCCATTGCTTCTTGTTTCAAGGTTTGGTTCTTCAATGAAAGGTTGGACAATTAGGTTGAAAATGTATACAGCCACAAGGATAAAGAACTCTTGTAGATAACTTTATCATTCTACTTCTTCAAATGCTTGTAAATTTTTTTGTGCAGTAGTCGATTCATCCACAAGATCATCCATTTGGGCTATAAGTGTTGCTTCCACTATGTAGCTGATATCCTCATTGTTCATCTTGTCTCTACATTCACAATGTACAAGGGGGTAGGTTATTTTGATATGGTCAATTTATAGTTTATAATAATCTCTATAAGAGTGTTGCACGCACTTCAAATGATTCTTGAGAAAAGCAAACTCACACAAATAAGATCCCTGATGTGGAGTTCATTTTCAAAATAACCATGCAAGGCCTTGTAATTATAAAAAAAGTTTGATTTTGTTTAGTATGATAAGCTTGTGAATAATTGATATGCCTAAACTATGTATATAAAATACAAGTGTACATGTCAATTAGTATAGTCCTATGAAGCTCGAATGTCAAACTTTGGGAAACACTCTTTAGAGACTACTACTAACTATAACCTAATCATCTAGGACTAGAATTGGTGATTAATTTTTTGTTTTATAAAAGAAATAATAATTTATAAATAAAGTGGAATGTGATCAGTAATTGATGGATTTGATAGAATTACAATTTCACCATGGTAGTCATTGCATTTAAATCCATTACGTTAATAATCATTTACCCTTAATGCTGGACTAAGGATCTATAACAAGTATTATCTACTCCTGTAGTGTAATGCAATACGTACACTATGACAAATCCCACTTTACTAAAGGTTTAGGAATTATCTTGGTGCTTTAATGATAGCTCTAGTTTATTTCCATCATAGTTGTAGACCATCTACCAAGGCATGATATTGACGGTGTAAATTTACAACTTTGCCGCCCTTAATCCCTATATTGAAGAAATTAACGGTCTAATACATTCATTGTGGTGATCATGCACAAATAATTCATCAAGAAATCATAGATTTATGTATAAAATTGAAGGAAATATATATATCTTAGTTCATGTTGTCAAAGATAATGTAAAATCAGGCTGCTCCTAGGTCCTAAGGAACCAGTGGATTAGTCCTGCATGATTTCTAACATCAAATACAGAGAGGAAGAGAGAAAAAAGAAGATAAAAATTAGAAGAACTAATGAAAACCCCTAGAGAAGTGGTATGGATGATTTCCTTAGGTAGACACCTCGATCCATAGTGTTTCTATTGCAAATCATCCTCCTAGAAGTTCCTTAAACATCCAATATGTGTCTATCTCCTTCATCTCCTCCTCTCTCGGCTCTGTGCTCCAATGCAACGAGATTATAGTTGATATTTTATTTTGAACGAACTCCCTTAGGTCTTAAGTGGGACTCATGGCCGTCATTAAGTCACATCCATTGGATCTATCAATATCTTTAATCTACACTAATTGCACAGAGTCGGTACCACCGACTGGATGTTGGTGGCATCGAGATATCATATGACTTGAAACCCTTGATAAGTGTTAGTACTACCAAGAGGTATATCAGTAACACTGAGTTTATCTTTGAGTTCTGACTTATTGTGGATGCAAAAGTCAGTAATGCTGACTTGCAGGTTGATGGAACCAAAGCCATAAAATATGGTTCCAGATTCTTTCTAGGTGGTGAATTGGTAGCAGTGACTCCTATTTTTGGTAGAATCTAATGATGTTTCAATAGAACTGAATGTTGTCTCGATAGCACTAAAATGGCTATTACTCCCTTTCAGATTTTTCATGTTTCGGTAGTATCGAGTTGTCCTTATAGTACTCAAATTGCCTAAAATATGGAAAAACCAACATAAGTCCTAATAAAAATTGATAATTTAACATATATTTGATAAAAATACTTATTAATTGATGCAATAGTGTTTCAAAAGCTAATAATGATAAGGAATGCATAAATAATATCAAAATGAATAATTATGCATAAAATGCAAGGATAAATAGCCAATAAAAGTAACTAAAACTCAGACCATAAAAGTCCCCTAAGCTTGAATGTTGCTAGCCCTTGACCAAAACTACCTTTGGATCTTTTTGAAATAAGTCAGCAAGATGATAAGTAGTATGAACTACATTTCTCAAATATCCCCATTCGAAGGTCCCAAACTGGTCCTTACCAACTCCTAAACAAATAACTACTCTTATGTGACCAAAAATGTTCATTATATATGTCCACCCTTAGATAAATGAAACCCTATTTATAGAGATGTTAACATCATAGTCAATAGGGCATACACTTGATGCACCCTATAATTACCTATCAACATTGGTCTTCTCTGCCTACCAAAATAATTAAAAGTAGTTCCTGTTATAACATGAATAATGGGATCAATCATATATGTGGTCTACCATAAAGAGCAATGGGTAGAATGAAATAGGTGGTTATGAACAAGAATCACAAGTAACATCCAAATCATTTATGCAAAAATGAATTAGGATGAACCTACAGAATGAAGAAAATGAAAAATGCATGGATCATATTGCTTGATATTATGGTGGATTGATGAATGCTCTAAATGGCTCATATGAATGATGGGTTGTGGTTGAAGAATGCATAAATGTGACTGTATTCACCCCCTATATGGAGAAGCTTCATATTGAGTTCAAGGCATCCTTTTCTCCCTCTTTATTTGATATTTTTGTTCTGCACTCTTATTTTAGCATGGTTTATGATTTATGTTCAGGATGTTCTTCAAAATACCATTTCTTTTTTGCATTGGGAGGGATGAGGATGTGTATTCTTTCACTTCAAAATTTAAGGAGAGAGATACATGGATACATGATGCAAAAAGCGAATACAACCTACGTTAAATTTGTTATGAAACTAATTGTTATCCATATGTTCATGATTTTTTCTTCTTTTTCTCACTAGTGAAATATAAGGAAACTAGCTATCATGCTACTTGTTATGTAATGCAATCAAGAGGAAATAATTCATGTTACTTGTTCATCTTAATGTGGTGGATGAAATGTAATGAAAGGTGGGCAGAATCACATGACTAAGAGACAATTGTTGTATTAACTATGACATGTCCCTCTCCTATCAACCTATGTACATTTTAACCTTAGGGTTTCTTTCTAACTATCTCATTTAAGGTCTTGTCACTTGTTTGGTCAATGTTGGCTCAAACCTCATCATCATACAAAATTCTTAGATAAATTAAGATTTGTATTCATTTTAAGTGTCCTCAAGCTGACTAACCAAAAAATAATGTCCAATTGGTGTTTTCTTAGACTTTGCAAAATAAGCTTAAAAAGATGTGATCAATTAAGTTTTTGAATTTCATTACAAAGGCACAGAACACACTCTTTTTTTGATAGATGAAATAATGATAACTATGCTCCATGATAACACAAGATAGGTTGTGGATGGAAAAACTAAAAAAAGATTTCTCCTCAGCTTCCATGTTATCATCTCCCATTTCTACATGTTCTGGTTGTGTCACATGTAGTGGTGGAGTATGGAGAAGTCCTCGTAGAAAGCTATCATACTACTTTTCTCTACACAAGAGTTACTCTTGGCCATTACTCTATGGAGTTGATTCTCCGTAGTCAATGGTGCTGGTCTGAACCATACACTAGTACCTGCAAATAATTAGAAAAATATGAGAAATAGTTACTAGTGATTTAATGGATATTTTAATTTTTAAAGAAATAATAATGAAAAGAAAAAAATAAATGTGTTGCCTAGAGTGGCCAGTTACATCACTCGTAGTGCTAGATTTCCGTTTCCATGATAAAGACACCAAAACTTGATGCGTGTAAACTACATGTATAAAAGGCAAGTGCACGTATCACGTAATATAGGCCTACGCGGCCCGAGTGTCGATCTAAGGGAAATTTTATCTAGAGAATACTACTAACTATGCCTTGATCAAGTAGACCTAATGAAGAAGTAATTGATTGATTAATTAACTAATTAAAAGAATTGAAACTAATGTAATTAGGTTGTGATCACAAATGGAATGGACTCTAGAAGAGTATGGTTTTACTAAGGTTTACACTACATTGAACATCATTTATTAATATTTATTTCTCCTAACCCTGGACTAAGGGACCTATAGTAAGAATTACCTGCTCTCACAATGTAATTTAGTACCTAATTTAATACAAATTCCACTCTCGCAAGCCCTATCCCGAGGCACAATATAAATTACATAAAAATATGAATTTTCTAATCCTAAATCCCTATGTTTTAAGGATATCAAAATTAGCTATGTTAATCAGACATAGTCAATTCATTATGCAATCATAGTATTATGTCCAAAAATTAGGATGAAACATGAAATTTAATTCATAACATCAAAAATAGTGCATAACGTTGGTAATCTAGGGTCCTAGGGAAAATAGTATTAGCCTAGAATGTTTTTTGTTGTCATACACATAGATGAGAGAGGAGAAAATTAGGAAAACAATAGAGAAATAGTGAAAATCCCTAGAGAAGATGATCGATATGACCCCCCTCTGATGAACGTGATGATTGTATATCCTTTGGCCATAAATCAATCCACTGTAGGTGCTCGAATCATCTAAAGTGTGCTTTTATCCTCTCCTTTCATTTCTCCCCACTCTCTCTTGTTGTTCAATGAATTAGAACGTGATTATCAGGTATGTCCGAACTACCTTTCAGTCATAAGAGAGACTTAGGACATCATTAAGTCGTGATTTTCAGATTAATCAAGATCTTTATTCTTATCTAATCACGCCAATTTGATATCACCAATAAGAAGTCAGTGGAACCAAGTCCTCTCCTAGATTTGCGACTCTTTATAAGTGTCGGTACTAATGATGAAGGTGTCGATAGCACCAAGTTTCTTTTTGTCTTCTCTGACAAATTCTACATATAAAAGTAGGCACCATTGACAAGAGGTTGGTGGCACCAAGCTGCTTTGGGTGTGTACCTATCTTGAAAGTAGGTATTACTGACCACTGGGTCGGTAGCATCAAACGTCTTTGATTCATGTCTCTTCTTTTTCTTCCAATGTCAGTACCACTAACATGAATGTCAGTAGCACCGAACATCTTTAATTCATGTCTTCTCTTTTGCTTCAAATGTCAGCACCATTGACACGAATTTTGGTTTCACCGAGCTGACTTAGGCATCTCAAATTACCTAAAATTTAGAAATAAAGAACATTAGTCCAATTAGATTTTATAAATAAATATAAAACAATGAAAATAGATAATATTTGATGCAACTATGAGTCGCAATCAAATAATGACAAATAATGGTTAAGTAGTAGCAAAATTAGCAAATATGCATGAATCACATAAAAAATAACATGTGAAAAGTAAATAATAATTAGTGAATCAAAGAGTTATTGGGGAAGGGATTTGTTCGACCGTGCACTTCCCATTGGGGTGTTCTAGTGTTGTTTATGAAGAAGAAGGATAGTTCTATGAGGCTTTGCATAGATTGTCAGTAATAGAATAGGCTTAAAGTGAAGAACAAGTGCCTGTTGCCAAGGATTGATGATTAGTTTGATCAGTTGAGATGTGTGACAATGTTTTCCAAGATAGACTTGAGATTAGGATATCTCCAGTTAAGGATCAAGGTAGGTTACATACCAAAGACTACTTTTAGTACTAGGTAAGGTCATTATGAGTTTGTGGTTATGTCATTTGAGGTAACCAATCTACCTACAACTTTCATAGAGAGAACATAGTGTTCGAACTGTATCTGGATCAATTTATAGTTGTTTTCATAGATGATATCTTGATATACTCCAATGACATACAACATCATGAGCAACATCTTTGTCAAGCATTGGACTTGTTGAGGTAGCAACAATTGTATGCCTAGTTCTACAGGTGTGAGTTTTGGTTGACTGAGTTAACTTTTATTGGTCTTGTCATATCTATAAAGTATGTTTATATAGGCTCTAAGATGGTGGAGTCAATTTAATGAACTAGAACTTAGAATCTTACCCTATTCCATGATTGGAAATCTAGTAAGATTGGCTTCATAGATTGACCAAACAAGGATAAAATTTAAACCACATTTGCATAATGACTTAATTGTGTGCCACCATGAAATAAAAATCATAAAATATGTTACATATATTTTGTTTTCTAACATAATGGCTAAATAAAAATGCATAATATGCTTTGGAATAAAAATTGGTAATTCAGTGTCCATAAATATTAACAATATTATATTATTAAATAAATATTATATTAATTTTGTGCAAACTAATAATATATAGCTATTTTAAAAATATACTCAAGATAATAAGTCTCGATTGAGTGGATGTTTTGTATTTATAAACATAATGGTAATAAGAAAAACAATCTAATGGATCCATAACACATAAAAGACAATTTCAAAAGTATAATCTAATGATAAAAATGTGTTCCTTGGGTCTGAATTTCTTTGGGTGCCAAGTTTCACATTATTTAGATCATGATAACTATTTTAATTCTATTTGGAAAAGAAAATACAAATAGAAGCCAAAAGTGTTAAAGAAACTATTAAATATTTTAAATAGTAGAAATAAATCCCAAATTTGAAATTATTCTATGTGTGAATTTGCACATTATTTGGACAACTTATCAATTGTAGTGTAGTTTAGGAGAGAATTCTTATGACAGACCAAAATATTAAATAAAATGCTAAACAACCACAATAAGAAGAAATAATTGTAAAATCATTTGCCTCATGTTCAAGTTTTCTTTTAGGCTAAGTTTTATGTATTTTAGGAGTTTCTAGATGCCTCAAATTCCTTAAAAAAAGAAAATGAAAGATAAGGCTGAAAATATTGAATTTATTATTGTAAAGAAAACATCTGATATATTAAATGAATAATCTAAACCAACTTGTACATGTTGTAATAAATAAGATTGTAGTGTAACATAATGGGAAACAATGTTGCATACATGTTAATTCTATGAAAATATTATCATAAAAGAAATAAAATCCAAAATTTATTTTAGAAGATTGTTAATAAATACATATATAAATATTAGCATCAAACTCATATGTACTAAATAATCAGATGTAAAATGTCAGTAGTTGAAAAAAGAAAATACAATTTCCCGTCTTTAAGTATCTTTAGAGGATGTTATTAATTTTATAGAAACAATTAGCATGTATTGGGAAACTAAGTTACTACTACCCAAATGAAATTAGAAGTAAACATAGTTGATGATAATGAAGAGAGATTGAGGAACTTAAGATATTCTTTACTTCTCTCATGGATGGAAATTTTTGAAAGGAACATAAACACCCAATATAGTAAGTAAAACATTCATGAACATCAAATAATCCACTATATAGTTTTTGTACAAGAAAGTTATGTCAAATTTATATCTCATGTATTAATTGATCCATTTTCTTAATTCCTTTTTACTAGGATAATACTAGAACACATAAAAAATTATAAAATATTTATCAAGATAATGCTAAAATAAAGTAAATGGCATATTGAACATTCTAAAAGTAAAAAAAATGTACAACAAAAAATTTACATATCTTAGTTAACATATGTCTCAAAATGTACTTTATTTTAACTTTGTTTGGACCATAAAAAAATAGGGAAAGGGAATATACAATTGGAAACAATAATTGTTAATTGTTTAATTTAATGCATTCTGTTTGATATGGTTTTTAATTTTCTTACCTATCATTTTTTAACAAATTCTTGAGTTTTCTCCATTTACAATATAAGTTGTATATTTCCCATAGTAAACAAAAATAGGTAAGTTTCTTTATACCCAAGCCAAATAGTTCTATATATAGACCCCTCCCCATGGCTTTCACACACATAGAAATCACTTGACCAATAGGCCACACTAACCTTCTCTCTTATCCTCCTATTCAATTCCCTTGTATGAGCCGTCAAAGACTTGTAATCTCATGATGATCCCTCCTCAACCGTTGATGCATCAAACTTTGGAACCTTGATTTGGATCAAATGTTTGAATTTTGTCAAGTTGAAAGACCTTTATTAAGTATGTACATCTACTCTCTTCACATTGGGCATAATATTATCACTAAATAACCTTTTTCCCATATGATGCATTGACTAAATTGTGAACATTCATGTCATCTAATGTCGGTTCTCTTCCTAATGAATATCTCCCTGATTTGTTACCATTGATATGTGAATGCCACATTGGTGGTCTTGTGATCAAATTATTTGGGTTCTCTGACGCCACTTGTTGATAACTTTTATTTTTTATCCTTTACAAGAAAGAAATTTTATCTTGTTCTTGCCTGCCCTACTAGAATGAGTGATTTACTACTCACAACTAGAAGTAGTGACACCAAGTTTGAGGCACTAAGGTTTTAGTCCTCCTACCGATACGCTGAGGTTTTAGTCCTCTTGCTATTTACTATTTTAGGCATTGACGTTATAGTCATCCTATAAATGCACTAAGATTTTAGTCGACATGCATTATAATATTTTATTTGGCACTAACGTTCTAGTCCTCCTGCCTTTGGTATGATATTCATGGACTCTAAACCTACTTTTTAGCATATGCATGTCAATTTTTTTATCACCATGCAACTATTTATTTTTTGATGTACAAGTTCATAGAAAGACTGCTTTTAATGATCATATCTTGGTTATTAGATGCCTCATATTTTGGTCATGTTTAATCTTTTTGACAAGCCTTTCTCTTTTGGATATCTCATTATTGGCATTTCTTTATTTCAAATTCTCTCTCACTTTAATTAATTCACATTTCTTTTACTCTATGTGTGCTCAACATTCATTGACGTCCTATCCTTTTGTTTTCCTCCTCACAGGTGTTGTTGTTCAACCCACCTAGAGGTAGCACAACCACGGGGGTGGAACATAAAAGACATCACATGGAGGCATGGACCTGGTATAATGAGTTGATGCTTGAGATACAGACTTCATATAGTTTAAATAGCCCTCTATAGATCCTATGTGTTTGTTTTTGTGTATCACCCTGTGTGGTGAAGGATAGTAATAATATCAAGCTTTGTAATAGTTAGATATTTTGTGTTCTACTGCTACATTTGCACATTAATTGGACAAAAATCCCAAATATAAAATAAAATACTAAACAGCCACAACATGAAGAATTAATTGTAAAATCAATTTCCTCATGTTCAAGTTTGCTTGTAGGCTAAGTTTCACAACTTTTAGGAGTTTTTAGATGCCTCAAATTCCTTAAGAAAAGAAAATGAAAGATAAGACCAAAAATATTGAATTTATTATTAAAAAGAAAATATTTAATATATTAAATGATTAAAACTTGTATGGATTGTAATAAATAAAAGTGTGGTGTAATATAATGGGATGTAATGTCGTGCATGCATGTTAAATCTCGAAAAATATTATCATAGGAGAATCAAAATGCAAATTTTATTTTAGAAACACATTAATAAATAAATATGTAAATAATTGAATAACACTCATATGTACTAAACGATTAGATGTAAAATGTTAGTTTACTATTACCCAAAACAAATTAGAAATATACATAGTTGATGATAATGAATAGAGATTTATGAATTTCAGATATTCTTTACATCACTCATGAGTGGATCATTTTGAATGGATAACAAATACCCAATATAGTAAGTAAAATATTCATGTATATCAAAAAAGTCCATTATACAATTTTTTTAACAAGGAAGTTATGTCAAATTAATTTATCATGTATTAATTGGTCCATTATCCAAATTCCTTTTTAGTTGGATAATACTAGTACCCATAAAAAAATTATAAAACAATTGACAAGACAATGCTAAAATAATGTAAATGACATATTGAACATTCTAAAAATGAAAACTAATGTACAATTCAAATTCTACATGTATTAATTAATATGTATCAAAATTTACTTTATTTTAACTTTATTTGGACGCTCAAAATACAATTAGAAGAATTAATTGTTAATTGTTTAATTTAATACATTCTATTTGATATGGCTTTTTATTTTCTTACCTATTATTTGCTCATAAATGCTCGACTTTTCTCCATGTACAATATATGTTGTAAATTTCCCTTAGTAAAAAAAATTGGTCAGTTTATTTCTAGTCAAGCCAAATAGTCCTATATATAGACTCGGCCCCATGGCCTTCACACATGTAGAAATCACTTGACCAATAGGCCACCCTAACATTCTCTCTTATCCTCCTATTCAAGTCCCTTGTATGAGTTTTCAAAGACTTGTAATCTCATTGTGATATCTCCTCAACCATCGATGCATAAAACTTTGAAACATTGAATTGGATCAAAGTTTTATTTTTTGTCAAGTTGAGAAACCTCCATTAGGTATGTACATCTACTCAATTCAAATTGGTCATAATATTATGACTAAATACCTTTTTTCCCATATGGGGCATTCAATTAAATTGTTAAAATTCATGTCATCTTATGATGGTTCTCTTTCTTATGAATATCTCCCTGATTCGTTACCATTGATATGTTAGTGCCACATTGTGGTCTTCTGGCCAAATTTTTTGAGTTCTCTAACCCAACTTGTTGACATTTTTTTTTCTTATCCTTTACATGAAAGAAATTTTATCTTGTTCCTACATGCCAAATTAGCATGAGTGATTGACTAGTCATCACTAGAAGTAGTGACACCATGTTTGAGGAACTTAGGTTTTAGTCCTCCTACAATTTACTATTTTAGGCACTCAGTTTATAGTACTCCTATAAATACACTATGATTTTAGTTCTCTTGCATTATTATATTTTATTTGGAATTGAGATTCTAGTTCTCCTACCCTTGGTATGATATTCATGGATTCTCATCCCTAATTTTTAGTATATGCTAGTCAGTATTTTTATCATCATGCAACTATTTATTTTTTGATGTACAAGTATGTGGCAAGACTCCTTTTAATTATCATATCTTGGTTATTACACGCCTCATCTTTTGGTCATGTTAATTTTATTAGAAAGTCTTTCTCACTTGGATATCACATTATTGACATCTCTTTATATCAAATCTTCTCCCACTTTATTTAATTCCCAATTATTTTACCATGCACATACTTAGAATTCGCTAACGTCTGTCCTTTTGTTTTCCTCCTTCTGGGTGTTGTTGTTCAACCTACCCAGAGGTACCACAACCTCAAGTATAGGACATAGAAGACATTACATGAATACGTGGACCTAGGATAAGGAATTGATGCTTGGGATACTATCTTGATATAGTTTAGATAGGCATCTATGATCCTATGTGTTTTTTTTCATATTTATCATATTGTGTGGTGAAGGATAGTGGAAATATCAAGCTTTGTAATAGATAGAAATTTTTTATTCCCTTGCTGCATTTGGTTACTTGAATCATACTTTTGAATAAAATGGATAATCATCCCTTTTGAAAAAAATAATCACAGTTGTTTGTGCCTTATGGGATGTTCCTATTTATTTGATATAGTAAGTGAGTGGATCCTTCTTGGGTCAACTCCATACAGTATGGTATGAAAGTCACTATATGTCTATTATATATTTATTTCAATCTTGTTTCCTTATGTATGTTTAACTTAGGAAGATTTTCTTGTAAAAGAAAAAAAGTTTAGTGAACCTACTCTCCTTACCCTTCTAATATGTGGGAAGTTGCACTAGGTGAATCTTTAGTTTAGAGATGTGAACCTTAGGATTTCTAGATTAGAATCACAAGGACCTAATATTCAACCCTAGGTGTATATGACATGTCATTTGGATGCATGCACGTCATAAAAAGTGTACGTGATTAAAAGATTTATAAGTGACCATGATATCTATAATAGTTTACTTATTAAGTTGGTCATTTATAAGGGATGGCTTCGTCCATAAGCACTTCAAAGAGAGACTTCTGGAGGAAGTGGTATCATTGGGAGAGGAGGAAGGCACACCTACACTTAATATCATACCAGAGGCAGAGGAGGCTCTTATACAACCCTGGCGACACGCGGTTGTAGTAAGGCTTCTTGGAGCGGATATCGGGTACATGACACTCAGAGATCGCCTGAAACTTATGTGGAAGATAACATGTCACTTTAACATGTACGAGATGGAGATGGGACATTTCGTTATTCAGTTGTCCTACAGATGGGACTTTGAAGAAGCTCTAACAGGTGGCCCATGGAAGGTTTTCAGCCTAAATCTTCTGGTATGGGAATGGTTCCCTACCTTTAAACCAAAAGAGGAATACCCAGAGATGTTTGTATCATGGGTTCACATATTACATCTACCACTACACTTATATGTACCAATGATGCATGAGTACATTGGCCTAGCGCTAAGAAGGTTGATCAAAGTGGACACACACACACCTAGCAGAACCAGAAGCAAGTTTGCTCAGCTTGCGATTGAGCTAGACACAACAAGAAATCTTGCGTCAGCTATCCTGATAAATGGAGTGGAGTACAAAGTCTTTTATGAAGGGCTTCCATGGGCATGTGCTTTATGTGGGAAAGTGGGTCACACATCCAGGTATTGTCCTGCCTCCCCTACTATGACTGTTGAAGGCACAACAGACACGTCAAAGAACCTCGAGGGAACCAACTCAGGCAACACGTCAAATGAAGATGAATGGCAGCACCAGAGATCCCAAAAAGGAAAGAGAAGGAACATCAGCCATTCACACACCACATGAACTATGGAAACCAGAAATGCATTTTCTAATCTAGAAGCAGAAAATGGGGAGGCTAATACTACTAAAACAATATCCGAAAGGAAGGAGGCAGGGCAGGACCCCTCTGGGCAGACCAAGAAATAGGACAAGATTTGGAGGAAGAAGAAGAATGTTGGGAGGGAAGGTACAAAAGGAAACACAGCTAAAGTACTGTAAAACATCAGAAACACTGAAACATAAACCTGCAAGAAATCCACCCCTGAAGCCATCAGGGAAGCACATGTGGTTGTAACCCCAAATATTGATGAAGTTGTGGAAGTTTTTAAGGTGAATGATGATGAAAAGGAGATTGAAATGAATGATACGAACAACAACATGAAAGATATCAAGGAGGGGATGTCCAATGAAGATCTCAATTAGATAAACGACATCCTATCCATTAACACCTCCAACATACTAGGCAGGAAAACCAAAGGCAACAGTGCAAATATGAAGTGAATGGGCAAACAACGCCTCATCTCCCCGCCAAAACCTTGACGACGTAGCCCAAGGCTTATGTCCACAGACACACATGATTCCCCACTAACTATCAGTCCTACATGAAGCAACTCAGGGCCACCAAGCACACCTAATCCAGGGAGGATAGATGAAAATGCTGAGAACAAGGAGAATCAACAACCTATTACCATTGAAACCAGTGGACAACCTGAATCCACTAATAAACGGTCAATTATTGTTTAGATGATTGATATAATGTGTTGGAATATAAGAGGAGTAGGGAAGAAGGAAACCCATCACAATTTTAAAGAACTTATGTTAACCTACAAACCCAAGATTGTTGCAATCATTGAACCTTGGGTGAGCGTAACTAGAGCTACACGAATCATCACAAAGCTGGGTTTTGACAAGTCCTTTAGGGTTGAAACCCAAGGATTTGCTGGTGATATATGGGTATGCTGGAACAGCTATGACTGCACAATCCATATCATCAATTACCATTGACAGTTCATTACTTGTTGTGTCAATGAGTCCACTTTAATCACTTTTGTTTATGCAAACTCGCACATTCGATCTCTTTTGTGGAAACATCTCGTTCAAATGGGAGAATGGTTCACAAATCCATGGATCGTTCTAGGTGATTTCAACACCACCTGCAAGCCATTAAAACGAAGTGGAAGCACCCATTATAACCATTTCGAGGCACGTGTGTTCCAGGAAACTTTGATAGCAGCTGGCCTAGCCCATTTGGGGTTTTCAGATCTACGATTCACCTTCAAGAGAGGGGTCCTACAACATCGCATTGATAGATTTGTGGCCAACAAGGAGTTCATCCAACAATATGAGCATTACCATGTAGAACACCTCCCAAGAATGCAATATGATCATAACACACTCTTGTTGAGATCCCAAGTTAAGCGTACTGGCCCAGCTTAGTTTCTCACAAAAGAAAATTGGGTGCACAACAACGAGATCAAATCATTATTAGAGAATAGCTGGGACAAATGTATGGATTTCCACACTGCACTCGACAAGGTCAAAGAGCCCTTATTCAAGGGGGATAAGAAGCTATCTTCAGCCAAGACGAGGAAGAAGACAATACTTATTCACAACATCAAGCACCTAGAAAAAGATCTTGCTGCCTATTACAACCCAATCACAGATGGTATCTGTCTTGATATGAAAGCTGAGCTCGATTTGGTTCTTAAGGAGGAAGAGGAGGAATTGAAAATGCAGAGTCATATCAACCAGCTTCACAATGACGACGGTAATACAAGGTTCTATAATACATATGCGAAGCAACGTTGAAGGCAGAACTTCATCACAACACTAAAATCCAATGTCGGTGAATGGATCACGGAGATGGGCGATCTGAAAGACCTGGTGAGAGGTCACTTCCTGAACCTACTGATAGAACCATCTCAAAGAAGATGCAATGCCATCAAATCCATTCCTAGGATTTTCAAGAAACTAACCCCTACACAGAAGAAGTATGTTGTGGCGGATCCTAATGAAGATGAATTCATGCACATCGTAAAGAGTTTAAATCCCTACAAAGTGTCGGGGCCCGATGATGTCTCAACCCGCTTCATCCTAAATCACTGGGACAAAGTGAAGCAGTGCTTTTTACAGACAGCATGGGAAGCTTTAAGAGGTGAACCCCTTCCAGTAGAATTGTGCAATGCCACAATGGTACTGATCCTCAAAGTCACCCATCCCACCAGCTGTGATAAACTATGACCAATATCTTTGAACAATCTTTGTCTAAAACTTATATCAAAGATAGTGGTGGAGAGACTGAAAATGTACCTCCCAGAGTGGATCTCACACGAACAAAGTGCTTTTGTTCCTGGGCGGAGGATAACAAACAACATAACTCCTACACAAGATATCATTCACATGTTAAAGAGGAAAAAGGGCAGCAAATATATGGCCATCAAGATCGATCTATCTAAGTCCTACAATAAACTCGCCTGGAGTTTCATTTTTGACACCCACATGAAAATCAACTTACCTAGCAACATTACCAACTATATCATGAACTCTATCACCACATGCGAATGTGAAGTGCTCTGGAATGGCAAAAAATGTCATCCGTTCAAACCCAGTCAAGGGCTCCGGCAAGGAGACCCTCTCGCTCCTTATCTTTTCGTTCTCTGCATTGAGCGTCTGAGCCAAATGATAAAAGCACTGGTTCAATCTGGTGAATGGAAACCAGTCAAATTAGGAAGGAACAGAATGGAAGTATCTCATTTATTTTTTGCAGATGATCTTATTCTCTTTGGGGAAGCTTCATGTGAACAAATGGGGACTATCAAGCGATGCTATTGGAGATTTGAAAAAGTGTCAGGACATGCCATATCCATTGCTAAAACTCAAGTCTTCTATGGAGGAAGTGTGCCACACATTACCAGAACTCGCATTAACAAAATATGTAAGTTCCAAGAGACCGACGACCTTGGAAGGTACTTAGGGGTACCTATCATCCACAAGCGGGTAACGAAGCACACTTATGAAAACCTTCTTGATAAGATTAACAACATAGTTAATGGCTGGGCTACGAGGACATTGTCCTTGGTAGGAAGATGTTGCTTGGAAAAATCTACCCTTGAAGGCATTCTGACTTACACCATGCAAACTGCATTATTACCTCTTACTCTGTGCGATAGGATTGACATCATCATACGGCACTTCCTATGGGGAGGAGGCCGTAATCCCATGTCACTTGTGGTGTGGGATAAAATCACCAGCATCCAAGAAAAGGGAGGCCTAGGTATCAAGATTATGCGTGAATGGAATATAGCTCTAGTAGCAAAAAGTGCTTGGGAGATATCCAAAAACAGAAACACCACATGGTGTAAGTTTATGAAGGGGAGATATCAGGATTTCTCATAAGGAAAAGTCACTAATTTGTTTTGGCTTGCCTAAGCCACACTGAAATGTAAACATCTAATAGAAAACAATTCCTACCTAGTGATCTGAAACGGAAACACCATCGAATTTTGGGAGGATGCCTGGGTTGAAGCAGGGTTCATACTGAAACATCAAGCTCTTCACACTATTCCAGAATCCTTAATGGACCTATCAGTACCAAGTGTTGTCACAGACAATGGTGAATGGGACACATAATTTCTAGAATATTGGCTGCCTCACTAGGAGGTCAATTGGGTACTGAAGGTGGAACCTCCTATGTGCACTGGCATGGACAATGTCCTAGTTTGGAACTGCACAAACAATGGCCAGTTCACATCCAAGTCTGCTTACCATATTCTAAGAAGAGATAGGGACATCCATACGGATGGGGTATGCGACACAATCTAGAGCACTCGTATGGAAACTAAGGTCAAATTCTTTGCTTGGATTGCTTCACATGGAGCATTGCTTACTAACTGTATCTGAGTTCAATGCAAAATAGCTACTAGTAGTACATGTGAAAGATGTAACGCAGCGGAGGAGTCCTTAGTTCATGCGCTACGAGACTGCCAACAATCTAAGGAAGTGTGGATGCAACTTCATTCAAACAAACCTCCCGAAGATTTCTTCTAGGAAAGATCACATAAGTGGGTCTCGCTCCAGTTGAAACAAGGTGGCCTGAAGGCGCAACTCTTCATGATCACTTCATGGCACCTATGGAAAGCACAAAATGCCAAGATTTTTTAAAACATCATTCTATCCACCCATCAACTGGTACAACACATCCATCATGATATCCAGTTGTCAAATAAGAAACGGGATGACGAGAACCAACCGAGCTCGATGGCTAAAGTACACCAATGGTCCACTCCCCCTCCTGGGTATGTCAAAATAAACAGTGATGCAGCCTAGAGCAGAACTAAATCCACCATTGTTATGATTGGACGGGACCAGGATGGACGTTGGAGTGGAGCTCAGGTGAGGAAGACGACTACTAGTTCTTCCCTTCATAGTGAAATCGTAGAGGTTGACTTAGCGTGTGAAATTGCTAGCAGATCTAGACTGGAGAAGATCATATTTGAAATTGACTATAAGCTACTTGTTGATATGCTTCAGTCCGATGTGCACGAGTACCCTAGGTTTGCACTCTACTTGGATAGAATCCAGTAGAGGTGTAAACAACATGATGACTGGGTAGTTAAGTATGAACTAACAAGCTACAACAAAGTGGTCGATGCTTTGGCCAAGCACCACCAAAAACACACTAATGGTTGTTTCAACCATTCCAGACCACCCAAATATCTGGCCCCTATGGTGAGGGAGGAGTTGTGTATTGGTAGTAGTACTACCACATTTATTTTTCTAGAAAACCTTTCCCCTTGTAATGCATTTCCTTATTGGCTTGCACGAGGAGGGCGAGATGAATAAATAGCCTCCTGGCTTCCCCAAAAAAAAGGGTGAAGAGTAATTGGATGATAATATATGAATGTTTATATTTGTAGAATGAAATCCTTTTAAGGGTTGGAGTGTTATAATGTACCAGAACATTTAATCGTACCCTATTTCGCAGTTATAAATATAGTAAGATTGGTTTCTTAGATTTGAGAAAATAAGGATAAAATTTAGGACACATTTACATAATGACTTAATTATGTGCCAACATGTAATAAAAATCATAAGCTATGTTACATATTTTTTTGCTAACATAATGATTAAATACAAATTAATAATATGATTTGGAATAATCATTTGTTAATTCAATTTCAATAAATATTAATAATGGTCTATTATTTAAATAAATATGAAATTAATGGATATAAAATGTAAAATGTAGAATTTTGGGCATAATGTTATGACCAAATAACCTTTTTACCATATGAGGCATTGATTAAATTATGAATATTCATGAAATTTTATGATGGTTCTCTTCCTTATGAATATCTCTCTGATTTGTTACGAGTGATATGTGAATGCCACATTGGTGGTCTTCTGACCAATTATTTGGGTTCTCTAACCCCACTTTTTGACAACTTTTATTTCTTATACTTTACTAGTCATAACTAGAAGTAGTGACACCATGTTTGCAGCATTGGGGGATCAATCCTCCTACCAATGCATTGAGGTTTTTGTCCTCCTGCAATTTACTATTTAGGCACTGAGGTTATAGTCCTCCTGCATTATTATATTTTAGTTGGCACTAAAGTTCTAGTCCGCCTGCCCTAGGTATGATATTCATGTATTCTCAAAGTACTTTTTAGTATATGCTAGTAAATATTTTTATCACCATGCAACTGTTATTTTGTGATGTACAAGTACATGGCAAGACTCCTTTTAATTATCATATACCAATTATTATAAGCCTCATCTTTTGGTCATCTTAAATCTTTTTGGCAAGCCTTTCTCTTTTGGATACTCATTATAGACATCTCTTTATTTCAAATACTCTCTCACTTTAATTAGTGCTAAATTATTTTACTCTATGAATAATCAACATTTAGTGACATCCTTTCCTTTTATTTTCTGCCTCCTGGGTGTTGTTGTTCAACCTACCTAGAGATAACACAACTTCAGACATACAACATAGAAGACATTACATGCAGACGTGGACCTAGCCTAAGTACTTGATTCTAGGGAGACATGATTGATATAATTTAGATAGCCCTCTACTAATGCTATGTGTTTGTTTTATATGCATTACCTTGCATGGTGAAGGATAGTGATAATATCAAGTTTTTTAATAGTTAGATATTTTGTATTCTAGTACTACATTTGGTTACTTGAATCATACTTTTAAATAAAATGGATTACCATCCCTTTGGAAAAAATATAGTGGTGTTTCACTTATGGGATGTTACTTTTTATTTGATATAATATGTAAGTGGACACCTCTCGGGTCCCACTCCTTACAATATGGTATCAGATGCATTAGATGTCAGTTATCTAACTATTTCAATCTTGCCTCCCTTAGTATGTTTACCCAAGGAAGATTTGGCATGTACAGAATTAGTGTTTAGTGAACCTACCTCCCTTACCCCTCTAATATGTGAAAAGTTACACTAGGTGAATCTTAAGTTTTGAGATGTGAACCATAGGGTTGCTAGGTTAGAATAACAAGGACCTAAAATTCAACAACATGTTAGTTGGATGCATGAACAACATAAAAAGTGTATTCGATTAAAAGATGTATAAGTGATCATGATATTTATAATAATTGTATTATTAGAGTTGAACCTTTTAATGAGTTCAGAGTAATTAGATGATAATATATGGATGTTTTGATTTCAAGGATGAAATCCTTTTAAGGGGTGGAGTGTTGTAACAAACCAGAACTTAGAAACTTACCCTATTCCATGATTAGAAATCTAGAAAGATTGGTTTCTTAGGTTTGACCAAACAAGGATAAAGTTTAAATATGTAATGACTTAATTATGTGCCAACATGTAATAAAAATAATACAATATGTTACATATATTTTCTTTGCTAACAAAATGGCTAAATTGAAATGACCAGTACACTTTGGAGCAACAATCGATAATTCCATATCCATAAATATTAATAACATTTTGTTATTTAAATAAATATGAGATTAGTTGATATAAATTTTAAATGTAGAATTTTGTGCAAAATAATAATATATAGCTCTTATTTTGTCAACTAAAACTCGTTGGGGCTTTTCTTTCATTTTTTTTATAGTGGTATGTACAATGCATTTCATTTATCAAATGAGAACTAAAAGAAATATGGACAAGATAATATCTATACATGTTTATTCCATGTCAATTAAGAGATAAACATTTGTAAAATACTATCCATTCTTAATACAAACTTCTTCTTTATATTCAACAGGATTATTCATCCAGGAGTAGCAAAAAACTTGATCAACGTGCAAAGATAGAAAGCCCTCCTTTTTTCAGACCCTTTAGAATCAGAATAGGTTGACAAGCATTCTAGAAAAGTAACTCATCCAAAAATGAAGATAGAGGACACAGAAAAAGGATATACACCATATCTTTTCCATGAACTAGACAATGACTCAAAACAAAACAAAAAACCATAAGAATAATGCATCCTCTTCCAGCCATCACTTCAGAATCCAAACTCATTAGAACAGAGGACCAAAAATAGACATATCCTCTCAGGGATTAGACACACCAAGAAAAGAACATCAACCTATTCCAACCACATAGAATGAAATAGTATCCTACAGAACCTTGCACAACTGAAGCATCAATAACCATAAACTATTGTAATCCTTCATAATTTGCTTTCAAATACATCATCATCTTTATAAATCCCATGATTAACTTTTATATTCATCTCCATCCAACCAAAGTACATAATAAGGGGGGCTATAATACATATAGAATAATTCTTCATTTTAACAAGCTCATCCCAACATGAAGGAATCATATCAATTATGTTTTCAAAGTAAGCTTGGTTCCATAAGATCTTAAGAAAAGGACACTCGAAAGAGACATGATGGGTATCCTCATATCCATTCATACATAGGAAGCACATATATACGACAAAAACCCCCCTTCTTAAAGTATAATCAGATGTAGGAAGCTTATTATGTTTTTCCTTCCAAAGATGAATGATGCAATTTAGTTGGAATTTACAATTATAGATCCATTTGAAGCTAGGATCTTCAACACCTTTGCTTTTGATATTCTCCTAGATGAGCCTCATATTATAATCAACTAAAACATTAGATAAGGAAGTGGACCATATGCCCACGGGAAATCTCCATTTTTTTAATCTTAGATAATGATATTCATAAGAGAGTTAGAGGGAAGACCCAGATGAATAATCATCTCTTTCCCAATGATATCCCCTAAATACTTGGAAGAACACCATGGATCTTGCCAAAGCAAGAAACTATCACCTGAACCAATATTGAATGAAATAAGGGAAGAAGAACATTCCTTGTTATAAGGATATTAAATAACCAAAATGGTTAGAGGAGTCATCAAAAAAATAAATGGAACATTTCTTGAGGTATTTCTCACTAACCCATTTAATTCACAGAGTATCCTTCTTACTATCCACATTCCATGCATTCAATATAACACAAGATTTAGCTATATCGTTTTTCTTCCTCAAACCAAGACCCCTTTCCTTTTTTGGAAGAGGTAATTGCATCCCATTTAATTAAGTGCATATTTCTTTTATCTTCAGTTTGCCCCCACAAAAAGTCACCACAGATGCGATAAATTTCTTCAAGAGTGGAGCTAGGAATAGAAACATAAAACACCCAATTAAGATACATGGAAGATAAGGTCGACTTGATAAGATCAATCCTTCCTACAAGAGAAAGTAATTTGTCTTTCCAACTTTCCATTTATTTTTTTGTTTTGTCTACTAGATAAGAGAAATGCTTATTGGATATCTCCCTAATAAATAAAGGTAAACTAAGATAATTAGAATTGTCCAAAAAACTAGTGCTAATGCTTAGAATATCAAACATTTTAAAGTCATTCACTTTCTTACTATCAAAGATAAATCTCTTTAGAGGATTAATCTTCAAACCAGAAGAGCAACCAAAGTTGTCAAACAATTTCTTGAGATTAGAGGCACAACCCTCATCCACTTTAGAGAAAACCATCAGGTCATCAACAAATATAAGATGTGAACAATAGAGATACTTTGACACTCAAATAGGAAAACTGAGCTTCTCATTAACATGCCTATTCATCATCTCATTGAACCCTTACATAACTATGACAAAGAAAGAGGGAGATATGGGATCTCCTTGCCTTACCCCATTCATAGGATATATAGTTAAGTAGAAAATAACTTCAATCCACCGAATCCAAGTATAAGGATAACTAAAAAGAGATAAGACCATTTCATAGAATCATAGGCCTTAGAAATATCAGCCTAAATGCACATATGAGACCCTACAAATTCCTTAAAATCACTTAAAATGTCATTAGACATCAATATAACAATCTTTAATACTCCTGCCATTAACAAAAGCACATTGATTTTCATCCACAATAGAAGGTAAAGCCAATTGAAGTTTGTTAGATAGAATCTTTGAAATTATCTTATAGAAGGTGTTACAGAAAGAAATAGATCTCCAATTGGAAATTAAAGAATTATCCAAACCTTTAGAAATTAGAGTAATAAATGTTCGGTTCACCACCTTTAAAATACATCCATTAAAAAAAACTCAAGAACAACATCAACAACATCATTACCAATAACTTTCCAGGTTCTTTTATAGAAATTCCCATTAAACCCATCTGAGATTGGGGCATTATCATCATCAAGATTATTCACAACATCTTCAATCTCATCTCTAGTAACCTTACCAATGAGAACTTTAGGTTGAGAAGTAGAAAGAATTGGTCCATTTCAAGGACCTGACCATATACCTTTAGGTTTTTCACTTTTACAAGACAAACCATAATAGAATTCATGGACTGCCTCTCAGATATCATTTTGATCATGAGCCAATTCACCATTATCTAGTAGTCTTCAGATGCTATTTTTCTTATGATGTCTTTTCAAAGAAGAATAAAAAAAAGTTGTATTTGAATTCCCACATTTCAAACAATTTCACCATAGACTTATGACTTAGAAAAGACTCTTCTATATCACAGTCTTCCATAGCCTCCAATCTCAATTTCTTAGCATTAGCTCTAGCCATCTCATCCAGAGGAGATAAGTTAGTAACCATTTGAACTTCAACAACATTATCTCAAGAAATACTATCTTTTTTAATAATATATAGCTCTTTAAAAAATGAATTGAAGATAATAAGAATCCATCGAGTGGATGTTTTGTTTTAGTAAATGTAATGGTAATAATCCAAACATTGCAATGGTGCCATAACTCATAAAAGGGAATTTCAAAAGTAAAATATAAGTGTAAAAGCATATTCATTGGGTCCCAATTGCCTTGGGTGACAAGTTTCACATTGTTCTCATAATTGGAAGTTACAATTATGAATTATAATTCTATTTGGAAAAGAGAATAAGAATAGGAGTCAAAATTGTTAAATAATCTACTAAATCTCTTCAGCAGTAGAAATAAAACCCAAATTTGAAATTAGACTATGTGTAAAATTGCACATTGATTGGATAACTCATCAATTCTAGTGTAGTTTTGGAGAGAGAATATATATTAAAGCCCAATATTTGACATAAAATGCTAAACAACCACAACAAAAATAATTAATTGTAAAAAAAAATCCTCATGTTTAAGTTTGCTTGTAGGCTAAGTTTCATATGTTTAAGAAGTTTCTAGATGCCTTAAATTCCTTAAAAAAATAAAATGAAAGATACCGCCAAACATATTTAATTTATTACTAAAAGGGAAACATCTAATATATTAAATGAATAATGTAAACCAACTTGTATGGATTATAACAAATAAAATTGTGGTGTAACATAATGGAAACAATGTTGTACATTCCTATTATGTATGAAAATATTATCATAAAGGAAATAAAATCTAAAATTTATTTAATAAACACATAAGCAAATACATATGTAAATAATAGCATCACACGCACAAGTGCTAAATAATCAGATGTAAAATGTCAGAAGTAGAAATAAGTAAGAGAATATGATTTCCTCTCTTTAATTATTTTTATAGGATTTTATTAATATTATGGAAATAATTAATATGTATTGGGAAACTAAGTTACTATCACCCAAAAGAAATTAGAAATAAACATAGTTGATGATAATGAATAGAGATTTAGAAATTTAAGAAATTATTTACTTCTCCCAAGAGTGGACAATTATGAAAGGATCAGAAATACCCAATATAGTAAGTACGTTCATGAATATCAAATATTCAACTACACAATTTTTAAACAAGATGGTAATGTCAAATTTATTTCTCATGTACTAATTGGTCAATTTTCCAAATTCCTTTTTAGTTGGATAATACTACTGCCCATACATAAATTTTAAAATAATTAAAAAATAATGCTAAAATAAAGTAAATGACATATTGAACATTATAAAAATAAAAAATAATGTACATTTCAAATTCTACACGTCTTAAATATATGTGTCAAAATTTAATTTATTTTAACTTTTCTTGGACCCTCAAATAAATTTGGAAAGAGAATATACAACTCAAAAATAATTTTTAATTGTTTAATTTAATAAATTTCGTTTGATATGGTTTTTAATTTTGTTATCTATCATTTGTTAACAAATTATTGACTTTTCTCTATTTAAAGTATATGTTGTATATTTCCCTTAGTAAACAAAAATAGGTAATTTTCTTTCTACCCAAGCCAAATAGTCATATATATAGACCCCTCCCCATGTCCTTCACACACATAGATATAAATTGCCCAATAGGCCACCTTAACCTTCTCTCTTATCCTCCAATTCAAATCCCTTATATGAGTTTTCAAAGACTTGTAATCTCATGGTGATCCCTCCTCAACCATCGATGTATCAAGCTTTGCAACCTTGACTTAGATCAAAGGTTCGAACTTTGTCAAATTGACAAACCTCATTTAGGTATACATCTACTCTATTAAAATTGGGCACAATATTATGAAAAATAACCTTTTTTCTCTTATGAGTCATTGGTTAAATTGTGAACATTCATGTCATCTTATGATGATTCTCTTCATTATGAATATCTCCTTGATTGTTTACCATTGATATGTGAATGCCACATTGGTAGTCTTCTGACCAAATAATTTTGGTTCTCTGACCCCACTTGTTGACAAATTTTATATTTAATCCTTTACATGAATGAAATTTTATCTTATTCTTATCAACCCTATTAGCATGAGTGATTTACTAGTCATAACTAGAAGTAGTGAGACAAAGTTTGAGGGACGGAGGTTTTAGTCCTCTACTAATGCACTTAGGTTTTAGTCCTCCTACAATTTACTATTTTAGGCACTGAGATTTTAATCCTCCTACCAATGCATTGAGGTTTTTGTGACATCCCTGAATTTTCTAAAACTTAATCTGATGGGTGACGTCTAAATTAAAACCTCACCTCAAAAAGAATCCCAATTTGAACACCACACACTAGACTAAGAAGAAGAAAATCAATGGTAGTCAGAAGGTAACAATCAGTAGCACATGCACATGAACAATAATAAAACCATACAACACACATTCACCATTCAACATATAATTACAACATGAATTGTTGCAACATTTGATATTGCATATTGAACTTTCAACTTTAACATATACATGTACATCCACTAAACAATTGGATCATAAGACAACACGTCCACCTGTACATTAGCTCACCATACAACTCTCAACTATCATGTTTCTTCAAGAGCATATAACCACAACCTAAACAAAAGGTAACATGTCGTACACGTCAACAAAATATTCAAGAATATTGTATTGAGTACGTCTATGTGTCTTTTTATATACCTCGCATTACTAAACTCAGCAATAAGATAAAACTAGAACTTGGAAGTAATAAACAAATATAAGAAAAAACATATACTTGAATAAATATATTTATTAACAAAAGAGAACACATATTTTAAGCATATTTCCATCATATATCTTGTACATCTTCCAGCAAATGGATAGATGCTTTTAGGCCTTATGATCTCCTGCCAAAGAGTTAGATCATGTATACAATGTGATCTCGTATCAAAGAGTTAGATCACTTCAATGCAATGTACTTGCAAAGAGTTTAGTGCTATCATATGATGGATCAGATATCTTATGTTGCATGTGTTCATAGCCATATAATTATGAAAAACATAAAGCAACATATCATTCAAGAACAATCATTTCAATCAATACCATAAGCCAAGTATTTTACTACACATACAATGCACACATAATATATAATAAGACAAGTAAGAGGTAATGTCATACCTTGCTCAAGAGATACTAATCCACACATATCCATGAGTCAACTACATCCTTGGTTAACCCTGGTTAAGACAAGACCCCATACTATCATCAAATTCTCACCATCTTAACCCTAATTATGTCCTCTAGGGTTTAATTAGTTCTTTAGGGCATTTACATCAATATTTATTGTCTTACCCTTCTTGTTATCTGGGGTGGATGTTACTGATGTAATAATCTAGTTATGTTCCAGAATCAGGCTTCATTAACTGATAATTGTATTTTCCATCATTAGGTGAACATATTAACACTAGGTCACATCATTTATCATATTAGGGTTACAACACATGTATTAAGGGTCATTTTTATATAACATATATTATGTGTATCTAACTAATATCAAACTTACATATTAGATTCTAGTTACTGATATGAGGTTACTTTGTAATTTCTGAGGTTTCATGAGCATATTTGTAATTATTGCACACTAATTAGGGTTATTAGCCCTAATTAGCCACATTAAGAAAATTACATGATTTTGTGCATCAACATGATAATTGCTGACCTTAAATGGATTATAAATGTGAATATGTATTTACTAACATATTATCATAATTTTAGGCCGTAATTTGATATTTATTATCCACGAAATAAGAATTTCAAAACATACATGATATCACTGAGATTAGTACATCAAAAGCCTGATATTATGATAGCATGTTGTTCTACACATTTTTATGAACATTTTGATACCTTATTTGTATTTTTCTAATCATCGAGCTAATTACTATGAATTATTGAAGATTTGCATATGTTTAAGACATTTACCTTTTTCTTGTCAATCTTGTCTTGCCACGTGGCTTTAGGGTGGGTGCAACTTCTCACTTGGACCTTCTTGGTTCAACTATGAACCGTCTAGTCTGGTTCATTAGCGGTTCACTGGTTCCGCTTAGCTGGACCACGTCTTCATCTCTTACTTGCATCTCACGCGGTCCACACAATCTGTGTGGGTTATCAGCCCCGCTCAACTACTGCCGTGCACGTGAGGTCTTCCTCTGACTGCCTGTACGAGTGTCACTGCTGGACTGGAACATGGGTGAGAGCTTGGCCATGTCCTCCTCTTCCTTACCAGCACCTTATGTGCCAATTCTTTGATCTTCGTCACACTGTCGGCCTCTTAGATGCTACTACAACAACTTATCTTCGAGGTTGAAGGAGCTCACCACCGTTGGGTGGTACCTACCCATGGCTCTCTTCTGTGACACTGCTTCTCCATCACTCCACTTTCACAAGATACTCGTGACCTTCCTATCCATGAAGACATGCTTGCGTTCTGGTTGTGGTGATGAAGCTCGATTCTATACGTTGTTGCTGGAATCCAGCCTCACCTACTTCTATAGACTCCGTTGACTTTGAGTCTTGTAGAGGCATGAACCTCGACCTCCTGGTCTCTAGGGTTTATTCTTTTTTTTTTTTGGAAAATTGGGTAAGCCCCTAAAAGGGGACAAAGTTACAAGCCACACCCATACATGTGACTACATACATCTAAGAATTGGTTACAACAGATCCCAATTCCTAGCTATAATAGGAGGAAAATCAAGACAAGATTTAAAAGTAAAGTACATTCTCTTGATCTCAAGTGCAAGACGGTTGAAGATGGCGACAAAGTTAGAAGTTCCACCGTTATGTAGCCTTTTATTACTCTCCTCCCAAATGAAGTGAACAACACCAATGATGGCCCAAAGTTCAATGATTCTGGATTGCTTTGACCTCTTACCAAGATCCATGAGGCATTCATATAGAGAATATGAGGCTCTGATGTTGAGTTTAACTTGAGCACGTCCCCAAATATATTTCCAGTATTTGCAGCCCCCAAAAAGATGAGTGATGGAGTCATTGTGTTGGCCACATAGTAAGCATGCAGGAACAGGAGCCCCCGACCAAGAACTAATCTTTTCCATAGTAGGTTGTACATTAGTGAGTGCTCTAAAGGTAGTAAGACTCCATCTAGGATAGTTCTTGGAGAGCCAAAGATTTCCATAAGCCTTATCAGATGGATGATTTTGTCTTGCATTCTCCCAAAGATCCTTACCTTCCCAAGCTGAGAAGGAAGGCCATAGAGCTACCATACGTCTGTGACAAGTAGAGCCATTCCTTGAAGCAATATACAAGGTATTACCATACCTACAAGAAATCCATGAGCTCCATAAACATTGAGCTTGGTTGAACTTCTTGATGTGACGTAACGAATGGTAATCCGCAAGTTCATCAAGTATCTTAAGCCCCAAGACACCTTCACCAAGCGGGTAAGCTAAACGTGACCAATTAGAGGGGTGCACCGAGCTACCCGAAAGGAAGTCAGAAAGTAACAGCTCCATTCGATACTTGCTGCTATCGAATTTTTGGTCTTTGTTAGGTCATCTTCGACAGCTCTGATGCTTCCTAGGCATGTCCTCTCAGTGCCCATGGAGTTGGTGGACTATGGAACTCATGACTAGAGGTGAAGCTAGGTGGATTCCTTGATTTGAATACTAATTGTGAGCATTATTATTTCCTCAACTCCACTCCAACTCTCTTCTTTCTATGTCCCCTACCTTTCACTCACACCACCTGAAACCCAGTGGAGAGGGGCAAGTGGCGATGGGGGTTGGATCTCAGTCTCCCTTCACTCCCACGACCAGAATAATGGGTCATATAGAAAGTCATGATGTGGTAAGGATAAACAATGGTTTATAATTCCTTTTCATCCCACATTCAATGATGTGGGGTATTATAATTTGGGATTATTGTTCACCATAATCGATGTGAGAAGCAGTATAGTCAGGTATCCGAATACATCTAAGGGTCACAATGAGCTCTCATCAAGGTTGATCCTTGGCTCACTCATGCCACATCCACAACCACTTAACCAAACTATGTGTATCACAACTTATTGATGAAAAGATATTAGGCCGTGATGTACATCAAAGACACATTATCACTATAATCGTACCAACATAACTCCATTTTGGAACATAAGAAGTTATGGAACTTTAAACATAACTTTTTTTATCATCCCTACTGCATCTCACCAAATCTTGGTCCCAATACATCGATATTTAACCAATCAATTTAAAACTTCAAAAAGGCATAAGATAATAGATCTTAATCAAACACTTCAATTTTCCAAAGCAAACTTGGAACTCTAAGTACCACTCAAATGTTTGAATTCAATTTCTCACTAGACATATGAAGCCTCTAAAAGTTCACTCCATAACATCCTACACACCTTAAAAAAATTCCATTCTCAAAATTAAGTCAAAATCTAGTCTATCACATCACATACATATTAAAAGAAATTTCATCCTTGAAATTAAGCCATTCCCATATTCCAAGGGAAAAACCAAACAATACTTGATCTACATGTAGGGAACCACCCTATGTGCAACACATCCAAAAATAAAGCCCCATAATCACATCCAAACCACTATTACGAGGTTTTAAAACATCTAACGTGAACCCCACAACATATAACATGATGTAGATGCTTAGGCTGTGTCACATTTCCAATTAGGATTTTTGTACTAATTTTACCCAACCATAAGATTCAAACAGTAGATTATACATGCCATTTTTCACATTTTAGGATTTACATCCTCATTTTTGGAAAAGTTATTTATAATTAACTCAATTTTATCCATATAGATCATAACAAGGTTTCATCATCATTATATCGTGTTATTTGTTACAACACAGTCAACATATTCATTAAGCACTAATATTAACACCTTCTATGTCATATGTAATTAATATGATTTCACATCACTTTCATATTTGGTTACAAACTTTGTTAGTGACTTCATTACTAGATTAAGCAACTATGTCACATTATCATCATTATTCATGTATGTGGTCTACCATTTATACATAGAGATCTATCAAATCATTTCTAGGTATTCCATCATGTCATATCTAAATATCACATATTAGTATTAGATCAAACCCTTGCATATAGCATATCATGGTTTTGCTAAACAAACTTATGTGAGTTCCTTGTCAAACATATATTAAAACTTCATCTAGTTCAACTGAGGTTCTCCTGACCAATATCATGAGGGTATTGCCATGCTCAGTCTTTTTGAGCACACTAACCTGTAGGATTATCTCATATGCACAAGATCTATCTTCCCTTTTTAATCTATGGTTCTCAACTATACCTCATTGGAACTAGTTGATAGCCTTACAAGGTCTAACCACATCAGCACAAACCAAAACATGCTATGACATTCTCTTCATAGGTCTCTACCCATGATATATGCTTATCCAAAACTCTCTCATATACACACCCACCAGATTCCTACAAGGAACAACCAACCGGAGTTTGGGGCTTCATAGAAACTAAAACATAGTTACCTCCTCCAGGGTCTTGGGACTCTCTCTCCCTCACTCAGATGGTAGGTTCTCATATTCAGATATAACAAGCCTCTCTTTGACTCTAGGATTTAGTCCTCCCAAGGACATCTAGGGTACAACAAGACTATACGAATCATGCATAAAGAAACTCATCTCAATAATTCAGGAGTATTCTAGTTTAATACATATCATATTACATATTTCTCATATCTTGGAGTTTATGTTATCAAACTTTCTCCCTCTATGTCTCACTCTCTCTGGAGTTAACCCTATAATTGGTCCTAACAGAAGAGGTCCTCCTTTGTAAAAGAGATTGAGGCTTATATTGAATCAAAACTTCTCTTAACATATCTTATCTCATAAAAGCCTAATTAGTTGCATCATCAAAACTTCTCTTACCCCCTTTAACTGAACTAAGGTCTTCAAAGACAAACATATATCATCTCAATTCAACTTATATCATCTATATAAGTCTTAGATCTTATCATCTAAACATATCTCATCTATTCCATCTATCTCATATTCTAATAAGTCTCAAGACATCTAATCTAGAACTACTCTCTCTTCTAGACTGATGTCACTCATTTTCACTTAGGTTGCATGACCACCTCCTACTTGTACATGTGTGGGGACACATTTTTGTAATACTTACATATTTAATAAAATATTATATAGTTTTTTTCCGATAAAATAAGCATCAGAGAAAGATATCGAGGTTCGATCTGATTGGAATCAAAAACCAAAACCACAAAATGAGTGTCCCACACATAGTAGAGAGTATAGTTTCATGTCACCTGATGAAAAGGGTGAGAACATGGTGTAGACTGGTGTAGCTACCCCAAACATAGATGCATCATATGTCAAAGGTTTCTCTTCCCGTGATGTACATTATTTCGAAATAATGTAATGTCTCATACCGCTTCACTATAAGGAAAGAACAACACCTAAGGACTTTCTATACAACAAGAACCAGTCTAGACATTGTTCTCAGACATATAGGTGGTAACCTAGTGGCTAGGTCATATCTAATCACTAAAAGATGACTAATATAACTCTAAATATTTTTATATATCAAGGTTCTTTAGTTTTGAGTTGAATAGTGAGCAAATGTCAGGCTTTGGTATTGTTCATTCTCTGATACCACCTATGACGTCCCTAGATTTTCTAGAACTTAATATGATGTGTGATCTCTAAGTTGAGACATCACCTCAACAAGAATCCCAATTTGAACACCACATACTAGGCTAAGAAGAAGAAAATTAGAGGAATTCAGAAGGAACCAATCAGTAGCACATGCACATGAACAATAATAAAACCATACAACACATGTTCACCATTCAACATATAATTACAACATGAATTGTTACAACATTTGATATTACATATTGGACAATAAACTTTAACATATACATGTACTATCACTAAAAAGCACAATCTTAAGACAACAGGTCCACATGTACATAATCTCACCATACAACTCTCAACTATATTGATTCTTCAAGAGAATATAACCACAACCTAAACTAAAGGTTACATGTGATACACTTCAACACAATATTCAAGAATATTGTACTGAGTAGGGCTACGTGTCTTTTTATATATCTCTCATTACTAAGCTTGGCAATAAGATAAAACTAAAACTTGGCAGTAATAAATAAATATAAGAAAAACCATATATTTGCACAAAGATATTTATTAACAAATGAGAACACATATTTTAAGCATATTTCCATCATATATCTTGTACATCTGCCACCAAAGGGTAAATGCTTTTAGGCCTTATGATCTCCTGTCAAAGATGTAGATCGTGTATACAAAGTGATCGCCTACCAAAGAGTTAGATCACTTCAATGCACTATACTACCAAAGAGTTTAGTGCTATCATATGATGGATCAGATATCTTATGTTTCATGTGTTCATAGTCATATAATAATGAAAAACATCAAGAAACATACCATTCAAGAACAATAATTTCAATCAATATCATATGCCGAGTATTTTACTACACATATAATGCACACATACTGTATAATAAGACAAGTAAGAGATAATGGCATACCTTGATCAAGAGATACTAATCCACACATATCCAGGAGTCGACTATATCCTTGGTCAACCTTGATTAAGACAAGACCACATACTATCATCATATTCTCACCATGTTAACCCTAATTATGTCTGCTCGGGTTTATTTTATTTCTTATCTTACTCTTTTTTTTATGGGATTGATGTTATTGATGTAATGATCTAGTTATGTTCTAGAATTAGTCCTCATTAACTGATAATTATATTTTCCATCATTAGGTGAACATATTAACATTATGTCACATTCATTGATCATTTTGGGGTTCCAACACATGTATTAAGGATCATTTTCATATAACTTGAATTATGTGTATGTAACTGATATAAAACTTACATATTAGATTCTAGTTACATATATGAGCTTACTCTATCATTTCTGAGGTTTCTTGAGCATCTTTGTAATTATTGCACATCAAATTGGTTTATTAGCCCTAATTAGCCACATTAAGCAAATTACATGATTCCATGCATCAACATCATAATCACTGACCTTGAATTGATTATAAACATGAATATGGATTTACTAACATATTACCATAATTTTAGGCCATCGTTTGGTATTTATTATCCATGAAATAAGCATTTCACCACTTACATGATATCACTAAGATTAGTGCATCAAAAGCCTGATATTATGCTTTAATGTTATTCTACACATTTTTCTAAACATTTTGATACCTTATTTATATTTTTCTAATAATTGACCTAATTACTAAAAATTATTAAAGATATGCATATGTTTAATACATTGAACTTTCTATGGCCAATCCCGTCGAGGCACGTTGCTTTAGGGTTAGCGCATCTTCTCGCTTGGACCCACTTCGTTCAACTGTGAGTCATCTAGTTTGGTTCACTAACTATTCACTAGTTCGAATTAGCTAGACCACGCCTTCCTCTCTTACTCGTGTCTCACGTGGTCCACACAATTTGCGTGGGTTCTCGGCCCGGCTCATGTGTCGTCGTGCGCGTGAGGTCCTCCTCCAGCTTCATGTGTGATCGTCACCGCTGGACTGGAACATGGGTGAGAGCTCGGCCATGCCCTCCTCTTCTCTGATCTCCATCACGCTGCCGGCCTCCTGGGTGCTACTACATCGACTCATCTTTGAGGTAGTAGGTGCTCACTGTTGCTTGGTGCCCGCCACCCATGGCTCTCTGCTTCGACACTGCTTCTCCATCACACCACTTCCACATGATACTTGTGACCTTCCTATCCACGAAGACATGCTTGGGTTCGAGTTGTGATGCTGAAGATCGATTCTAAACGTTGTTGTTGGACTCCAGCCTTGCCTACTTTTATAGACTCCGTCGGCTTTGAGTCTTATAGAGGCACAGACCCTGACCTCCTGGTCTCTTAGCCCCTATTTGGCAACGGACTGGGATTTTGTAGTCTGAATTAGATTAGCCTAGGTTAGTCAAGATTCAGTCTGATTCTGTTTGACAACCCAGCCTGATTTTATTTGGCATCCCAATCTGATTCTGGTCAGCTCGTCTAATTTCAGTCTGGTTGTAGTCTGATTTTATTTGGCTACTAGGCTGGATTCAGTCTGCTTTTGTTTGACAACCTAGTCAGTATCTGCTGATTCTGTCCTGATGTTGCAGAACTGTTATAACAAGAGTAACGAATGTGTAGTTGTGATGCCTCTTAAGCAGAAGGACATTTTTTTTAAATCAATGTAGATTTTGTGAATGTCAGTCTTGTACTTAGGAAAACTAAACATAATATATGAGTATGGTCATAGTTATGTGATGATTTAAAATAAACCAAACTGTATTGTTGTCTTCGATTGTTGTGTATGTTGTAAACAAATATTATTTTACCAAACTGTATTGTTATTCCAGCATAGTGTGTGTTTTCTTAAGTAAGTGATGAGTGTGTGACTTAGCAAATATATCCTATCCTGGGGTCTAACTCGTATTGTATTACTAGCCTCTCTAATTTTCTAATTTACTTCCATTTGTATTTCTATTTTAATGTTTGTGGACTGTTCTAATTTTCTAAATTTTAATCAGTTTGTTCTCTTTTAACATGTTGTACATAAATTAACGTGAATATTAATATGGATGCAAAGAAAATTGTGATATCTCAAGTAATGTTTGTAACACCTTGATATTGTTTTTGTTTCAACTAAAGATAACATTAAAAGATAATTGCATAAAGAATGTATTATATAATAAATAACAAATAAATAATATATAAAATGCATAATTTATGAATTTAAATTCAATGGTAGCAAACGCGCGTAGCAAAGAGAATAGCGTGTCTCCAGCAAAACTTAACAGCACATAAATTACGCATCTGTTGAAATGTCATCTGGAAGATGATGAAATGATACAATGTTACTAATTGTAATGGATATAATAGAACATAAATTACACATAATTGTAATTTTCATATTCTTACAGAACTATTTTAACAATAACAAATTTTTTGTGAAACTGTGATGCCACAACAATACAAGTATAAAATTAACAAAATAAATGTAATTTGATACATAATATGGATGATATTGTTTTTTGTTTAGTGAAATTAATAATAATGAGATAATATGGATGATATTGTTTTTTGTTTAGTGAAATTAATAATAATGAGCATGCTCATTTTATATGTTTATTTTAAATTAATTAAACTTTACAATTGTCTTGCATGGCATGTTCATTTTTTATGTATGTATACAGTTGTGCATATTCGATATGTTAACTGATAAGATAATTGGTAACTAAATTTTTCATACTTTCCAACGTGGATAATTAGCATTGTGTTTTTTCACTTTTACTTGGCGGGAAACATGTATCCACCCTATATAGCGTGGATAAAGTGGCGGGTAGTATGAAGTAACATTCTATACAACAACATCATTCAAGCACACCAAAGATAAACACGTGCTGTGAAATCCCTATTAGTAACATTGATTTGCACATTAACAAGAGAGTCATATATATTAACAAGGGATTCATATATTCACCTCGCTCGCCTATGAGAAATAAATATATGTTTGTAAAAATGTATAAAGAGAAATTATTCCTTTTCTGTGCTTTGTTGAAATAAGCATACAAAGTTTCTCACATTGGAAGAAACAAGATACGCAGACCACTAAAAATAAAACTTAGAGAAACTCTCATCACATCCCCTTGCCATAAATTACAATTGTGGTAGCTTGAATTTTTTTAGGATCGATTATGTGGTAGTCACTAGACATCAACACTAATAGCAGCTGCCTCAACAATTGGATAAGAGAATAGTTTCACCACCTGATGCGATGATTTTGAGTCGCATTTATAGACCTTTTTCATATGTGTTTTGTGCTCTATTTACTCATTTTTATGGATAATATTGCATAATTCACTCATTTCGGTCTTTGCCATCATTCTATGTCAAATCCCCTTTGTTTTACCATTTTGAGCATTATTTATCATATTATCATAATTTGTGTGGATTTACTTGGTCTTGTTGTGGAATTTCAGGAAAAACAAGTATCTGCTTCCGTCGATACCATCGACCAAGTCACAGGTGGCCAGCCGAGAGGAGCAGTACAGAGTCGATACCATCGACACTCAAGTCGATGGCATCGAGATCCCTTCAGGTTGCTGGCGAGGAAGAAGTTGATACCATCGACCCAAGTCGATGCCATCGACGCGTGGAGGCTACAACGTCGCTAAACGACAACAACCGACGCTAAAGAGAGTCGATACCATCGACCCTAGTCGATGGTATCGAGATGACCACAGGCGCTCAGACGAAAAGAAAAAGAAAGCTGCCGCGAATACGCTGGGTCGATACCATCGACCCGCGTCGATGGTATCGACGCCGGCAGATATGCGTTGGATTCGTTTTGATCTCGATCGGATGGCTGGAGTTATTTGACGACCTAATTAGGGACTTATACCTAATGACGGCCGCAGGGGGGAGATCATCATCTCATTTTTTATTTGCACGAGTGCCGAGGAAGGGGAGAAAGGAGAACGGAGGCTAGAAGCTCATCCCGGGTGATTCGGACGCTGCCGAAGACGAATTCCACCACCGACAGGCGGGGAAGCTCGTATTCTACGCCAAGGATCTACCGGTTCTTCTCCGTTCAGGGGTTTTCCCACTTGTTTCACATTTTTCTTATGAATTCCCCTATTTCTACCATGTATTCATGTGAGATGAACATGAGAGGCTAAAGCCCTCCATCTTTAGGACCGGGAATAGCCCAGGAATGCATTGTATGACAATTTTATATTGATAATTCATATTTTCTCTCTTAAATCTGTGGTATAGTTTTGTTTTCTCCATATATATTGTTATGCTTGATCACCATGATAATAACTTAATGCCATTAATCACTTCGACAGAAGGATTAACGGTTGAAAAGAGACAAAACCTACATTAATCGATAAAACCCTTGACAAAGGAGTTGGAAACTGAGAGACCGTTTGTAATGCGCTTAGTTTAGGGGAATGATTACTACGACGGTGGAATCAACCTAAACTTAAGTAGTGAATTACACCACGACAGTGGGTAATTCTGTTTTCAGGCCACTACCCGGATAGAGAGAGAAGAGTGAGGATTTATATAAAACCTAATACAATGTTGACCCGCGGTGAAACCTCAATCCTAAAGATACCCTTGTGAATTGATTAAATTAACATTTAATTGATTGTTTTCTTTGTTTCATTTTATTTTCTTTTAATTTCGACAACAAACCCTACTTTGTTATCCGACCTAGCTGATTGCGATTAGTTAGTAGGAGTCTCCAATAATTCACGTATCCCTGAGTTCGACTCGGGCCTCACAAAGGCCTATATTACTCGACGCGTATACTTGCGTTTAAGCGCGTAGTAAAATACACGTCAAGTTTTTGGCGCCGTTGCCGGGGATACGGCGAATTATTGGCACTTTGAGTGCTAAGAGCGGCCACTCTAGGCCACATTTTTTTTTATTTTGAAACAATTTTAAATATTCTTAAATTTCTCTATAATTGTGTTTACTCGTTCAAAGCATAGTACTGAACCCCGATTTTCTTATTTCAGGTACTTTGCATGGTGCATACACGTAGCGCAGACTACGCGAATCGCACACCTGAGGTTCCACCTCCGGGACCAGAGGACGAGGATTACTACGAGCAAGATCACCAAAGCAACATAGATTCTGAATCTGAGCAAGAGCAAGCAGAAGAAATGGCCGAACCACAGACGATATGGGAGAAGATCAAAGCGTCTTCTTCATCAGCTTCAGAGGGCCTATCAAGAAACAGGGGCTCAACATTCCAACCTACAAGATTGATCCAGCGTTGATTAACTTGGTTAAATCAAATGCATTTCACGGGTTGAAGAATGAGGACCCAGTGGCACACATCAGTCAGTTCGTTGAAAACTGCGATATGGTGAAGATAGACAGGTTCCCACAGGATGTTCTGTACCTCAAGTTGTTCCCAAGCTCCTTGGCAGGAGTTGCGAGAGAGTGGCTACATAACCTCGACGATGAGTTTGTTGAATCATGGGATCATATGGTGGAGGTTTTCTTCGAGAGGTTTTTCCCTCCTGAGATGACCAACGACATGATTAGGAAGATTCACAATTTCACCCAACAGGCGGGTGAAACATATTCTGAGATCTGGGAGCGATTCCAGGTCATGTTGAGGAGATGTTCGCATCATGGACTGGACAAGGAGACACAGGTGAAGATATTCTATTTTGCTCTCTCCGAGCATGATAGAAGTAACTTGGACTCAGCCGGTTCAGGATTTTTCTTAAATAACACTGAAACGAGATGCTGGGAAATATTGAAGAACATGGCAAGAAAGCAATCTTGGGGAGAAAGAGAGAGAGGCCCAGTTGAGCAAGCAAGAGTTGCCAGTGAGTCAAAGGCAATGAGAGAGTTAAATGAGAATTGGATCTTCTCGCAAAGAAGCTACTGCAGAAGGAAGACAATGAGTCCGAGGATGAGGCTCAAGTCAAGTACATAAGGCAACAGTAAGGGTACAAGAATAATGATTACTCATGGCGAAAGGACAAGAAATTCTCATTGAAGGATCCGAACAATTTTCAGCAGGATCCGGACGCCAAGCCTGCACCAGCCACAGAGGACAAGAGCACAGAGTTGCTCAATCAGGTCATCAAACAAAACCAGGAGTTAAGGAACACACTTGGGCAACAAATCAAGCAACAGGGTGAATGATAACACCAAATTTTGTGACGTTTTTGCCCTTTATTCTGTTATCAAAACTACCCTTTTCTGCTATTTTCCTCTATTTTATTAGCATTTTCACAATAATTGGCCAAGCAACGCCCTTATTCCAGTTTTTCCTATCTTTTACAGGGTTTTCCTCATTTTTGTGCAATAAGGCCGATTCCGGCCCACAATAAGTCTAAGCCCGTCTCGACCTTCCGGACGCCCGATACAACCCAGTCCGACAAGGGCTGGGCGACACAAGAATGATCGGCGGAGAAGGGCGCCTTGCGAAAGGGACGTACCGACCGACACACCTTCTACCCGACAGGGAGCCAAAGCCGCATCGACGACCAACCTCGTCGAGCGACACAGCCACCCACCGGCAGGCATGCCGCCAGCCACGTGACCGATAGCCAGCACCTCGCGCCGAAGGAATACCTGTATCGGCCGTCCACATCCATCGACCGGCGTATAAGGGGGCTACGTGGCGTTTCCAGCACCATAACTCCTTCAACCGCCGGTATAAATAGCAGCTACAGGAAGCCGAAAAGACAGGTCGGAGACGTCGGAAGTTGGATAGGTCGGGATGGCTAGCCAGTTCACCGTTCAGACAGTTGGGGACTTCAGCGATCTGCGAGAGAAGTGCGAGAGCAACCGTATCGTGCCCCAGTGCTTGTACCGGGCGACACTAGGTGAGCTCTTCCTCATCCCGAGAGGGAGAGGATCGGTTCACCTAGGACTGTACCGGACGACACTGAGGGCTGATATCGGCCGATGTAGATACGCGATATGAGTGCCTGACAGCAATGCCCGACAGTAGTATATGTGAATCCTTGGCCGACACGATACCGAACCCGATACGCTCCGCCCGTCAGTCGTGCCACTCGAGAGGGTGTGCCGCCTGACATGAGCGTATCATCCAGGGTCTTCGAACGATATAGTCGTCCGTCAGGCGTGCCGTCCGAGAGGTCGTGCCGCCCGACACGGCTGTACCGGGATAGGTCCCTAGACGGTATCGGGTTGGGAGTAGTAGTAGTCTGTCGCCCTTCTACATCAAAAAGGCGACATCGATCTTTAATTCTGTTATTTGAATTCTTATCTTATGCATTGTATTAAGACCCTTATTGCTGATAGAAATAGAAATGCTAAATTGCTCTTTGTTTAATGCTTAGTGCCTTATGATTGGGTAACTTCTGTGTTGGATATCTGAACTCTAGCTTGCATGTTTTGGATCGCGTTTCGCTTAGCTACCGAATCGTCTTTCCTGTCGCAACTACTTCGAGAGTTGGGTTGTGGCTCTAGTGTTCGGTCCGATTCTGGAGTATCATTCCACTCTAACTTGAGCTCAGCAACCTCGAGAGGGGTGTTGAAGCTTGGTTAGAGGCACCCGCTCTGAGAGGAGGGGTGCAGGGTGCTACTGCTACCGCTTGTCTTTCTAAAGATCTTATCCCTTGCATTACGCATTAAACTGCAGTTTACCTTTCTATTTTCTGTTGCATGAAAATTCCTAAAAACTGCTAAATGAAAAAATCTTAATCTTTCTTGTAACTCCAGTTGGAGATAGTTTTCTTTGATTTAATCGTGACATCTTGTTATTCCCTTCGGGGAATTTTAATATCTCTTTATACCCACCGGAGTGTAGAGTGTCGATTCGGAGTCATCAACACAACCCACCTTGTCCCTGTGTTCGACCCCGTATGACTACTTCGACCCCGTAAACAAAGTTGCGGGGCCTAGAAGGATTCGGGTTATAAATGCGAAGGCTCGACTACCTCAAATACGCCTCCAATTTTAGGACGCGCGATTTAGGCTGATCAACTTTCTGGCGTCGTTGTCGGGGACAAGGCAAATGGCACTGTTGACGAACCCGAATCCACTAACTACACTCCCGTGCCTCAAGCTTAGAAATAGGCTTGACATCACTTCTTTTTCTTTTTCTTTTACTTTAAGCATTATTCTTTACCCCAATTATAATTTTCTAAACATGTTTTTTATGCGGATTTCAGGTACTCTGATCTACTGAACACCGAGACTGTCAACCATGCCTCATTGTGAGAAACCCCTTTCTGAGGGCGAATGTCAGAGCCAAAACGAGAAAGCGACCCGGCCTAATTGGGTTGGTCAGCTTTCCGTCTACATAAAAAGACAGGACACCATCATCAACCAGCTGGTACAAGGGACGCTTACCAGCCCTGGATCTCTGAATTCCATGCAACACCAGACGGCGAGTCTGCAGATGCGCCAATGGGAGGTCGATCAACGGTTGTCTCAGATGGCTGCTATGATGAAGAACCCTGCGGGAAAAATGCTCCCTCACCCTGAAACTGCAGTAATGGCAGTGCTTAGATCAGGAAAGACGGTAGAGCGCGCTGATGAAGCCCCACCGGAACCTAAGCAAGGGCCCAAGGATGCCATTCCAGCAGGAAATGGAGGTAGGCCTACAGAAGCCGAAGAGCCTGCGCCGAGACCGTCCGATGAGCCATCTGGTGGGAGGAATCCTTACGCTCCCAAGGTACCGTTCCCGTACAATCTGATCAAGGAAAATCTGAAAAAGCGGCACGAAAGGTTCATGGATTCGATCAGGAAGCTGCATCTTGAAGTCCCCTTCCTTGACGCTTTGGAGGAGATGCCCACATACGCCAAGTTTCTCAAAGATCTAATAATGAAGAAAAGAAGGGGGGGAAGGATAGAGATAGTGTACCTGGCCTCTACTTCCTCTGCCTTCGTAAAACCCAGCTTGCCGACTAAGAGAAAGGATCCCGGAGCTTTCACGATCCCATTCTCCATCGGGGACAATGTCGAGCGGAAGGGTCTGGCGGACTTGGGAGCAAGCATCAGCCTCACGCCCTTAAGTTTCACGCAAAGGATGGGTTTGACCGACATGGTTCGAACCAATATGCGGATTGAACTGGCGGATCACTCTTTCAAAAGACCTGTAGTCATTGTCGAAGATGTGCCGATTAGGGTCGGTGATTTCTTTATTCCCTGCGACGTCGTCGTCATCGACACAACTGAAGATCCTAGATGTCCGATCATCTTCGGACGCCCTTTCTTGGCAACAGGGAGGGCGCTGATTGATGTCTCTGAAGGGATAATCACCTTGAGGGTTGGAAACAACCACATGGACTTCAAGATGAAGGAAATCATGAGAGGTCCATCCCTGTCTGAATCGGCCTGTTTTGCGGATAGCTACAATAAATTCTGCGAGGAAATAGAGGAGGATATCCGGACAGTGGATCCCCTCGCGAGAGCAATTAGTTGTCAGGATCTCGACTTCGAAAATCCCGAAGTCGTGAGGCATCTCGACATTTTCAACCTTTCTGACAAAGACTTGCAAGAAGAAGAGGAGGAGGTGGACTCTACGAAGTATGCCTCCCTTGAAGGAGAACCTCAGGAGGAGACACCCAGAGCAAATCCGGATTTAAAAGCGTTACCTGAGGGACTGAAGTACGAATTTTTAGATGAAGAACAGAGGAACCCAGTCATCGTAAACGCCGATCTTTCAAGCAATCAGCTGAACCGGCTCCTTGAGGAGTTAAGACTCCACAGGGGGGCTATAGGATATTCCGTAGATGATATCAAAGGCCTTAGCCCCGCCCTTTGCATGCATCGCATCAACTTGGATGAGTCTGCCAAGCCCCTGGTCCAACCCCAGAGGAAGCTGAATCAGATGCTCAAAGAGGTCGTCAAGAAAGAGGTAATAAAGCTTAGGGACGCGAGGATCATTTACCCAATTAGCGACAGCAACTGGGTAAGCCCGATCCACGTAGTACCCAAGAAAGGCGGAATGACTGTGGTTAAGGGTGAGAAGGGTGACAAAGTGGCGGTAAGGACCGTCACTGGTTGGCGAATGTGCATTGATTACCGAAAGCTAAATCAGGCTACAAAAAAGGATCATTTTCCGCTACCTTTTATTGACCAAGTTCTTGAAAGATTAGCGCATCATGATTATTTTTGTTTTCTTGATGGTTTTTTAGGATTTTACCAGGTACCCATCTTACCCGACGACCAGGTGAAAACGACGTTCACCTGCCTCTACGGCACCTATGCCTTTAGAAGGATGCCCTTCGGACTCTGCAACGCCCCCGCCACCTTTCAAAGATGCATGATATCAATGTTCTTAGATTTTCTAGAAGACATCGTGGAAGTTTTCATGGACGACTTCTCCGTCTATGGAAGGGACTTCGATTGCTGTCTGAAAAACCTGTTGTTATTACTTCAAAGGTGCGAGGAAAATAGCCTGGTCCTGAACTGGGAAAAATGTCATTTCATGGTACGGGAGGGTATCGTCCTAGGGCATAAGGTCTCAAGGCGCGGGATCGAGGTGGATACCAGCAAAATCGAAGCTATATCTAAGCTTCCTCCACCAAATTCTGTCACGGGGATAAGAAGCTTCCTCGGGCACGCCGGATATTACCGAAGATTCATCAAGGACTTCTCAAAGATTTCCAAACCACTGTCAAATCTCCTGGTAAAGGATGCTGAATTTGTTTTCTCTAACGATTGTCTCAATGCTTTTCAGGCCCTGAAAAATGCTTTAGTATCACCACCTATCCTTCAAGCGCCAGATTGGGGTTTACCCTTTGAGCTAATGTGCGACGCTAGCGACTACGCAGTGGGAGCAGTCCTGGGGCAAAAGAAAGATAAAAGGCACCATGTGATTTGCTACGCTAGTCGCACGTTGGACGAAGCACAAGTAAACTACACAACCACCGAAAAGGAAATGCTCGTGGTTGTCTTTGCGTTTGATAAGTTCAGATCATATCTCGTTGGATCAAAGGTCAAAGTATACACAGATCATGGGGCGATACAATACTTAATGCAAAAGAAAGACGCAAAGACCAGATTGTTGAGATGAGCCTTATTACTCCAAGAATTCGATCATGAGATTATCGACAAGAAAGGTGTGGAAAATGTGGTCGCAGACCACCTATCGAGGATAGTGGCTGAGAGACTGAGAGGGCCACAGATCGATGACAACTTTGCCGACGAAGCTCTCATGATGGCTGAAGCTCAAGAAGAAGGTTTGCCCTGGTTTGCAGACATCTGCAATTTCCTCGTTTGTGGAGATCTGCCTCCTGACATCACCTACAATCAAAAGAAGAAGCTATTCGCGGATGCCAAGAATTATTACTGGGATGATCCTCTCCTATTCAGAAGATGCGCAGACAACTTGTACAGGAGGTGCATCCCGAAAGAAGAAATTGCCGATATCCTGAAGGGATGCCACGCCTCCCCCTATGGTGGACACCTGGGTAGCGAAAGAACAGCGGCAAAAGTGCTACAATCAGGTTTCTACTGGCCCTCCTTATTTAAAGATGTTGCACGATTTGTAAAGGTTTGCAAAGAGTGCCAGTCAACGGGGAATATAGGGCGGAGGAATGAAATGCCGATGGCAAGCTGGATCGAAGTGGAAATATTTGACGTATGGGAGATTGATTACATGGGGCCGTTTCCCCCATCCCATGGGTATCAATACATACTAGTGGCAGTAGACTATGTGTCGAAATGGGTAGAGGCGGTGGCCACCCAAACATGCGATGCCAAGTCGGTTATCAAGCTTTTTGAGAAGACCATCTTTCCCCGTTTCGGTATACCGCGCACCGTAATGAGCGACGGCGGGTCACACTTCGGAGAAAGGTAGTTCGAAGCACTCCTACGCAAGTACGGAGTAAAACATAAGATCGCTACGCCCTACCACCCATAGACATCGGGGCAGGTAGAGGTCTCAAACAGACAGATCAAGCGGATCTTAGAAAAGACTGTCAGCCGCACGCGGAAGGACTGGTCTATGAAGCTTGACGACGCATTATGGGCCTACCGTACTGCTTACAAGACGCCCATTGGAACCACCCCCTACCGTCTGATATACGGAAAATCATGCCATCTGCCTTTGGAACTAGAACACAAGGCCCTCTGGGCGATCAAGTTCCTAAATATGGATCTAGACAAGGGAGGAGAAAAAAGGTTTTTACAGCTTCAAGAGCTCGAAGAGCTGAGGATTCACGCCTACGAGAATGCAAATATCTACAAGGAAAGAACAAAAATGTGGCATGATGCCCACCTTAGGAGAAAGGATGTGAGCGAAGGGGATAAGGTCTTGTTATTCAAGTCCTCCATCCGTCTTTTTCCTGGGAAATTACAGACAAGATGGTCGTGATCGTTTTCTGTGGCAAAGATATACCCATCAGGAATGATGGAGCTCCGCAACAAGGATGACCCGACCAAGATCTTCAAGGTGAATGGGCACAGAGTGAAAAGGTTTTATGAGGACGAAGCTTTTGTCAGGAAAGCAGAGATTGACTTACTGGATGTGGGTACAACCGAAGAGCCTACACCAGTCGAGCTGGCGACGAAAACTTCAGCGCTCCTCGGGAGGCAGCCCGAGTCATAGATTAGGATACAATTGTTTTCTTTATAAAAACAACCATTATGGACTGTAATAAGGCCCAAGTCAGTACATGCGCACGTGTGCTGACTCTTTTTGTTTTATGGGCCATCGCTATGTTTTGCGGAGCATTGAGAAGTAATACCATCTGAGGTAGGAGATCCTTCTCTATACGAATGATGTTTTACCCTGTAATGGCCTTTTACTTCACACAGGTTTAGTTTTGGCCTCTCGACCGCCAGCTTTTCTACCGTGTCGACCAGCTGGGCGCGGAACCGCTTGTATCAGGAAGCCTCGCCCCGGGCGATGCAAGGGCAGCTGATGACCCTTGAACTGGCCAATGGGACTTCGCGTCTCGGGATTAGCGTGACTAAAACGCCCGGCACGCACCATGATTTGCACGTTTCACCCCAGCTGGGTTCTCTATAAATAGCGTGGAGGTTTCTTCGTGTCGGGCTATCATTTTCTCCTTTTTGCCACCTGGAACGCATGCTTTGACCCTCCCTTTTGCTCGTGTGTCGGCCATCTTACCTTCGCCCTAATATCGGGTGATGCCTCCTGAGAGCAAAGGTATAGCCCGACACGTCTTTCGCCTGACACGCTATCTCTCGCCCGACACAGACTTTTGTATCGAGCGAGGCGTATCGGCCGGCTTGTTGTTTTCTTACAGAACGACATGGCTTGTCGCCCGATAGTTTTGTAGTCCGACACGTTTATCGGCCGATAACTCTGTCGCCCGACGCCAGTATCTGTTACCGAGCCGCTTATCGGGTTTGCATGACCTGCAAATTTTCTATTGCCCAACATACTTTCGCTCGTAACGGCGGTCGATAGCGTTTTCCCGATGTTTTGTATCGGGCACCATGGTTCTCACTGCGATGTCATGTTTTCGTTTCATGTGACCTCGTATCGCCCGATACACCTGTGTCGGGCGTCGAGCCTTATCGCGCGACAACATCGTGTCGTCCGATCGCATATCGCCCAGTTTTAATAAGTTTTCTTTCTTTTCATCTTTCTAGCCTAACGGATGAATAAATAAATTTTAAATAACAGGTATGGCTCATATGGAGCAAACCACCTACCGCGCCAGCAAGCACAACGCGGGGATCAACAACAACTGTCGGGCAGAAACGACAACAACAATGGAAAGGAAGATTTTTCTTGATTTGGTAGCTCCAATAGTGAGTCACCTAGTTATCAGCCTGTCTTTCGCGTGGCTTGGGACCATCGCAAGAGACATCACGAGTACGGCGACCAAGGCCCCCGAACAAGTTTGGGGCGTTCAGGTTCCGTCCTCTTAAGGGAGGAGGCCCACCCTGACTACACACTCCTGGGAACTAAACTAGGGACGGATAATCAGTCCCCTTGTTTATGTTCACAACAGGGATGTGGAGAAGAGGTGGGCCAGAAGTGAATTTTGAGGGTTTCGCTCCAGCTCAACCGCTACATCGCCAAAGCGAACCCGTTAGACCACCTCCCAATGGCATGCTACAACTTCGTAGGAGCATATTGCAGCACATCAGCGAGCTAACCCTCACTGGCTAAACTTTACCTCACTTTTGCTTTCTTCTCTACTCTGGGACAGAGTAGAAAGTAAGTTTGGGGGGGTATGCCAGTGAGGGAGGTATAAAAATTTTAACTCTTCAAGCTTTCTACGATGTGCTCTTATTCTTTAACTCTTCAAGCTTTCTATGATGTGCTCTTATAACTTCCTGTATATCTGATGTACGCATGTATGCCATATAAAAATTTCTGAAAATCTTTCCTTTATAAATTTCCTACCCCTATGTATATGCACAAAGTTGTTGTAACAATAATAAAAACCTGTTGTGACTTCTTGCAAGGTTTACTTTCTGTATATTTAACGAGTTACAAGTTCTGTCATATCTTTCTGATAATTTTGTCTCAAACAAACAAAAGATTGTGCCTTGCCATCTAAAATTTTTCGAAAAATAATAATCTCGCAAACAGCTAAGAGACGAGTATGGAGAAGGAAAAAGTTGCCCAAACAGCAGATATCTCTTTTGTTTTCCCTTACCCAGCAAAAATCCAAAAAAGAGAAAGAAGCCTTATGAGCGTGAATAAAAGTATGAGAGTTGTGCCCAATAAGAGAAAAGAAAAAAATATATACACACTTGTTTTCTAAAAGTACCCGTCTTTAGGCATGGTAGATCCGGGGCAGTGGTACGTAGGATGTGAAATCACTGCTCTAAAGCCAACTGGCTTGGACTGCAGGGACCACTTGCCCGTTAACGGACCCTTACCTGGATGGACTGATGGGAAACAAGAAGAAAAACCCAAAAAGCCTTAGCCTACCCTATACACAACTTTCTGCCCTTAAAATAAAGCTGTTTGGTGTGGAAGCTAACTTCGGAATCATACACCAAAGTCTCGCTGAAGCTGTGGAGAAGAAAATTTTACTTAAATAATAAGGCAAGTAGGGCAAGGTCTTTTGCTCGCTTTAAGACAACATTACCTCCAAGACATCGCAAATCTTGTGCTACCCTATAGCCTTAAAGTTTTGCTGTGCAAGAAGAAGCAACACAAATTTTAGTTTAAATATTAATTGAGGACAATCAAAAAGCTAAGTTTGGGGGAGTTGATAACACCAAATTTTGTGACGTTTTTGCCCTTTATTCTGTTATCAAAACTACCCTTTTCTGCTATTTTCCTCTATTTTATTAGCATTTTTGCAATAATTGGCCAAGCAACGCCCTTATTCCAGTTTTTCCTATCTTTTACAGGGTTTTCCTCGTTTTTGTGCAATAAGGCCGATTCCGGCCCACAATAAGTCTAAGCCCGTCTCGACCTTCCGGACGCCCGATACAACCCAGCGCGACAAGGGCTGGGCGACACAAGAATGATCGGCGGAGAAGGGCACCTTGCGAAAGGGACGTTCCGGCCGACACACCTTCTACCCGATAGGGAGCCAAAGCCGCATCGATGACCAACCTCGTCGAGCGACACAGCCACCCACCGGCAGGCGTGCTGCCAGCCACGTGACTGATAGCCAGCGCCTCGCGCCGAAGGCATACCTGTATCGGCCGTCCACATCCATCGACCGGCGTATAAGGGGGCTACGTGGCGTTTCCAGCACCATAACTCCTTCAACCGCCGGTATAAATAGCAGCTACAGGAAGCCGAAAAGACAGGTCGGAGACGTCAGAAGTTGGATAGGTCGGGACGGCTAGCCAGTTCACCGTTCGGACAGTTGGGGACTTGAGCGATCTGCGAGAGAAGTGCGAGAGCAACTGTATCGTGCCCCAGTGCTCGTACCGGGCGACACTAGGTGAGCTCTTCCTCATCCCAAGAGGGAGAGGATCGGTTCACCTAGGACTGTACCAGACGACACTGAGGGCCGATATCGGCCGATGTAGATACGCGACACGAGTGCCTGACAGCAATGCCCGACAATAGTATATGTGAATCCTTGGCCGACACGATACCGAACCCGATACGCTACGCCCGTCAGTCGTGCCGCTCGAGAGGGTGTGCCGCCCGACATGAGCGTATCGGCCAGGGTCTTCGAACGATATAGTCGTCCGTCAGGCGTGCCGTCCGAGAGGTCATGCCGCCCGACACGGCTGTACTGGGATAGGTCCCTGGACGGTATCGGGCTGGGAGTAGTAGTAGTCTGTCGCCCTTCTAAATCAAGAAGGCGACATCTATCTTTAATTCTGTTATTTAAATTCTTATCTTATGCATTGTATTAAGACCCTTATTGCTGATAGAAATAGAAATGCTAAATTGCTCTTTGTTTAATGCTTAGTGCCTTATGATTGGGTAACTTCTGTGTTGGATATCTGAACTCTAGCTTGCATGCTTTGGATCGCGTTTCGCTTAGCTACCGAATCGTCTTTCCCGTCGCAACTACTTCAAGAGTTGGGTTGTGGCTCTAGTGTTCAGTCCGATTCTGGAGTACGAGAGTGCCCGGAACGGAGTTGTTTTAGTATCATTCCACTCTAACTTGAGCTCAGCAACCTCGAGAGGGGTGTTGAAGCTTGGTTAGAGGCACCCGCTCTGAGAGGAGGGGTGTAGGGTGCTACTGCTACCGCTTGTCTTTCTAAAGGTCTTATCCCTTGCATTACGCATTAAAATGCAGTTTACCTTTCTATTTTCTGTTGCATGAAAATTCCTAAAAACTGCTAAATGAAAAAATCTTAATCTTTCTTGTAACTCCAGTTGGAGATAGTTTTCTTTGATTTAATCGATCGTGACATCTTGTTGTTCCCTTCAGGGAATTTTAATATCTCTTTATACCCACCGGAGTGTAGAGTGTCGATTCAGAGTCGTCAACACAACCCACCTTGTCCCTGTGTTCGACCCCGTATGACTACTTCGACCCCGTAAACAAAGTTGCCGGGGCCTAGAAGGATTCGGGTTATAAATGCGAAGGCTCGACTACCTCAAATACGCCTCCAATTTTAGGACGCGCGATTTAGGCCGGTCAGTGAATTTATGAACCAATTTGGGCATACTTTGCAGAGCCATGGGGCTCAAATGAGAACCATAGAGACTTCCATGGCGCAGATGGCAGCTGAAATTGCAAGCTTGAAGAAGCCAGCACATCCGGGTTTTCCGGGGAACACCAATGTTCCCGGGGGAAACCAGCAGGCCAAGGCCATCTTACTGAGGAGTGGCAAGAAGGTGTTGAATCCAAGGATGGATGACACAAGCATACCGCAAGACAAAGTTGAAGATGCAACCACGAAGGAGCAGCCCACATCTGTCACAGGGCAAGCTGAAGATATAGCTGTGGATGGTAATGAAGAACAAGCTACTGAGGAGGAACCGCAGAAATTGACACCCTATGTGCCACCTCATCAAAGGGCACATACCGTTCCGGTCCCCTATCCCAATAGTGCAAAGGCAAGGAAGGTGGATGCACAATTCAAGAAATTTCTGGACAGCTTTAGAAAGTTATCAATAAATATTCCGTTGTTAGAGGCGATTGAGAAAATCCCATCTTACGGGAAGTTTCTAAAAGATGTCATCAACAAAAAGAGGAAAATACCCGACACTGAGGTCGTGGTGCTGAAGGAACAAGTGAGTGCTTTCATTATGGGCACTTTGCGGCCGAAGAGACAGGACCCCGGTTGTTTCAATATTTCTTGTTTTATCAGGAAGTTCAAATTTGGAGAGGCACTCTGTGATTCTGGGGCAAGCATCAATTTGATGCCCCTTTCTACATTTAAAAAGTTGGGATTAAAGGAGTCAAGGCCAAGCAACATGACTATCCAATTGGCCGATAATTCTGTGGTGAAACCTTATGGAATCTGCGAAGATGTCTTGGTAAAGGTAGACCGATTTGTTTTTCCGGCTGATTTTGTGGTTATGGAAATGCAGGACGAGCATGGCAATGAGTTGCTACTTGGACGCCCATTCCAAGCAACAGCCGATATGATCTTGGAGATGGGGAGAGGTCGCTTGACCTTGGGCATTGCGGATGATCGCTTTGAGATGGTCATGCCCACTAGCAATGTGTCTACTAAAGCAAAAGCACATTGTAACATGGTGAAACATGTGGAGCACAATATCTCACTTTGCCTTGGGAAGCCATTCTTGGACATGGCTCATGTGATGAGCAAGATGGATAATGGAACCTTAGCTGTAGACATTATGGAGCAAACTAAAGTTGTCTCTTTATGCAAAGTTGTTGGGTTTTCGAATGATGAGAATGAGGACATTCCACCTTCTTGGGAGGATGATGCGATTATTACTTCAGTTTTTGATGCATATCCAGAATTGCCGTTGGAGGCGTGTTTGTTGAATGTCACTTATGATTGGATGCGGAGTACTTCACTCAAGGAGTGCGCCAAAATTCTTCAGATGCTTCCATGTTTCTACACGAGGCACTATGAAGACTTAGGTACACTTCCCCCACCGCTGCAATCATCTCTTACTTGCCCGCCGGAGTTGGAGTTGAAGCCACTGCCCCCGCATCTTAAGTACGTCTTTCTAGCTAAGAAGGACAAGTTACCGATGATTGTATCTGCTTACTTGAGTGTGGATGAGGAGGAGCAACTACTGATAGTGCTCAAGAACCACCGTGGAGCTTTTGGGTGGTCTGTTGCAGACATCAAGGGAATCTCCCCTACACTTTGTCAGCATAAGATACGGCTCGAGGAGGGAGCCAAGCCAGTCATTCAACCTCAAAGATGTCTAAATCCGAGCATGATGGAGGTTGTGAAGAAGGAAGTCATAAAACTTCTTGCTGTAGGGATCATATATGCCATATCAGATTCGACGTGGGTGAGTCCCACACAGGTAGTCCCTAAAAGGGGGGGAATTACTGTTACTAAAAATCTTTTGAATGAACCTGTCACCACCCGATTGGTAACCGGGTGGCGTGTTTGCATCGACTACCGCCGACTGAATGCCGCCACTCTTAAAGATCATTTTCCTTTGCCATTTATCGATCAAATTTTGGAACGTCTTGCAGGTCGGTCGCATTTTTTGTTTTCTGGATGGGTATTCGGGGTATAACCAGATTTCTATTGATCCTTTGGATCAAGAGAAGTCTACGTTCACTTGTCCCTATGGGACTTTTGCTTACCGACGTATGCCGTTTGGATTATGTAATGCGCCGGCAACGTTTCAACGTTGCATGCTCGCCATATTCTCTGACATGGTAGAGCGTTGTCTTGAGGTTTTCATGGACGACTTCTCGGTTTATGGGGCGTCATTTGATGAGTGTCTTTATAATTTTGGACAAGGTGCTGCAGCGGTGCGAGGACACACACTTGGTCCTCAATTGGGAGAAATGTCACATGATGGTGATGGAAGGAATAGTGCTAGGACACAAGGTGTCTAGCAAGGGTCTTGAGGTAGACCCCGTAAAAATCGAGGTTATTTCTAAGCTACCTCCACCGAATTCTGTATAAGGGGTGAGAAGCTTTTTGGGACACGCCGGGTTTTATCGGCGATTCATCAAGGATTTTTCTAAAATTGCAAAACCTTTATCCGAATTGTTGGAAAAAGATATGGTTTTTGATTTCAATGATAAGTGTCTTCACGCATTCGAAGTTTTGAAAGAGAAGTTGATTTCAGCTCCGGTTGTTCAAACGCCGGATTGGACAAAACCATTCGAATTGATGTGTGACGCTTCCGATTATGCACTGGGATCCGTTTTGGGGCCAAGGGTAGATAATAAGCCTGCTGTGATTTTCTATGCCTCCAAAATGCTTAATGATGCTCAATTGAACTATACAACTACAGAAAAAGAGTTACTTTCCGTCGTGTTTGCTTTTGAAAAATTTCGGCAGTACTTAGTGGGTTCTAAAGTAGTTGTGTGGACCGATCATGCTGCGATAAAATATTTGATGGAGAAAAAGGATGCAAAGCCTAGACTCATTAGGTGGATTTTGCTTTTACAAGAATTTGATATTGAAATCAAGGACAAGTCGGGAATTGAAAATGTGGTGGCTGACCACTTGTCTAGGTTAGATAGGGTAGATGAGAAAGATATACACATACCCATAACCGAGACATTCCCCGATGAACAACTTTTAAAAATTGACTCGAAGGAACCGTGGTTTGCTGAAATTGTTAACTATTTGGCTTGCGGGATCATCCCGGAAGACTGGTCTTATCAAGAGAAAAAGAAATTATTTCATTCTTTGAGATACTATTTTTGGGATGACCCAATTCTTTTGAAGCAGTGCATGGATGGTATTCTTCGCAGGTGTGTGCCGGAGGTGGAGTACGAGAGTGTTCTCCACCATTGCCATGCGTCGCCTACGGGAGGACACCATGCTAGTTCACGGACAGCAGCCAAAGTGTTGGAAAGCGGCCTTTATTGGCCAACTTTGTTCCGAGATGCCTACGATTTTGTAAGGCAATGTGACCCATGTCAACGAGCAGGTAACATTTCAAGGAGACAAGAAATGCCCCTGAATGTATTTCAGGAAGTTGAGGTTTTTGACTTATGGGGCATAGACTTCATGGGACCCTTTGTGTCCTTGAATTCAAATTTATATATCTTGCTTGCTGTTGATTATGTGTCGAAGTGGGTGGAAGCAATCCCCACAAGGACTAATGATTCTAATGTAGTGTGCATGTTTGTGAAAGAAAATATATTCTGCAGGTTCAGGATACCCCGAATGATCATAAGTGATGGAGGCACACACTTCCGGAATCAGAAATTTTCGACACTTTTGAAGAAATATGGGGTCAAGCACAACATCGGCACCCCATATCATCCACAGACACAAGGACAAGTGGAGGTCTCAAATCGGGAAATCAAGAAGATTCTAGAACGGACAGTGGCATCCACAAGGAAAAATTGGAGTGCCCTACTACTGGACGCACTTTGGGCGTATAGAACGGCGTACAAAACACCTATAGGCACCACGTCTTTTAGGTTGGCGTATGGAAGGGCTTGCCACCTTCCAGTGGAGTTGGAGCACAAGGCCCATTGGGCGCTAAGAA